>OX402074.1:2237703-2712703 GCA_947859365.1 Archips crataeganus
AATTGGACCATCTACGAAATTTACTTCAATGTCAATTAATGAAGGTCATTCCTTATTTGATATGTAATAAATACATTACATTATATTAAAATTAAATAACTACAGAAAACGATTTAAAAAGCATTTATCTATTATCGAAATGGTTTTCGATTTACTATACATAACAAAAAAACAGACAACCCCATTAATTAGCTTAGGATCCGCTTATGCAACGACCTTCACCGAGCTGGTTAATGGATGAAAAGTGTTGTATATGAAACTGCTGATTAATGTATTGCAAGTGGGTTGACTTAAAAATTTCAGTCCAGAGTATGATTAAGAGGATACGATGCGCACCATTTCTCCATACAAACGTAATCCTGGATAATGGCTTTAGAGCCAAATTTTTTTTACTGTGTAATCTGTATCTACCACAGCTATGCCCCTAGGTTTCGTTTTTTTTCATAATTCAATTAACATAAGAAATATGAGCTTTCAAAAACTGAAAAAATTACCCAATTTCAACGTCATTTTCAGACACTCATCAGAAAAGAATCCCTCATATAAACAAAAAAGGAAAACATAGGGGCATAGCTAAATCTATCCTCTAATTATATTTGAAAAAATAATTTTATTGGTCCAGTTTTCGAGAAGAAAACAGGGGATTACGAAATGCTGTTTTGATCAATTTTACGCGCCTATTAACGGTCAGAGCTGCAGTTGTCCCGCTCTCGCTGTACTGACACGGAGGGGTTCGGGCGAGACAGCGACATTTCATTAAAATACCTTTTTCTCAAAAGTCTCTCAGCCATCGTACCCTCTTAATTTTATTTTAAACATTTTACCGTTTCGGTTAATAGACAAATTACGTACCAATCAAAAGTATAAAGCCTATAGAATATGCAAACGTTAGGTTGACTGACTAAACCAACTGTTTTTACCTGTTAAAGTTCAAAAGTTCCGTTCCGTTCCGGTCAAAAGTTATGACCGGAAAAAATAGTCAACCTCAAAGGAAATGCTTGTAGTAATTAATTCTAAATTCAAAATTTTTGCTGATACATTTTGAATCCCATTAATGAGGGTTTTCTATGAGAGGCTATTCGGCGCTAGTATCGCCAGGTCCATTTGACAACTTTGACATTTAATGAACTAAAACAATTACTTTGCTCACCCGCGACCTTACAATAGTTACGTTTATGCAAGAAATGTGCGTTCATGCAGTTCCTCCACCTCCACACTGTACGAACACACACAAATCACATAAACCCAACCATCACCACCACCAAGCTACACTGACGCGTTTCGAACTCAACCAGAGCTCATCTTCAGAGTTACCACAACCGTATGCTATGCTACCAAATGTTAAACTAACAAACCAAAACAAATGTTTTAACTTGTCACTGTAACTTCTCAAGTACCCACTTTATTTTTCTTATTCTCAAACTACCCCACAAAAATTAACTTTTATTGACATATTATAAAACTACCTTGAATTTTTTTGTTTATTTATTTATAAGGCATATTTAATTAATTACTAACTGTTCAAATTCGACCCAAGCCGCAGTAAAGGAGAAGATACTAAATTTACCTGTTCATTAATAATAGACCCCATAGTGTTGTACCTAATTATTTCCATGCATTCCAGAGCATCCAGACGCAACCCCTTGCCGCAATAATGTAACACTTCATAAGAATCTGAATCTAACAATGAATGATTTGATTCCAACAAATGTTTTGCAAAATTCGATCTATCTGGATGCTCATTCCTATATGCCGAAACATGCTCTTTAAATCTAGTATTAAAACTTCGGCCTGTCTGTCCTACGTATATCCCATTGCAGTCATTACAAGTAAGCTTGTATACCCCCGATCTAGTTCCCTTATCTACCTGTTCTTTGTGGTTACATAGCCTAGAGTACAAAGAGTTGTTAGTCTTAAAGGCAACATTAATATTGTTTGATTTTAAAATGCCATAAATCTTATCAGACAACCCCCCAACGTAAGAGATGCTAGATCTATATTTGTTAGTAGACTGAGAAGGTAACGCAGCGTAAAGCATGCTATTTACTAACCGTGCCTGCTTCTTTTGAACTAAACTATCTACCATTGATTTTGTATAACCATTTGAGATCGCTATCTGATAAATAGTACTCAACTCTAAATCAAAATGTTCCTTAGAAAGAGGCACAGTCAACAATCTATTAACATAACAATGGAAAGCAGCCAGTTTATGCTGCCACGGATGATTAGAAGATACGTACGTACGTACGTACGTGGGCTTACGGTATATTTTAAATTGATGTTTACCATTTAATTTTGAAATCGTTAAATCCAAAAAGTTCAACGAACAATTTTCCTCCAATTCTTTTTTGAACCTTATCTTTACGTGCTTGTTATTCAAACCATTAATAAACACGTCAAGCTGTCTCATACTCCCTCTCCAGCATAGGATCAAATCATCGACATACCTAAAATAGTACACAATATTACTATTACCCACAATATACTGATTCTCAAAATGATCCATAAATATATCTGCCATTAAAGGACTCAGAGGTGAACCCATAGCTAAACCATCACTCTGTAAGTAATAAAGACCATTGAACCGGAAATAATTTTGTTTCATGCATAAAGTTACCAAATCTATTAATTCACAAACTTCACCCGGATGCAACCGCTTCCTTTCTAAGTGGTCTTTTAGAATTTCTAGTGTCTCACTATATGGTACGTTAGTAAATAAACTGTCTACATCCAAAGAAAGCAACGTTGCATTCGGCGGTATGCTGATGTCCTTAATTTTACTAACCAAATCTAAACCATTTTTTAAACTATAAGATGGTTTAAAGGAAGCCTTCACACGAATAATACTATTTAATTTCTTCGCCAATTTATATGCTGGAGCACTCACGTATGAGACAACTGGACGAACAGGCACATCATCTTTATGAATTTTAGGTAATCCATATAGAATTGGCGCCTGCGGATTCATGGGAATTACAAAATTCTTTTGTTGTTCGGTTTCAAAGGCAAACAAAGAACCCTTTATTAGTCTCTTTAGATCTTTGTGAAATGTAATTGTAGGGTCCTTACGTAAAACTGTAAAACCGTCCCCTTGAACGATATCTAAAACTTTCCGATTATATTGATACCTATCCAATAAAACAATACAATTTCCTTTGTCTGCCTTTGTCACCACTAAACGGACGACGGTTTTACAGTTTTACGTAAGGACCCTACAATTACATTTCACAAAGATCTAAAGAGAATAATTAAGGGTTCTTTGTTTGCCTTTGAAACCGAACAACAAAAGAATTTTGTAATTCCCATGAATCCGCAGGCGCCAATTCTATATGGATTACCTAAAATTCATAAAGATGATGTGCCTGTTCGTCCAGTTGTCTCATACGTGAGTGCTCCAGCATATAAATTTGCGAAGAAATTAAATAGTATTATTCGTGTGAAGGCTTCCTTTAAACCATCTTATAGTTTAAAAAATGGTTTAGATTTGGTTAGTAAAATTAAGGACATCAGCATACCGCCGAATGCAACGTTGCTTTCTTTGGATGTAGACAGTTTATTTACTAACGTACCATATAGTGAGACACTATAAATTCTAAAAGACCACTTAGAAAGGAAGCGGTTGCATCCGGGTGAAGTTTGTGAATTAATAGATTTGGTAACTTTATGCATGAAACAAAATTATTTCCGGTTCAATGGTCTTTATTACTTACAGAGTGATGGTTTAGCTATGGGTTCACCTCTGAGTCCTTTAATGGCAGATATATTTATGGATCATTTTGAGAATCAGTATATTGTGGGTAATAGTAATATTGTGTACTATTTTAGGTATGTCGATGATTTGATCCTATGCTGGAGAGGGAGTATGAGACAGCTTGACGTGTTTATTAATGGTTTGAATAACAAGCACGTAAAGATAAGGTTCAAAAAAGAATTGGAGGAAAATTGTTCGTTGAACTTTTTGGATTTAACGATTTCAAAATTAAATGGTAAACATCAATTTAAAATATACCGTAAGCCCACGTACACAGATGCTGTTATACCAGCATCTTCTAATCATCCGTGGCAGCATAAACTGGCTGCTTTCCATTGTTATGTTAATAGATTGTTGACTGTGCCTCTTTCTAAGGAACATTTTGATTTAGAGTTGAGTACTATTTATCAGATAGCGATCTCAAATGGTTATACAAAATCAATGGTAGATAGTTTAGTTCAAAAGAAGCAGGCACGGTTAGTAAATAGCATGCTTTACGCTGCGTTACCTTCTCAGTCTACTAACAAATATAGATCTAGCATCTCTTACGTTGGGGGGTTGTCTGATAAGATTTATGGCATTTTAAAATCAAACAATATTAATGTTGCCTTTAAGACTAACAACTCTTTGTACTCTAGGCTATGTAACCACAAAGAACAGGTAGATAAGGGAACTAGATCGGGGGTATACAAGCTTACTTGTAATGACTGCAATGGGATATACGTAGGACAGACAGGCCGAAGTTTTAATACTAGATTTAAAGAGCATGTTTCGGCATATAGGAATGAGCATCCAGATAGATCGAATTTTGCAAAACATTTGTTGGAATCAAATCATTCATTGTTAGATTCAGATTCTTATGAAGTGTTACATTATTGCGGCAAGGGGTTGCGTCTGGATGCTCTGGAATGCATGGAAATAATTAGGTACAACACTATGGGGTCTATTATTAATGAACAGGTAAATTTAGTATCTTCTCCTTTACTGCGGCTTGGGTCGAATTTGAACAGTTAGTAATTAATTAAATATGCCTTATAAATAAATAAACAAAAAAAATTCAAGGTAGTTTTATAATATGTCAATAAAAGTTAATTTTTGTGGGGTAGTTTGAGAATAAGAAAAATAAAGTGGGTACTTGAGAAGTTACAGTGACAAGTTAAAACATTTGTTTTGGTTTGTTAGTTTAACATTTGGTAGCATAGCATACGGTTGTGGTAACTCTGAAGATGAGCTCTGGTTGAGTTCGAAACGCGTCAGTGTAGCTTGGTGGTGGTGATGGTTGGGTTTATGTGATTTGTGTGTGTTCGTACAGTGTGGAGGTGGAGGAACTGCATGAACGCACATTTCTTGCATAAACGTAACTATTGTAAGGTCGCGGTTGAGCAAAGTAATTGTTTTAGTTCATTAATATGGACCTCCGCAAAGTAACGCCTGATTCAATAAATTAAACTTTGACATTTGTTGTATGGGTGTAACGTCAACCTTACGATACTAACGCCATCTAGCGATATTCCACCTGTCAGAAAACCCTCATTAATTAAACTCATTATATGACGAGATTGGGCTGAGTTTATCACGTTGGTCGGCGTCCTTACTCGGTATTGGTACTGGCAGAATACCAGCGCTGCGGCTTGCTGCAGCATTATGCTGAGCCAGCGCCTATTCTTCAGTGCATCACATGGCTTCTCATCTATATGTGTCTGATCTGTTTATTTGTTATTTTATGTTTCTCTTTGCTATCGTAAGTACCTTGTTTCAGGCATAATTTCAAGTGCTGAATTGTTAGTTTCATTATTCTTTAGTTACTAAGCCATGTCTTTGTTTTGAAGAATAAAGATTATATTTATCTATCTATCAACCTTACGTTTGCGTATTCTATAGGCTTTATACTTTTGATTGGTAGGTATTGCATTTGTCTATTAAATTTATCAACATTTTTAATTTCATATACTTAAAATACTTTTCATCCATTAACCAGCTCGGTGAAGGTCGTTGTATAAGCGGATCCTAGGCTCAATTAGGCCAGACGCCATATCGTTTAATGCTCGGATGCCTTCGCTTTCACCAACTCTTTCTGCCACCATCTTATAAAAATCATCATCTTAAACTTACTTACAGAAAATATATAATATACAAGTAAGAATACTGAAAACTATTGTACCACTTAAAATTAAACTTAAGTATAGAAATAATTATGATAAATTGTTTCAGCACTGCAGAATTTTGAATATATTTGATAAAGTCAAAATAGCCATGGCTTTAGAATATAAGGATAGGCTGGGAGAATTAGTTAGATATGACAGATCAAAAAGACTCCGAAGCCTAGATAATATTAATCATTTCTTTGTTCCAAAATGTCAAAATATTTATGGTAAAAGGATCTGGTCCAACTACCTTCCTCAAATTCTAAATAATTTTCCCAGGACTACAATTGATAAAATAACTAGTAATCCTAAGAACATTAAAAACATAATTAAGAATTTATTTATTAAGGGCACCTCATAGCCTAGCAATTAGAAATCTTTAAAAATAAAGATTGGCTAGGTATGGTATTATTGTATAATTGTTATGAAATAAACAGATATATATATATTTTTTTATACCGTTTGACAGAAAGAAATAGTGATTACGAAAGCAAGCGCCAGCGCGCTAGACAATAATAAGCCTGCAGGATTTGCTACAGCCATAGCCACTGCAGTGAATTATTAATTTAATAATTATGATATTAGAATGCATGCACCCTATAACCTTGGATAAAACAAATTTTGAATAATAAAACATTCTTGTGACTAAATGTTAGGCAGGAACACAGCCCGGCCCGTTGTAAATCCGTTCACAATAATTGAAAGTAGGTATTGTAATAACGGTATTTTGTATAGTCGGGGTAAGAAAAGTTTCGTCACTTTTCGACTCTATGCAACGAATTAAGGTCGAAAAGTGACGAACCTTTTTTTACCCCGACTATACATTACAAGATATTTTCTACCATCTTAATTGTCATACATGTGTCTTAGACTCTTAGTGAGACCTGCTAAGGGAGTAAGTGCATGTTAATTAGTATATTTGTTTATCTTTATTACTTATCTTCTGTACACTTATTTCTGTTTGTTCTCCAAATAAATAAATAAATAAATCTTATGTAATGAGAAAATGTCTCGTAAGAAGTTGTATTGTCTCGTAATATGTTTTTTGAAAATAAGATCCTTACGATTGTGTTATTGTATAGTCGGGGTAAGAAAAGGTTCGTCACTTTTCGACTCTATGTCAACGAGTTAAGGTCGAAAAGTGACGAACCTTTTCTTACCTCGACTATACTTGTATAGCATTCGCCTGTACATTCATAAAAACATTAATAAATTCTCAAAAGCCAGACAATACTTTGACTACATCACTCATCATGACTTCAGTCACTTAAATAAACGATGACATAAAAGACTGTAGCGATACAAGTGCATTTGACAGAAAAGTGCAGCATTATTTTTTAGGCAGACCATAAGGAATAATAATATTCAATCGACGAATATTTTGCAAACGCACTAGATTAGACATTTTAGATTTACTTATTTCATTATTTATTTATTTTTATTTAAATTTAAATTCAGTAAATGACATGATTTAATTTATTACATTATTTAATTTAGTATAATTTATTAATAGAACTTTGAATGATCAAGTGCGGCTGTAAACAGTAACTTCATGTATTTAATGTAAAATGAATGTATTGTAAATTCTTTTTGTAACTTATTTAATATTGTACATATATTTGCATGTATACTTGTGTACTTATAACAAATAAATGATTCAAATTCAAATGTATTTGATCGCATTAAGTGTGGATTACAATGGTGTTAGTTTAAGGGTTAATAATAGTACACACTTAGCCAGTTCTAGCATGCAAATAATACTGTTATTCAATTATTCTAAATTATTCTTAAATATTAATTACATATCCTAAATATGTCTACAATATGTCCATTGTTCAATATTTACTACAAAACAATGGTTTCCGCACAGTAATTATCTATTAGGTCAATACTTTGGTGTCATAGCTCAAAATAATCCTTAACGGTGTAAAAAGACATGTCTCTCGGCCAGTCACGCAATTCGTTTTTAAATCTAACTAACTGTAATAGGTCTTGAACTTTCAGGCTTAAACGGTTGGATACTTTCACAGACATCACGTGACAATTTTTCGAATACAGCGCACTTTTACATGTAGGAACCAACACCTTTGTAGTCCCTGGGCCTCAAGTTTAGGTCGGTTCTGGACTTGCTAAAGAAAAACGGATAGCTGGCGACAATGACACAGGTTTCTAGGATGTACATGCTGGGTATGGGTAACGTAAGTAAATTAAGTTTTTAAATAAGGGCCGACATGATTCAGGGGTCCAACATCACAAAGAGCTCTTATACTTTTTTTTGTGAGATTAACGCTGTATGTATATCCGTGGAGTTGCCCCAGACTACGTGGAGATTTGATTTGGATAGACATTTAAGTCGTATTGGTAGATGAATGAGGCCATATTACAAGACATCTAAAAAGAAGATCCGTAACTGATTGACTCACTGACTGACTGAGTCATCAACGCCCAGCCTAAATTGTTGGTTCTAGCACAGAATAAGTAATAGTACTAACGTACAGAAGGATCACTCTCGAACAAAAGTCAACTTTAGATATAAAATTTTTCCGACTCTTACCACCTTTAACTGCTTGCACGCGAAATTGAAACTTGTTGTCTGATACGAGCGTTCATATTCCGTTGGGTACCGCTGAACCGAAACCAAGAGGACAGGGTTCCCACTGATATTTAGGTAGGTATGTAAATAAAGAAAAATAACAGTATGTATTAACTCACTAAACTACCTTTAAACGTAGCAGTATCTTTTATACGAATTATAAGATCGTTTAGAAGTCATTGTTTGTTGCAAAAATCACAAAAAAATAATTGCGCACGACGCGGCTAACGTGCGAACCGAATGCCGAGCGACAACCTGCTGCCATACGCCTGCCCGGGAGGCGCGCCGGACGAACATACCCAAACTGCGGAGTGAAACCCCCCTGCTATTGGATTGAAATTGCCTTTACTGTCGCTACATTCTACACCTCTACACAGTTCAAATACCACAATAACAAAGAATTAAGCTTTCAATCAGTGCCTACAAAATATTCGTTCGTTTCATACTTTATAGTCTTTAAGTAAGTATGTAATTCTTTTCTGGGTAAAACTGACTCCTGACTGACATGACGTAAGAGTTTCCATAGTGATCATCGACACGGCGTCAACTCGTCGCTGACGACGTTTAGCATCAACTGACCCAAAGTTCGAACGTCTATGACAAACCACACCCCTATTCCCTAGTGATGCGTATTCGTTTAAAAACTTATCGTACAATTCTTTTTTACCGTTTTCATTTGCCACCAACATTCTTCTATAATATTCCTTCCACAGCAATTTAAAGCGAGATTTCCTTACATCTTCTTGAGCTTGTCTTTGTTCTTCATTGTTTCTCATGTTCTGAGGTATTATGTCTTCACTTATATCGTTTGCGTGATCTTGTCTACTATTATCAATGCCTACATCTTCTTGAGAGTCTCGAGTAGTTTGAAATTGCTCTACGTTTTGGATACTGCTGCCTTCAGTTTCATTGTCCATCATTCTACTTTGTTCTTCGTCATTGTTAGAATGAGCCACCGTCTCATTTTCACCTTGCTTTCGTGATTCTATATTTTCTGTTGTCTCGTAAGAGTGGCTCGCATTACCACATTGACTACTTGCCGCATTTTGGTTCGGATAGCTAGTTTTAAATGCAAATGTTTCTCTCTCTCTTTGATGTGATGCGATATGACTGTCGATTGAAGAAACGTTTACAAATTTATTGCAATGCTTACAAAGCTTCTGTACGTCATGGATCATGACTTTTTCCCTTTTATCTTGCACGTTTGCGTTTCTTTTTATCTGTCCATCTTGTACAGCGGGTTCAGTCATTTGCCTATTTTGAGTGATAGGGTAATCTTCCGTCGTTTCTCTCTCTTCTTGTACCGCTGGATCGTTTACCATTGGTTCTCTCTCTTTTGGTGTTGCAGTTTCACCTACTACACGAGTCTGTCCTTTTGTATCTTTTATATTTTTTGCTAGTAATTTAATATTGTGATAATCTATTAAGTGCTCTCTCAATGATTTAATATTATTATGGTCAATTTCGCATATCGGACAAGTGGTGCCATTGCGTTGGACATCTTTATCCGTCACATTTTTTATCCAAAAGTCGTCGTCTATTTTATGCAAAGAGCGATAGTGTCCTTTAATGCGAACATATTTCTTCTTGCAAAGTATGCACCTTGTCTTTTTAGATTCTGATTTATTTTCATGTTTGTTTTTATGTTGAGTTCTTTTGCGATTTCCCTCAGATTTTTTTTCGCTTGTGTTTATGCATTTCTTATTGTTTTTGAGGGGTTTTCCAGCAGTTGGGATGCTAGCTATTAATTCAGCAAAGTTCTTTTGCGCATTGTGCTTAATGTAAAAAGCAGCTGCTTCTTTGAGCTTTTTCAGGAACGTGAATTCTTCGGACCATTCTGGATCTCTGCGCATCTTGACCTGGAAGTAAAGATTATTCTTTGTTATTGTATGTTTTAACAAGCGACGCAAATAAAAGGGGGGAGTATTATTTACACATTCGGGAATTGATATCGCTAAAATCATTTCGTATGATTCCAGCGTTTATTATATTGCGTTATACTGCAGGACAAGTGAGACAAGACAAGAGGATAGGAGGTCAGGAGGAGGCCTGTGCCCTGTAGGGGGACGTATACACTATGATTTTAGACGACCAGATGGCCTAGTGGTTAGAGAAACTGACTACGAAGCTTGAGGTCCTGGGTTCGATTTCCGTGTCGGGGCAGATAATTTGTATGGAATATACTTATGTTTGTTCTCGGGTATTGGGTGTCTAATATGTATTTAAGTATGTATCAGTCTATATAAGTATGTTTATCCAATGCCTAGTACCTACCCATAACGTAAGCATTGCTTAGCTTACTTTGGGACTAGGTAATTGGTGTGAATTGCCCCGTGATATTTTTTTTTATTCCGTGATCAGGAACCAATTTTTCTAGATCAGTATTCGATGGCGACCACGTTTAAGTCGCAGTTACATGAAACAAAAGGTATATTTTTAAATAAAGACTGTTTGGAACTATCACCACCACCAAATTACACTGACGCCTTTCAAACTCAACCAGAGCTCATCCTCAGAGTATCGCAACCGTTCACTATGCTATCAGATGTTAGTTATACTTACACTGTTCTTGCTTAAACATAGCTATCATAAGGTCGCGGGTTAGCAAAGTAATTGTTTCAGTTCATTGATATGAACCTCCGCAAAGTAACGCTTGCTTCAGTAAATTATATAAGTTAGAATAAAACAAATGAAGTTTCAGCGCGCAGTATTATCAACGAATTAGATTAATAAACAAGGTCACGCGTTCTAGTGCCAAATGGTCATTTGGTCCATCAGTATGTTTGTTTGAACATGAAACAGGTTTTCCCAAAACTTTGACTATAACTAATAACCTTTTGACTTTTGTTGACTAAGTAAGTGGGATTCTTCTCTTGATACTTGATTATCATTGAGTTTTGGGACAGTATATACTCGTAGATAAGCCGAGACGAGATGATAAAACTATTTTTTTATTCATTGAAATAATTACACAGCATGGCAGACAAACCAAAGCACTGTGAAATTAATATAAAAGTAACAAGCACAGATGATAACAAACAGCATAAAAACAATATAAAACATAAAAAAATCACAAACAATTAAGTACAGACGGACGGTCATCCTTCGCCTCACAGAACTTCATACACTCACCACATACAATCCTTTATCATGGACAGGGATGTTTTGGAAATAATTCTGGTCCGCTTTTACGATCCCCTGCTGAAGTCGTTGGGAAACCAATTTTGCTGTGATAGATTCTTCAACTTCGAGAAAGAGGTCAATCGACGATATAGACTCGGCTGGGCAGCATTCGGGAAGCTCCGCAATATCTTGCATCCAATATACCTACCGCAATGTCTCAAGTCAAAAGTCTTTGACCATGTGTGTTGCCAGTGATGACTTATGGCATTGAGACGTGGCCGCTAACGATGGGCCTCATAAATCTCAAAGCAACTCAGAGGGCGATGGAGAGGGCTATGCTCGGAGTTTCTCTGCGGGATTGCATTAGAAATTATGAAATCTGCGTAAGAAAGTCACCGACATGGCTCGAAGAATCGCCAAACTCAGTTGGAAGTGGGCAGGGCACATCGCTCGTAGAACTGATGGCCGACGGGGCAAAAAGTTTCTCGAGTGGCGTCCACGGACCGGAAGACGCAGTGTGGGTAGGCCTCCAAGGAGATGAAGCGACGACCTGGTTAAGGTTGCGGGATCGCGTTGGATGCGGATGGCACGGGATCGATCTGTTTGGCGAGCCTTGGGGGAGGCCTATGCTCAGCAGTGGACTTCTTTCGGCTGAAATGATGATGATGATGATGATGCATTACCTTAAGCCGGGGTGCCATTGATCAAATCGGTTCAACTTTGATAGTTTTAAAATCGCTATAGAGTCGACATTGTCCATATGAGGTAAATGGTTGACATGTAGACAAAGAGAAGATCGATGAAGACATCGACGAGAAATAGCAAAATGCTAACTTAAATGCACGAGTTGGTCACCAAAATACTTTACAAAGTCGCTCCACAGTTCAAAGTCACCTCGGTACCATTATAATTTTTTCAGATTTTTTCAAGCCAATGGTTTTTTTTTTTAATGAGTCGCCAGAGGGGCCAAAGACGCGAAGTCTTTGCTGTTTTTTACTTTAGGGTAGGAAGAGTGACTTGTGCTCGGGAAAAATCCCTTCGGACGAACGGACGGATGGAGGGCCCAGACACTGTCCGAATTGCACGGACTAAAAAACCCGGTCACAAGTCCCCTTCTCTAATGATTATTAATACAAAAAACGTGTGCTTTAAATTTTGAGGAGAGGAGGGGTAGGGAGGGGACTTAATCTACCCACAGTGCCCTGCCTCAGCCATTTGCTGGAAGGCCGAGAGAGGAGCATGCATTCTCCCGCTGGGCACTGAGGGGTGCTTAGGTCGCTCTTTTATGTTTTTACCCGTTGGTTTATTCCTTGACCCAAGCCAATGGTTTAGTTAGTATAGATAAATTACCGAGAGCGTAGCATTGCATATGTAGTGGTATTGTGTGTTTATAGTAATTCCACTTTAGTGAGAGAGAGCCAACAATACAGAGATCTCTTTCTCCAGTGCCTATATAAACACACAGTACCACTACATATGCAACTCCACGCACGCACAAGACTCTATCAACCAGCACTTTATCTTTTGAAATCATTCATCATCATTTCAGCCGTAGGACGTCCACTGCTGGACATAGGCTTCCCTCATTGACACCCAATCATTACGGTTGGAAGTGGCTTGCATTCACCTTGAACCTGCGGCCTTAACCAAATCGTCCGTCCATCTTGTTAGTGGACCTCCCATGATGTGCTTGCTAGTCCATGGTCTCCTTTCTAGAGTATTACGGCCAAAACGGCCATCTGTTCTACGTGCTACATGACCTGCCCATTGCCATTTCAACGAGCTAATCCGTTTGACTGTAGATAGTAGGTGACTTGTTCTTCTACGGATCTCCTCATTCCCGATACGATCCTCATTCCCGGCACGATTCGAGTAAAGAAATCTTTTGCAAGGGGATTCCTATATCTAAAAATTAATGGTTTTAGCAAACTGCATAGAGTGCCTCGATGCGTGGCCGTTGCATGCACAACCACTTATTATGTTTGCAGCGAGTAATTTAAGCACCTGATTTGATTAACACTGATATTGGATATCTGATAGTCGTTAAGTGATCAGATTAGATTCTGATGCATTTTAATACATAATTACATTAATTACGTCCTGAGGAAATCTGCAACGAACCTGCGAAGTTTTAAACGGTGTGTGTGAAGCTCTCAATCTGCACTGAGTTGGCTGAAGAAGCCGTGATAGTCTAGTACTCTAGTGATTGTACCTATGGCCTCTCAAGTGGACCTGGGCGCACCTCAGTTTTTATCGGTTTACCATCATTTCACAAAACAACAGTTCACAAATGATCATTTTATAAAGAACGAATAACTAACTATTCGTTTGACAAACCTATCAATCCTCAAAATGCTCGTACTATAAATAGTTATTTGACAAATATTCATTAATTAAATGCAGCAATGATACGAGGCCAGGATGGCGATTACTGGGCGAAGCTTGTATAGTGCTTTTCTCAAAAATGAAACAAGTTGATAAAAATAAAATAAAAGTACACATTGAAAAAATAAAGAAAATCTACGACCCGCCATTAGCTACTCACTCGCTAACCTATGTCAGTCTATGGTATGATTGTTTCTTTTAAAGGTACCGGGCGGCGATGTTTAGATATCTTAGTGTTGCCGGATAATCGATTATTAATTAATCGATTATTTTTCCCCTGAATAATCTAGATGTCGATCATCCAATCGATGTATCGATTAAATCGATTATCTCGATATAATCGATACTAATATTCATACAATTATATCGATTATAATCGATTAATCGATTAAATCGATTAAATTGTAAAATATTGACAATCGATATAATCGATTATCGATTATATCGTGTACTTGACCCATTATAATCGATTATAATCGATTAATTGTATGAATCTTAGTATCGATTATATCGATATAATCGATACATCGATTGGATAATCGATATTTAGATTATTTGTGCGCCGCAATTATAATCGACGATTAATCGATTCATCAACAAATGTCCGGCAACACTTAGATATCTGCCAACTTTAAATTACAAACGTCATCATTTTAATAAAAAATTTCTTAATTTTGAAACATTTGAAACACGAAAATTGTAATTACAACAACATAAAATTAGTGAAAAATGTTCCAGTTATTAATCAGAGAACTATCAAATTTGCATACATCCTCTTAAAAGTGAACTTTTTTATTAATAGTTTAAGTTTTTCACAGACGTAGAAGCACGGCACGGGTTCCAAATTCGAACACTTGATATATGTAATGGAATTTCATACTTACTTCCTGGCAGCTCGAGATTACTTCCTGGTCGCTAGCAGCTAGTCTCCAGGATGCGTTACTTTCTACGACGTTTTTGATGACGTAATGGCAACATTTCATACCATTTTTGAGAAAAAGTATTTTTGTGACGGATAACGCCATCACAATTTAGAATGCGATGCCAGCACTTTCTAGCCTTGTTATCTTAAGTTCAAAATTATAAATATTTGTTTGAAAAAAAAAGGCAAGTTAAAATCGCTGCTCAAAAAAAACATACAGACCAATTGAGAACCTCCTCTTTTTTTGAAGTCGGTTAAAAATCAGTCTTATTTATGACTCGGGCGCATTTGCCGTACCACGGTGTACCTATATGCTGTTAAGTAAATTCACATTAGATAAAGTAAAAATTATCTTGTTTAGCACAACGCACGAAATTGATTGAATTAGATAACAATGATAATATTAAAGAAGCCAAACAAATGAGTCCAAAATAAAACGTAATACAGATTATGCACTGCGACTTTTAGCAGCGATAAAATCGCGATACAGTATCGGTGCAGTTGCTAGTCGACTATCTTTACACACGCGCGACTTAAATGGTTGATTGCATGCTTGTTTGGGGGTAATTACAATAGAGAGATCTCTCTCCAGGCAGATGTTATGCCTGGGGACCGAAGTCCAATGGATGAAAGTTGGAAGTTGTATTTATGCAGCCGAGTTGAGAAACTTCGATAGCGTGTTGTAGGATTGTAGTTATTAGTTCCTTATGTGATGACTAGATGGCGCTAGTAGTCGCTACACTTGCTTGCTTGCATGCATGCTAACTTGCATGCTTGCTTGCTTGCATGCATGCTTGCTTGCATGCTTGCTTGCATGCTATCTTGCAAGCTTGCATGCTTTCTTGCAAGCTTGCATGCTTTCTTGCATGCTTGCTTGCATGCTGTTTGCATGCTTGCGTGCATGCTTGCTTCAGGCTTGCTTAATTGCATGCTTCTTATATTTATGGATCACGCGAGCGAAGCCGCGGGTAAAAAAGCTAGTTGTAAATAAATGGCTCTTCAGTTATATTTTAATTTTTAATTTATGTATTTAGGTAGATTAAAAACAACAATAAATAAACTAATTTATGTTTATCCTATTATATAATTGCGTTTATTGAAACTAAGAATACAAATATTAACAAAAAATAACAATGAATAAAACTTAACCATAAACTAAATATCTAACTTAAAAAACTATGTAAAATAAAACAATAAGCAGAAAAATAAGTATTTTGGTTAGTTCTGTTCTTAGTTTTTAATTGTCGCTTCACGACAAAATATATAAACGGGCTATAAATTTCACACACAAGATAGCAAATAGTGTTCCTTATGCAAGGATTTGAAAATAGGCAAAGACTTTGCCTTAAGTCTTACCTGATATCATTAATTTCAATACTAGGTAGATGAAAAAACTCGCCTGTATGATTCCCATTCCAATGGGAATTCCGGGAAAATATATACTCTATTTCACTCTCGGAACTGCGACGAACCTAATGACGTAAAGGGTACTTTTTATTTAAATGCCCATTTATAATTGCTGCATATTGGTACGGAACCCTACAATGCAAAAGCTCGACACGCCCTTGCCCGGTTCTATGGCTAATCCCGTGCATGAACGTCCATTTGAATGCAAGCAATAAATTACAGGCGGGCATTGAAATATGCACAAGTATTTTCTCCGTATAAAACGGAGTGCATCCAGCTCCTAACCACAGTTATTCCTCAGTAACAAGCAATATTAAACTTATACTCCTCTTCTTCATCGTGCTCATGGTAAGTTATACTTTTCTATTACTTTCTTAAGGCCCAAGCCCTCTCATTCGTAGAGGAGGCCTGTGCCCTGCAGTGGAACGTATATAGGCTGGAATGATGATGATAATGATGATTACTTTCTTTTGCTTTTTACTTCAAAGACTTTTTTATAAATTCGTCTTGTCGTTTACCTACGATGTGTTTGAGAAAAATTATGAAAACTAAAATGTTTTTTTAAAATAAATAAATAAATAAAATAAACTAAATTTATTTATTTTATTTATTTATTTAAATGTTTTTTTCAAACAAAATTTAGTATTTAAAGATGTCCTTTCTAATATTCTTAATTTTTTTTGCAGGCCGGTTATGCTGCCAGCCAAGGTATGTGTGAAAAAAGCTGTATTTATTTAAAGTATTTATTTATTTTCGACATCAGGTAAGTGTAGTTAACTTCCACTTTAATTTAATGAATCCTCTACAAGCTTCGTCATATAAACCTGAGCATTCAAACCTAATTTAAACCAGGGGCTAAATTCAGGAACGGCCTAATACGGTTTGCGAGCGGTAATTCGATCGTTTGCGAGAGGATAGGGATGCATTGCTATTCAGGAACGCCAAAAATCATCATTTTTTGACTTGACAACGTGTGATAAATCGATGAACGCCGGCTGCATACACGAAAAAGGATGACACAATGTAACGTACGTACGGATGTACACGTACGTACATGCGTACATACATGTCCCGTACATGTACCTACAGAGCCGCGAAGGCCAGTTGCAAGAGAGCCGCGAAGGCCAGTTGCAAGAGAGCCGCGAAGGCCAGTTGTAAGAGAGCGGTACGGGGGGTGTGCGGGAGGGCGGGGGGTGTTGCGAGGGGGTGCGGGGGGCGGGGGGCGGGGGAGGTGCAGCAGTATTAAAGGGGATTTAATTTTGTTTAATTTTTAATGGGTGGTGCGGGGGGATTGTTGTGGATGCGGGGGCTTCAAAGGGGGGATGGAAATTTCATTTTTTTTGCTGTAGGATGCACCGTTTTCAAGATATTTGACAAAACACCGGTTCTCGTCCGATCACCGAGGTTAAGCAACGTCGGGCGCGGTCTGTACTTGGATGAGTGACCGCCTGGTTTCATTTTTGTTTTTTGAATGTTTTGTTATGACGTTGTCACGTTAAACTATTGTCCGTAAACCGACTTTATTTTAAGAAAATAAGGCTCATCCCAAGCTCAGCCCAAACCTCTCGCAAACCAGTGATTTTTGGCGTTCCTGAATAGCAGTTCATTCCTAACCTCTCACAAACGATCGAATTACCGCTCGCAAACCGTGTTGGGCCGTTCCTGAATTTAGCGCCTGCTCCAAACGTCCCAAAAACACTTGCCGCATTACCCCATTGTATTTTATTGAATCGGGCGTTACTTTGCGGAGGTCCATCCCAAGTAGCACAAGTAGCATTATAAGAAATCACTTTTGGTGTATACGAAAACTTGAAGCTGTACAAGACAGTGTTACAATGGTGTTAACAGCGCTGTTAACACTGAAATAACTCTTATTTGGGCACAAATTATTCAGCCTATAGTTCTAGTTTAGTTCACATTTCTGTTTAACAGCATTACAGTAGCACTATATTGGAATTATTATGGGTCACCAGGCTGTTTATCAGCTGCTTAACAGAATACGAGTGTCCTGTTAAACAGACTAAGCGTCAGGATTGGGTGACTGCTAGTCTTATACAACGCTTTAGGTTTTACATTACCCTTCGTTCATATTGAAATTGCTTAGTATATTTGCAGATTTGCTTTTAATAGTATTATAGCGGTGCCGATAAATTTCCAGAGTGTGATGTGTAATGGCGAAGTAAATGTCACAATTTTATTGAGAATTTGTGTTAACTCACGAAAGTACACCTTTATAGCCAACCTACTGTGAAAACATTTGGGAATGCAAGTTTACTGTGAATGTTTATATGGTTTTTTAGCTAAATTTTTACGCGCTGCGGAAATATCTCGTTTTAATTAGAAATGTTGTGAAAAAAGTAACACACCAAAAATATATGTATACATTTTTGAGCGATTTACATAAAATTATACGAAGTTTTATATTATACTATAATAAGTATATTAATAACGTGTAATTTAAGGCAGTAAAATATAAATAACAACAGAATAATTATCTATATATACGATTTAGGTTATAATAAAATGGCGCATTCTTAAGAAACTTTTGTGAACTCTTTTTATCCTGAATTAATTACCATGGCTGTACAAGAGTACACCCCAGTTCTTCTATTATACTTATTGCAGTAAATAAGAGTTCAAGTGAACCAATATCCAGCCTGTCAGCTGTTATTAGTTTTATTATGGTTCACATAAACGCTAAAACCATTTATTTGAACTAGTTAAACGCATTACTTTTTAATAGTTATTTAATTTTTATTTAGTAGTTTTAATTTTTCAATTTTTTTAGCATTTTGTATAATTTAATACACGATCCACGCCAACTGTTAAAATGACCGCTTAAGAATTTAATGATTGACTAACGTGAACCTGATTGCAGCTTCGTGCGTTATAATATATGTAAAGTGTTCTTTTATGCAGACTAAAACAATATATTGGTATATTTCACAGCCAAATGCTGCATTTCTGAGTTAAACAAGGATCTTGAAATACCTTCGGTGTTCACGTGTATTAATAAAACACCTTTTAACTGCTTTGAAAAATAGGCTTATAACAGAGCCGAGGCGAACCGATGTGGAACTTTTTGTGTTAAATTACTCTAAGTGTACACTACTCTAAAACTGTTGGCTGTACGGTAGTTCACAGTGACACTTTTAAGACGCTAGCATTTCAGTGGTATAATTCTACGCCTTTAAACAGCACTAGCATATTTTACTACCACTATAATGCTCTTAAGCAACCAATGCAAAAGAGACTGTAAGAAGGCATTTTTGACATCTGCACTAACTCTGATCCCGTAACAATAGTATCCGTTTCTACTTTTATGATGCTGTTATACAGACTAAAGCGTAATACGCAGCTCTAAGTTCTCAGTTGAACCATATTAACTGTTTATTAAGTCATGAAGTTCCGAGTTATACCCAAAGTGATTTCTTATAATGCTAACTGTGCTACTTGGGATATCAATGAACTGAAACAATAAATTTGCTCACTCGCGACCTAGGTCGCGGGTGAGCAAAGTAAATGTTTCAGTTTATTAACTTACACATCCCAAACAATGTTTATAGTTTATAGTGAATACAAAAGTCTTGAAAAACGAAAGTTTATTTTAACCTGGTATATACCTCACTTGCAACGTTTGCAAGAGAGTTGAAAACTGAGCACTACGTACTGATGATTTTCTTTTTAATCAGGATAAAACTGTATCACTAGAATGTCATATGATATTAGAGATCAAAAATGTAAACAAACAACAGTCAATGGCAAAGTGACGTCCCAGGGATAAGAAACTTTTCTTTTGTTTACAAATATAAACAAACATTGCATACAAACTTTGATTAGAAATTCGAATATGTATTTTTATCATTAAATGTCAATGCACATACTGTCCCGTATTGGTTTCGCCAAATTACGGGACAGTGAAAAATTTGGGCCTGAAATACGGGACAACCCGTAAAATACGGGACATCTGATCACCCTACATGAACTGATCTGTTGCATTTTTGTCGCAGACAACGATGTGGACGGCGGCAACATCGAAGGCGGAACCGGTAAGCAGCTTGAATGACAAACATGCTATGAAATATTAACGTTATGTTCTTTACTAGCTTTTGCCCGCGGCTTCGCTCGCGTGTACTATGAGTATTCCAAAGAACCAAGATATCAAGCAAGCAAGCATACAGGCAAGCAAGCAAGCAGGTCCATAATTGACCGAGAAATCGGTGAACATACCTACATAAAAAAATTCATAAAGTGGAATGCATAAACTCCTCCTTTTTTAGAAGTCGGTTAAAGTGCCCTTTGCGGCCTACTTACAGTATAAACTTATGAATTTTGAAATTTAACTTTCTACAACCAGTAAAACGCAAAATCCCGTTTTTTCCCGTTCCCGTAAGAATTTCGGGAAATGTTTTCTTAATGCTCCCCTACACTCCCCAAGGTAACCCACTTGCCAAATTTCAGCTTTCTAGGACCAGTAAAACGAAAAAGCCCGTTTTTCCCGTTCCCGTGGGAATTTTGGAAAGTCCTCTCTCAATGCTCCTCGACACTCCCCAAACAACCTACATGCCGAATTTCAGCTTTCTACAACCAGGAAAACGAAAAATCCCGTTTTTTCCCGTTCCCGTTAGAATTTGGGAAAGTCCTCTCTCAATGCTCCTCTACACTCTCCAAGCAACCTACATACTGAATTTCAGCTTTCTACGACCAGTAAAACGAAAAATCCTGTTTTTTTCCCGTTCCCGTGGGAATTTTGGAAAGTCCTCTCTCAATCCAGCTCAACACTCCCCAAACAACCTACATGCCGAATTTCAGCTTTCTACGACCAGTCACACGAAAAATCCCCTTTTTTCCCGTTCCCGTGGGAATTTTTGAAAGTCCTCTCTCAATCCAGCTCAACACTCCCGAAACAACCTACATGCCGAATTTCAGCTTTCTACGACCAGTAAAACGAAAAATCCCGTTTTTTCCTTATCCCATGGGAATTTATAATTATCTACATCTATGCCAAATTCGAAGAGTCTAGTAATTATATTTCATAGGATCCCGTTGAACTGAATACATAAATCCCGTTTTTTCCTTACCCCGTGGGAATTTTGAAAAATCCTGAAATTTATGTTTTAAATAATGTAATATCTACTTGTGTATCAAATTTGAAGAGTCTAGTTATTATAGTTACTGAGATAGGGTCACTCGGAATCGAATATATAAATCCCGTTTTTTCCCTTTCCCGTGGGAATTCCCAAAAATCCTTCCTTAGTGGATGCCTACATTGTATAAGGTATCTATCTATGTGCAAAATTTCAAGTCTCTAGGTCCAGTGGTTTGGGCTGTGCGTTGATATATCAACAGTCATTTAGTTTATTTAGATATTTCAACCCCATCGCACCCCATCCAGGGAGATGGTATTTTACGTCTGCCACGTCGGATTTTAAAAGCGCTGTTATTTTCGTAACCAGCGACCCGATAAACCATAGAAACAACACCCATGTTGATTTTCAGACTTTGTTACCCCTTTCCCCCCTTTTAGGGGTTGAATTCTCAAAAAACCATAAACACGTGTTTACTCATTTATCATTAGGAGTACTTCTGTGAAGTTTCGAATAAAATAGTCGAACTAATCTTGTTTCCCCATACAAAGTTTGGACCCCCGTTTCACCCCCTTAGGGAGTGAATTTTGAAAAATCCTTTCTTAGTACACCCCTAGACCTTATAAGGAACCTACATGCCAAATTTGGAATCTCTATGCCCAGTGGTTTGGGCTGTGCGTTGATATGTCAGTCAGTCAGTCAGTCAGTTTCTTCTTTTATATATATAGATAACAGGCCGCAAAGTATCGCGTTTTAGTAGAGGAGACGTGGAAGATCGACCTTCACCGATCTGTTAACTCGATGAGACATATTTTTTATCAAATATAATTTATAAACAAATATGCCTATGATAACTTGCCTATCGAAAAGTGTTCATAGATTTTTTTTGTTTTATTGTGGAGTGCCTTTAGCCATCTTCCAGCTCCATCATCAGACCCTGGTGACCATCTGGGATCAAAGTACTCGTCAAGACGAATCAAACGAGTCCAAACTCGATGGGGTAATTCGTAATTTCATTAATTCAGTATGGCCAAAGGCACTCCACAATAAAACGACACAACCCCATCGAGTTTGGACTCGTTTGATTAGTCTTGATGAGTACTTTGATAACAGATGGTAACCAGGGTCTGATGATGGAGCTGGAAGATGGCTAAAAGCACTCAACAATAAAACAAAAAAAATAGCTATGAACACTTTTCGATAGGCAAGTTATCATAGGCATATTTGTTTATAAATTATAATTGATAAAAAATATGTCTCATCGAGTTAACAGATCGGTGAAGGTCGATCTTCAGCGGCTCTTAGACCATGTCAGGCGCTGCTAGACGAGAGGTCGTTAATGAAATTTCATACAAAATTGCAATGTACTCTTTTTTATTTTCTATTCCACATAAATTGGTGACACGGCATCATGACGTTCAGCCATTAAAAAAAACTTCAAGCAATATTTGCTTTTTGATTAATTATGACATTCTGCCAGTACGCCTATTGAAAATAAATATTTTTATGAATCTGTTTTCTATTAAATCCGAGTTGAAAATGGAACAAAATAAATAGTAAAAATATTGATATCACTATCAACTACTGCATTTTTTAGTTATAGTTCCCATGACGGTCGGTGGCGGTAGAACAGATGGTAAGTAGCAACATTACACCTTACTGAGTAAGGCTTACTCAATAGATGGTAAGTACCAACATTACACCTCACTGAGTAAGGCTTACTCAATACCGAACAATACACCTGAAACAACACATACACATTATACTAAAAATAAAATAAAGTTAAAAAAAAACCTCCTTCAAAAAACATCCAAAAAACTATAAAATAATAATTGAACCCACCACAATAAGCATGAAATATCTTTCTTCTATTCTGTTTGAAGTCAGTGCCTCGGCTCGAGCCAGCAGGAGTGGACCTAGTAATCTAACTTTCTACAGACCTACTATCTATACTATAGGGCTTCTACACTTCTGCTGGCTCGTGCTGAGGCACGGACTTCAAACAGATTAGTAGAAATATATTTTCATGCTTATTGTGGTTGGTCCCCACCCTTCCTTATACAATTTTTTTTTTCAAGTTGATTTCGATGGCAGTGGGGGAAGTACATATAATGGTGAGTAATTAATAATATAGATACCCTCTTTTATAAACTTGCGATGTTCGTATGTATGTAAATTTGCAAGTTTTCACCTAGGTATTTCCATTTGGATGCGTTTTTTTTGTTTGAAAGCAGGTTTCTTGGCGATGGTTCTTAGACATGTTTCATCAAAATTGGTTCATCCGTTTCAAAGTTAGCTCTTTTGTTAACTTATTTACTTTTTTTTTAAACTAGCTGTTGCCCGCGACTCCGACTGCAAAGAATTCGTTTATCGCTATACCGCGGGAACTATGCAATTTTCCGGGATTAAAAGTATCTATATGTTAATCCAGGTTATGAACTATCTGTGTGCCTCATCAGAATCCGTCAAACCGTTCTAGCGTGAAAGAGTAACAAACATCCACACATCCACACATCCATCCATACGAACTTTCTCGTTTATAGTATTAGTAAGAAGATAAGAAGTAAGTTAGGATAAGATAAAGATAATTATGATATTATTTATTTTATTAGCAGTACGGCTGCTCAACGAAAATTTAAATAATCTAAGATAATTATGTGTGACCAAATTGAGTTTTTGGTTTTTAAAATTTGTACATACATACATACATACATACAATCCTCCTTCCCAGCAAAGCGGTAGGCAAAGACTATTTGTTTCAACTTGCTACGATCCTGACACGGGTGTTTAATGATCGGTATAAAAATAAATAATATAATTTCTGAACTAAAACAATTACTTTGCTCACCCGCGACCTTACAATAGTTACGTTTATGCAAGAAATGTGCGTTCATGCAGTTCCTCCACCTCCACACTGTACGAACACACACAAATCACATAAACCCAACCATCACCACCACCAAGCTACACTTGATGGGTGAGCAAAGTAATTGTTTTAGTTCATTAATATGGACCTCCGCAAAGTAACGCCTGATTCAATAAATTAAATAATATAATTTCTTTTCATATAACAACATTTCATATAATTTCATATAATTTCACTCATTTTATATAAATAACGTTTACTATGTGATATGTGAACCTCCTCATGTGCCTTGGTTTGACTCTGCTAGGCTCTCCAGAGCAAAACTGGTTTGTGCGCATAGGCTTCGGTCTGGCCATATTCCTCTAAATAAGTTTGCGCATTTAATGAAGAAGACGGAGTCGCCAAATTGTGATGAGTGTGGTATGGTTGAGGATGTGCATCACTTATTGATGGAGTGTGCAAGGACTCGAGTCAAGAGGGATACGTTCTGTAGAGTCTGGGACCTTACCCTCTTAAATATTGGTGTTTTCCAAGCTATACTGTCGGAACCCTTGTCGCAGGCTGCTAGATTTGTATACGGATTTTTAGAAAGTAAGTAAATGGACTGTGTTACGTTTATTTAACAGAGAACCCGTGTACGGGTTTGGTGGTCTGTGCCAGGGGCTTCGGCGTTGTGATTTGGGGGTCGTGTCGTATCCCCTCTTGGCTTGAGCCATGTGTTTTAATTGCAAGGTTGGTAGTTTTTTTATCTAGTTAAGGCCTATTGGAACTGACATGTTCAATCCACTTGATCAAAGTTCCTTAAAATAAAGATTAAAAAGAAAAAAAAACGTTTACTATAATATTTAAAATAAAATAAATAAATAAATAAATATTAGGGTACAATCTTACACAAATCGACCTAGTCCCAAACTAAGCAAAGCTTGTACAGTCAAGGGCAAAAATATGTATACACTTTAGTACCTTGTCACTTTAACTACTGTGACAGTTTATATTATGGCAGTTCAAATATGACGAAAATAGACAAGGTACTAAAGTGTAACATATCTTTGCCCTTGACTGTACTATGGGTACTAGACGACGATAAACATACTTATATAGATAAATAAATACTTAAATACATAGAAAACATCCATAACTCAGGAACAAATATTCGTGCTCATCACACAAATAAATGCCCTTACCGGGATTCGAACCCAGGTCCTCTTGCTTCGTAGGCAGGGTCACTACGAACTAGGCTAAAGCGGTCGTTAATTATATATTTTTATTTTGTATAATTATCGTTTATCGTTTGGTATAAAATAAAAAATAAAAAATAAATATCACGGGACAATTCACACCAATTGACCTAGTCCCAAAGTAAGCTAGGAAAGCTTGTGTTATGGGTACTAGGCAACGGATAAACATACTTATATAGATAGATACATACTTAAATACATATTAAACACCCAAAACCCGAGAACAAACATTCGTATTTTTCATACAAATATCTGCCCCGACACGGGAATCGAACCCGGGACCTCAAGCTTCATAGTCAGGTTCTCTAACCACTAGGCCATCTGGTCGTCTAACACTTATTTCTGATAACCATCATATGGTATAACGCTTATTTCTGATAACCATCATCAAACGTGCACGTTTGGCAGCCGCCGTGACATGCGAATCCGAGAGGAAGGGCTACGGATTAGCCCGAAACATGTCGAGTTAAACTCGTTTTGAGACGTGAGTGATCCGTTTATTTTCACTATGAGTGAGTCTCACGGTAGTTTCATGTTTAAATATAATGTTAATTTTATATACAAATCATATAACTATCAACCTAACCTAACCTACTTTTCTGGTAGCAATTCGTTTTTGTTAGGGGATGCAGTTCTAACCTAACCTAACCTACTTTTTCTGGTAGCAGTTCGTTTTTGTTGGGGGATGCAGTTCTAACCTAACCTAACCTACTATTCTACCTAAATTAACCTTTGGTTTGGTTTTTTTAATGCGGGGGGATTCGCCCCCCGAGCCCCCCCGTCCGCCCTATTTCTCTATGCCCTAATAGCTTACCCATGCAGAGTCGTTTTATAGGCTGTTATAAAAATGATCGTCTCGTTTTTGCAATAAATATAATATAGATATTTTTGGTATGTAGTAAATCTGAGATTATGTCTCTAATACATTATATATCAACAAAGGTTATGCCATTTGAACGTTGTATAAAATAAACGTTATACCATAAGTTCATTATAAAAAATATGCATTATACTTAAAGAATGTTATATTAAATGTTATTCGATGAAATGATCATAATATATAATAATTATATCGAATGTTAATATATTAAGTGTTGTTATAACATTCAATAATTATATCAAATGAGCGCTATTGCGACTGAAATTATATCAAAAGTTTTTAGATCGATCGTTACGCACCCTCCTGACACATCTTTCGCTTCCACAACACTCATTAGTCTTTTCACACATGCTCGCTGGTTTCGGGTACTCTTGATCTGACCCTTCTTCAAGACATCCCCAATCTGATTATGGAATGCCCTTCTTGGTCTCCCTCTTCCAATATTTCCATCCACACTCGCATTATACATCTCTTTAGTAATTATTCCTTCGTCCATCCTCAATTCAATCAATCAATCATCAATCTTTAATGTAAAAAACTTTTTTTTACAGGCACTACTCGCAGGCGCTGATTTGGGTTCGTTTTTTATTTTGACTGATTATTTAGCGACAGAACCGTTGTTTTACCTACAATTATGTTTGACTTCGCACAATGAAAGATTCCACACTTATGTGCGCCAAATAGCATTTAGTTTCCACGCGAACCCGACGTGGATTGGGAACTTCACACACACACCATTGAATTCCTTCTTGTCACCTGGTTGTACATTCACACATCATAACTCCCCAGTCTATACAGGGTGAAATCTAATACATAAAAAATAATTGGTAATGATACAAAATTATTGTTTCTAACTCGGTTACTTCGAGGAACCGTCTGTCTTTCCATTCTCACCATCTTGATCTGGCTTAAACTCAGTGTTTAACATTTGGTGGTTTAGCATACGGTTGTGGTTTTTTTTTTTTTATGTTAGAAAGGCCTGACAAACGAACTAGTGGGTCACCTGATGTTAAATGATCACCACTGTCCATAGACACCCGCAGCGCTTTACGCGATGCCAGTGCGTTGTCGGCCCTAAAGGAAAGGGAACAGGGGAAGAGGGTGAGGGAGGGGAAGAGGGAAGGGGTGAGGTATTGGGCCCCCGGCACTCTCACTGACCGTACGAAACGCAAGCAGGATTACTGCTGCTTCACGCCGGTGTTCTGTGAGAGAGTGGTACTGCCCCGGACGAGCCGGCTCATTCGTGGTGCAGCGGCTAGCTACAACATGGCTCTACCACTATGAGCTCTGGTTGAGTTCGAAACGCGTCAGTGTAGTTTGGTGGTGGTGATGGTTGGGTTTGTGTGATTTGTGTGTGTTTCTTACATAAACGTAACTATCGTAAGATCGCGGGTGAACAAAGTAATTGTTTCAGTTCATTAATATGGACCTCCGCAAAGTAACGCCTGATTCAATAAATCATACACATATACTTACGTACATTGCAAGTTAATAAAAAGCTTTTAAAAACGAGCCTATCTCTCACAGGGTCGGTAACGCACCTGTGCCACCCTTAGTGTTGCGGGTGTCCATGGGCGGCAGTGATTGCTTCCCATCAGGTGACCCACATGCCCTTTCGCCCCCTTTCATATAAAAATAAGTGTTTGTATATTTGTCTTAAATAAATAAATAATATACCTACTATTGCTTATTAAAATATATCTAACGCTTTATTATTTTCCAGGTCAAACGTAGACAGAAGCAGAAGGTCGTAACAAAAACAAGACTTGGGCATTCTACGATTTATTCAGGAAAAATTTATCCTGCATGTTAATCTGAACCAAAAAAAGTGTCAAATAAATGAAATTGACTAAGTACATTATTATCACTTATTTTTAATTATCAAACTATAATACACCAACACAGCAAAATTAAATACTGCAAATATACATACCTTTTGTCCGGTGTCAAAGTCAGCGATTTTCTCCAAGAGTATCATGTGCATGAGTGTTAAGATATATAATAAACTATCTGTCGACCTAAAAAAACTACCGCCGGCTCAATTTAAGATAAACCTTTTTAAGTGGCTAGTCAACGAATGTGTATATAGTGTGTCCGATCTCTTGTCCAAATAATTTTAGTATATTATAATTATGTAACTAAATTTAATTCTAATAAACATTGTAATCAATTTATTTCATGAATAATCAGTTATGCTTTAATCGTGTGAATTTTGTTTGACAGTATATGATATCTTTTATTCAATATGACATTGTACTAATTATTTATTGGAAGTTGTTTAAATTCAAATTCATATTTTATGTAGAATTAAGTTTAAATATTGTACGCCTCTCTGAGGCAGGACATGATGAACTGTAGAATAAATCTATTAAGAACTGTACTACTCATGACCATACAATTTAAATAAATAAATAAATAAATAAATAGGGTTCCGTACCCAAAGGGTAAAAACGGGACCTTATTACTGAGACTCCGCTGTCCGTCTGTCTGTCGGTCTCGCCGTCTGTCACCAGGCTGTATCTCACGAACCGTGATAACTAGACAGTTGACATTTTCCGTGGAGTAAACTCAATGCACCTAGAGTTAATTCACCCAGGATTTATTCATCCGTAATTCAGTGAAAGCCTACAAATAAAATTCGACGGAGCCCCACTTTGCGGGGCTCCTATTTCCAGACAGTTTACCCTTCGGGCAGGAGAAGCTACCTAACTAACCTAACCTACCTATTTTCTGGACTGAATTATGGCTGGGTGAATTAACTCTAGGTGCATTAAGTCTGGGGTGCGATAAACCTCGAGTGCCCGGGCGCTACCACTCCCTTCTATCCGAGGCGTAGGCCTCATGGGGTGGGGAAGGGTAACACCTGGGACGGTGCACCCTGGGCAACAACGGTAAGCTAATGTATACGTACATTATCTTACCGGTGGCTTATCTCCGGCTGGGGGGGGGGGGGTCATCAATCTATCTCCACATGTGCCCGGGCGGTGGGGAGCATCCACTCTGCCGTCTGGGCTGCACGACCGTTACGGTTCTCCCCTGTTAACCCTGGTGGTTATGGGGGAGAAGAGTAGCGGATGGGTCCATGATCTGTGGCAATTGACTGACATACTGGGGGGTAGGGGTGGTGAGGTGAACCCGCAACTAGTTGAGGGGGATCCGAGCCACCGGGCCCACTCGTGGGTCCGCAGAGAGGACGGCGTCTCGCCCTTGGGCGGACGCCTTTGACGGAGGCGAATCCAAGCTAAGTGCCTGCTCTGTCCCGGCGGACAGGGAAAGGTAAGGGGGAGCCTAGTGGGTGGAAGCGACCGTGCCTTCGGTCCACTCTGCTTTCAGAGCAGGACATGAGGGCGCGGGAGCTAACGTCAGGGCACGTAACCCCGGCTTGCCGGGAACGTGGGCATCTGCGGAGCCACGAGGAGTAAACCTCTTTAAACAATCCTTCACCAGCGGGGAAGGCCGGGGTGTACCGAGCCCGCAATGCACGGTGTCGACAGAGGAGCCCCATCCCGGGGCGGCCGGTGGGCGTTGCGGTGACACATTTTGCTCCCGTGGCGTTCACAATGGCAACGAGGGAATCCGTGTGGTTTTTAGTGGGTAGGCCCCTTGGGGAGAGCCCCACACACCTCTGTTTCCCCGAACGGAGACGATGCATAAGGTGCATTTTCCACACCAAAAAAAAAGGTGCATTAAGTCTACTACACTAAATTTTCACAGATGATGTATTTCGGTTGCCGCTATAACAACAAATACTAAAAAACAGAATAAAATAAACTTAATACTTAGGGGGGCTCCCATACAACAATACGATAAGTTTTGTGTAGTAAAATTGGGTATAGCTAAGGTTTAAAGATATAAAGTTGGCTGACTTGAAACCTCCTTAGTCTGAAATGACATAACACCTCAATTGTTTGCAACTTTTAAAACCATAGTTAGAACTCCCTTGGGAGGAACAACTGTACGTAAATCCAGAACTCCCTTAAGAATAATTTAGGCCATTGTCATTTAGTATATAGGCATGGAATAACACAATAGACGAGCAAGTGTGATGAAATAGTTATTCATGATACAAGTGCGGAAAGTAGGCTATTCCCAACGAATGGCGGAAATCTAAATAAACGAGCGAAGCGAGTTTGGTTTAGCCGACATGAGTTGGGAATTTCCTACTTTCGACACGTATATCATACAACATTTTACAATGCATTAAGCGAGGAAAAAATTGGGGCTAAGAGCGCGCGCAGACAGAGAGCGGTCTGGAGTACCTACCGAGTTCCGCGTTCAGTACGCTTAGTATAAGTTTTACTTCACCAAAATACTTCTCGATCGCGTTTACGTAAAAAAATCAATTACTAGGGAAACATGGACAGCGCTCGATCGAGAAGTATTTTGGTGAGGTAAGACTTATACTAAGCGTACCTACAGAGTTCTGTGTTTTCATCGCTCGAGAGTTCCAGTCGCCTGCTGTGTGAGTTATCGTAAGAGACTCAGTAAGTACATTCGAAAGAACGCAGAACTCTGAACTCTGAACTCCAGACCGCTCTCTGTCTGCGCGCGCTCATAAACATTTTCGGAAAAAGATGTTGCGTTCTTATTTACCTTTCATTGAGGGAAAGTCTCGTAGATGTTTACATATTTCAGCATCGGTTTAGTCAGCAGGAGGCTATCACATTTAATTTTGCGCTTGGTCTAGGACGTTAGGCGGCGTTAAGTCCTATGTAAATTCATCACTTGAACTCTCCATTTTAATTTACTAAACTTAAATTAATTGTCCGGACTGAATTCATGAACATTACTGTGGCGGGTTTTTATGACAGGCGCGGTTACGCCATGCGCGCGCACTGAAAACTCATTGGTTGACAGGCGCGAACGGGTAACCGTGATTGGTTCGTGTTACGCCATGCGCGCACACTGAAAGCTCATTGGTTGACAGGCGCGAACGGGTAAACATGATTGGTTCGTGTTACGCCATGCGCGCGCACTGAAAGCGCAGATGTCGTACGGTCCGAAATGGACTCAAGGGATTATTTAAGTACTAAATTTTTTATTTCAAAACTTTTGACGAAATTAAAATTTGTGTGTTTAATATTAAAACAATCTGTTTTATTATTTTATCAGTAAATATTCATTTGGTTGCATCAAACATTTTCTTATTTGTGCAAAGTTGAATTATGAAGACACAACTCTCTAGTCTTATTTTTTAAACACTAGTTTGGACACAACTTTTTGAGAATTGGCATTTTAAAAAGTTACTTTTCCGCACGCGTGTGGAAAGTAAAATCCATACAATTTTTTTTCACACTTGCGAAAGTGTGCTGGGATGACTAACTTTCTATAGATATGTTGACTCGCGTCAAGAGGCACTTTCCGAGCATATGCATTGTAAAATAAATTTTAACCTTTTCGACGCCAACGACACATAGCGCACCGCAGGTTCTACGCTAACAACTTATATATCAGTCACGGCGTGCAGTGCGATATGTATAGGTCTCGCCACGAGAGTTGAGGCAAATGATACACACAGCTACATAAAGTACTGATTGCAAAAAAAGTGGTGAATGATATGAATGAAATGAGTGAGTAAATGAAAATATGAGTTATATGATCTTATGATGATATACCTATGCGACACTATGCATTTTAAAATAACCTTTATTTTTTTCATGTATTAACCTATTTTTGAAATATAACAATTTGAAACTGATAAGAAATATTCGCAAAAAAGAATCGGTATTTTATAAATAGCGAAAAATATGCTTATCTGATTTAAATAAAATAGATCAAAATGTTTTATTTTCTGTTTTGTTTGAAGTAGGTTTCTTTCCCTAGATCTAGGCACGCGGCAGCGTGTCAAGCCAAGTTCGAGCAAAGGAACTGGCTAGCCAGCGCCGAGTGTAATATTACACGAACCACTTGGTGCCACTTTTGACCCTTCTTTAACTCAAAACCTCTTTAACGTAAATACATAAAACTACATGTGTTTAATTATATCCATAAGGACATCTAGATGCCCAAATTTCTTGAAGCTAGCTCGGTTATCTTAGATATGAAGATCACAAAGTCGTAAATTTTAGCACTGACTGACTGACATATAGTACCTAAATCTAACCTACTTCCAGATGACCTAGAAGGATGAAATTTGGAATCCAGCTCGGTAATTGTGTGTAAGCGTAGGAAAAAATCTAAAAATAAAAAAATAAAAAAATTGGGGGGTCCCCATACAAAAAAAAAATAATTGTAGCGTTGGAACCGTTACAAGCAAATATTTGAAATTATCCCAATATATGTATTATTGACAAAAACAAAAAGGGGGATGAAAATTTATATAGAAATTTTTGTAATAATCTTCTTAAAAAAGTTAAAATAGTTACGATAAAAATCAATAAGAAAAAGCTGGAAAAAACAGCAAAAAAAGTCTGGCAGTTTATTAAATACGTAACACATTCAACAAAACAGCATGAATCATCTTCAAGGTTATTACAATTGCACTCATCGCAGCTGACGTCTGCTAATAGCGTACCTAAATGAATATTTCGTTAGGTAATCTTGCACAACAATTCCAAAATCAATCGTTTACAGCAGATTCAACTCCGCGCTTCCAATCAACAAATCACAGTTCACTAAACTCTTTTGTGCTGTTAGATACTGACGAAGCTGAGGTCCACAGAATCATTGTGAAACTAAAGGAAGACTCCGCAGTTGGTTGGGATAGCATATCTAATATTATTCTGAAACGAATTAAGCACTTATTTGTTCCTATTTTAACTAACATTTTTAATAAATGCTTAGCTAAAGGATGTTTTCCTAAGTGTTTAAAAAAAGCCGTTGTTGTTCCCGTACATAAAGGTGGCAGTAAAGAGCAAATAACAAATTACAGGCTTATCTCAATTTTACCGGCAATATCTAAAATATTAGAAAAAATTATTAATATTAGACTAGTAAAATTCTTGGAGGAAAAATCCGTACTGTCAAAAACACAGTTTGGCTTTAGATCCAAATTATCGACTGCGGATGCCGTGCATGAACTCACGGACTACGTAGTGCGGGAACTGCACAAGGGTAATCAGACAGTGGGAATATTCCTGGACCTCGCAAAAGCATTTGATTCAGTTTCTATACCTATTATATTGCAGAAACTTGAATCTTTAGGTATTAGAGGGACCCAACTAAAATTATTTGAAAATTATCTAGATGAGCGCACTCAATGTGTAAAAATAGGCACAACGTTTAGTTCTGATTTGGAAAATACATCTTTTGGCGTTTCACAGGGAAGTATTTTAGGCCCCACTTTATTTTTAATTTACATAAATAATTTATTACTAAACCCTAAGAAAACCAAATGTATTCAATTTTCATTGTTAAATCCGCCTCTTTCAAATTCAGTCTGAAATATAAAACTTAACGGTCAAATTATTGAATTTGTAAAATCAACGGTATTCTTAGGAATAACACTGGACTCTTAATTGCAGTGGGGATCGCACACCACAGCCATTGCGAATAGGTTGAGCTCTGCTGCGTTTGCAGTCAGAAAGATACGGCAGCTAACCGATGTGGCGACGGCACGGTTGGTGTATTTTACCTACTTCAATAGCATTATTTCATACGGCCTTATTTTATGGGGATCTGCTGCAGACTTGGAATCAATTTTTATTTTGCAAAAGCGAGCTATCAGAGCGATATATAACTTATGGACACGTGATTCTTTAAGATCTTTTTTTAAAGAAATAGGTATCCTAACCCTGCCGTCGTTGTATATATTTGAAATAATCATGTATGTAAGAAAAAACTTATCTGATTTTCCCACTAACGTCGATAAGCCAAAGGCTACTAGAAACACAGGGAAGCTTAAAGTTCCATCTTACAGACTGGCTAAAACTAAAAAGTCGTTTCTGGGAAGATGCATACGTTTTTATAATAAAATTCCGAAAACAATAACCGAACAAACTGATACAAAATTCAAATCCATTGTGAAGAAGACATTAATATCTAAGGCGTACTATAAAATTAATGACTATATCATGAACAGGGATGTTTGGAAATAATTCCGATCCGCATTGGCGATCCCTAGTCTCAAATAGCGTATCTACTGTGTTAATAAATTTAATTGTATTAAATACTTTAGATGTATGTAATTTAATAACAATGTAGATCTGATTGAAAAAATATACCTTGTTGAGTTTCTTGCCGGTTTCTTCTCAACAGGGTTTTTTCCGAACCGGTGGTAGATTCTTCGACGTTCATAGGAGCATCAATTGATGCCTAAATTGAATAAAGAATTTTGACTTTGACTTTAAATGACCTTTGTAATCTAAAATTGGATGGTGGTAAAATTATTTCATATGCTGATGATACTGCCTTGTTATTTTCAGCAGGCACCGAAAGAGAGGTTTATATACTTGCGCAACAAGGTTTCAATGTAGTAAATAATTGGCTTCGGCGTCACATATTAACACGAAGTGCGGAAAAAACTAATTGTGTATAATTTTCAATGCGCAAATCGAAGTTAACTAGTCCAACAGTAATTGCCCACCAATGTGAAGTCTCCCGTACTAACCCGTGTAATTGCCCAAAAATTGCAATGGCTAATAATATAAAGTATTTAGGTGTAATATTAGATGAAACACTTTCTTTTAGGCCTCATATCGAAGCTTTAAGTGGCAGAGTCCGTAAGTTAATATATGTTTTCAAAAAACTACGTTCAGTCATGGATTCGACAACAATCAGACAAGTTTATTTTGCCCTATGTCAATCTATATTAACTTACTGTATTGCGTCATGGGGTGGCACGTATAAATCGGTTTTACTAACCATTGAGAGAGCACAGCGAGCAATCCTAAAGGTTTCTACAAATCGTACTTTTCTTTACCCTACCGACCTTCTATGTAAATCTTGTAATGTACTAACAGTTAGACAATTATAAGTCCTATACCTAACACAGGGGTTTTTATTTTATCCTAGTTCAGGGTGTGTATTATTTTCATTTTTACTGTGTTTGTTTATCCTTTTAGTTATATTTGTTAAATACGATGTAAAAGTTGATAAAGATTATTATTATTATTATTAATAATACTAAAAATATACTTGGTTATGGACTTCACCGTCAAAAGGATTGAGATCTAAATGGGTGCCAAGTTCTGCAGGTAATACCTACTGAAATCTATTTGAAAGAACAAAATAACATCCTAAACAAGTATAACACTCTATTTCTTTAGTTTTTCTACTCCAACAGTGTTTCCTCCTTTCCATTCCTAAATTTAACTATCTAATAATTTACACAAAGTAGATAACTTATGTTAAACTAGCTTTTGCCCGCGGCTTCGCTCGCGTGTACTATGAGTATTCCAAAGAACCAAGATATCAAGCAAGCAAGCAGGTCCACAATTGACCGAGAAATCGGTGAACATACCTACATAAAAAAAATACATAAAGTGGATTGCATAACCTCCTCCTTTTTAGAAGTCGGTTAAAGTGCTCTTTGCGGCCTACTTACAGTATAAACTTATGAATTTTGAAATTTTAGCTTTCTACAACCAGTAAAACGCAAAATCCCGTTTTTTCCCGTTCCCGTAAGAATTTCGGGAAATGTTTTCTTAATGCTCCCCTACACTCCCCAAACAACCTACATGCCGAATTTCAGCTTTCTACGACCAGTAAAACGAAAAATCCCGTTTTTTCCCGTTCCCGTGGGAATTTGGGAAAATCCTCTCTCAATGCTCCTCTTCACACCCCAAGCAACCTACATGCCGAATTTCAGCTTTCTACGACCAGTAAAACGAAAAATCCCGTTTTTTCCTTATCCCATGGGAATTTCCGATAATCCTTAAAACGGTTTTTTAACTACCTACTTCTATGCCAAATTTCAAGAGTCTAGTAATTATAGTTCATAGGATCCCGTTGAACTGAATATATAAATCCCGTTTTTTCCTTATCCCGTGGGAATTGTGAAAAATCCTGAAATTAATGTTTTAACTATTGTAATACCTACTTGTGTATCAAATTTGAAGAGTCTAGTTATTATAGTTACTGAGATAGGGTCACTCGGAATCGAATATATAAATCCCGTTTTTTCCCGTTCCCGAGAGAATTCCCAAAAATCCTTCCTTAGTGGATGCCTACATTGTATAAGGTATCTATGTGCAAAATTTCAAGTCTCTATGTCCAGTGGTTTGGGCTGTGCGTTGATATATCAACAGTCATTTAGTTTATTTAGATATTTCAACCCCATCGCACCCCATCCAGGGAGATGGTATTTTACGTCTGCCACGTCGGATTTTAAAACCGTTGTTGTTTTCATAACCAGCGACCCGATAACCATAGAAGCAAAACCCATATTGATTTTCAGACTTTGTTACCCCTTTCCCCCCTTTTAGGGGTTGAATTCTCAAAAAACCTGAAACACGTGTTTACTTATTTATCATTAGGAGTACTTCTGTGAAGTTTCGAATAAAATAGTCGAACTAATCTTGTTTCCCCATACAAACTTTGGACCCCCGTTTCACCCCCTTAGGGTGTGAATTTTGAAAAATACTTTCTTAGTGCACCCCTAGACCTTATAAGGAACCTACATGCCAAATTTTGAATCTCTAGGGCCAGTGGTTTGGGCTGTGCGTTGATATGTCAGTCATTCAGTCAGTCAGTCAGTCAGTCAGTCAGTCAGTCAGTCAGTTTCTTCTTTTATATATTAAGATTGAAGCTTAATATTTGACTTGGCTAGTTTTTACCTGCAAATTGAACGTAGAAGATAAGTTGATTAGCCAAATATAAGATGATTTGTATGTGAAAAGTAGCCAAGTGAAATGTTAAGCTTCAATTTAACATAGATCTACTTTGTGTAAATTATTAGATAGTTACATTTAGGAATTTATATTTATAAATAAAAAACACTGTTGGAGTAGAAAAACCAAAGAAATAGAGTGTTATACTTCGTCGGTGCGAATACAAAAATCGATGTGTTTTTTTTCGATTTTGCGATTATTTGATAATTTGATTCCTTTTAATGTCCTACGTTAACCCACAAAACCGTTTTTTGATATCTTTATTGGTTTTGAAAATAACAAATTCCGCTATGTGCACGCGGAACAAAGTTCGGATGGAAATAAATCGCTTTGTGATTTTTAGCACATAGCGATATTATGTGTGAGGTTCTCCGTCAAAATCAATGGTTTATTACTGTAGTGTGTTACACATGGCGATTATTTCTTAAGTGAATTACCCGACAGTAAGACTTATTTGGAGAAATTAATGTTAATAAGTGCTTTCATTTCACATTTTATCAAGTAAGTGCTACTAGGTTTTATCAAATTACTTTTTTCCTACCTATTTCATTTCATTCTACTTAGTAAAATTGCACGTATCATTTAATTACGTTCATGACCTAACTATGCTATTTTTTGATGACTACAGTATGGATATTTTGTCAAATCCTGTCCGCTTCGTTCAAGTCCATGAAACATCACCGAGAAATGCTTCAAGGGATTTAATTAGCAATTCTAATGGCGATAATTTGACTGATATATCTTATTGTTCATTGCGTATTATTATAAATCTCATCGACGGCGAAAACTTTACTAACGAAAGAAATTTGAGTGAACCCGCTGCCTGGCTTGAGCAAAATTCTCTAAATAATCCTACACTCACTTCAATGTTTCTGGATAATGACAATAGGGATATAAACGTAGACCATGTGTCGGGTATATCAATAACTGGAACTATATTGAACCCCACGAGCCGTATCGAACAGGCTAGTTGTTCTGTCGAAAATTTGTCAGATGACAGAACTGCTGAGGATAATATACTTAACCTTTATGTTGAATCATAAAACTGGTATAACTATTGATTTACCACTTGAAAAAATTGTCACTGGCCCAGCAAATCATGCGATTGTAGACCCTTCTGCATACTTCCATCAAAAATTAGGGAAAATCAACATTTGCGATTTCTTGGACAGACTTATAAGGGTAACAAAAGACAGCGGGATCCATCTACATCTAAAATATTTAGTAAAGATGTTGTTAAGAAAAATCGTGCTATGAAAGAAAAACCTTGTACCTACTCATGGAGAGGAACAAAAGTCGGATAGGAATTTTCTTTGCGGGGCTATAAGTGATGAAATCCAAAGTGACATTTTTGAATATTTTTGGAATCTACCATCGTGGGACGCTAAAAAATCGTATATAAATGGCTTAATACAAATTCGTAGCACATTAAAACGTCGGCCTGGTGCGAAAAAGGAAATTACTTTCCCAAAAATATGTACGGTTTCATTTCGACTGCTTCTTGCAAAGTCAAACTGGAGTCAAGATCCGAGTCTGTATGTAATTCTTCTTGGATACTTTCGATTAAAAGAAAGACGTGTTTCAAGAATGGATCAGAACTACGAACACTACTGATTCTTTCCCCAGCAATTCTAAGATACAGAAAATTGATAGATGTAAAGTGCCAACATCAACATGTGGAGTTATGGTTTGAACAAGTACCCGTTGTACCTAGTCATTATTGTAGAGGCGATAGTAACAGGACATAATTATGTTGAGGACACCTTTCACACTAAGACCCATATGCACAAAGTGTACACACTTTGGTGCAACGAGAATATTTTAAATGCAGTGATACGTAAATTATTAATAGAAAAGTTGGAGCAAAGAATATTTTCTATTTTTAAACCCAGAAAAGACCAAAGTTCGCTGTCTCTGAGCAATATTATAAGCAAAAGCTGGTAGTACATAACTACACTACTACACACTACACACTTACTACACTTATCTATGTCAAAAATAATTTATATTTTATCTTAATAAAAACGTTTCTTTCTATGTATGGCATGAGGGAGAAGGCTGTGTGACAACTAGTAACATCTTATCAAGCTGTATTATACAGTTTTTAAAAGAGCACTGCTGTGCTTATAAAAAAGTATACCTTATAATATCTAACGGCTGCTGTTACCAGAACAGAAACAAGGTTTTGAGTAGTGCTTTGTCTAATGCGTCGACTTCGTTAGGTATCGAAATTGAACAACTGATATTGGAGAAAGGTCACACCATGATGGAAGTCGACAGTGTTCATTCAACATTAGAAAACCAATTTAGGCCGCCAATATATGCACCTACTGACTATTTAACTCGCATGAGACAGGCAAGGCTGACGCAACCGTATATTTTGAATTATTTAGATAACTATTTTTTTTTAAATTACGAAGAAGTGCCGGGCAATTTTATAAGCATTAGGCCTGGTAAACGGTCTGGTGATCCTACAGTGACCGACATAAAAAGCCTGTGGTACAAAGATGGCGGTGTCAAATATAAACTGCGCCACACTGATATATTCACTCTTTTACCGCAAAGGTAACCTGAACAGCGTGAACATAATAAAGCACTACCATTATATAATAGCCGTCCAAAATATTATTCAGCGAAATATAATAGTCTGCAATATTTACTGGTTGCACAAAGATTATCATAATATCTATTGTTAACGTATAAATTATTAAGTGATTTCAACTAATCTTTGACTACGCATTAAAATTATAAGAGGCAAGAGTAATGAAAAATCAGTACCTACTTACTAGTATAACTTAAACAGCATGTTTTCATGAAGATTATGCAAATCAATTAATGTAATCTAAAATGTAGGTACAGTTTTCTTCTTTATTACACTTGCTTGAATTATTATTGATTAGGTTTAACTAATAAACTAACTTGTGAGCAGATAACAATAAAGATTCATATTTTCAATATTTATAATAGTAAAAGTCGACTTACATTACCAAATTTTAACATTTTATAACCCGCTATGTGTCGCCTTCTACGTTGTAAAACTACGCTATGTGTACATTTGGCACATGGCGATTTAAAATAAGCCAAATTAAAGTCGCTATGTATCTAAATTCTGGTTTTTTATTAATATCATAAAAATCTATGAGGAAGAATTGTTTATTTTTTCGTGAAAATCATGTAAATCTTACTACTCTATTATTTAACAAAGTCAAATGTAACAAAAGTTGCATATACTATTATAAAAACAGTTTTTTTTTGTCTCCTGTAAAGTAAGTCAAAATCACATAGCGATTTTGTAATTCGCACCGACGACTTGTTGTTTAGGATGTTATTTGTTCTTACATCCATAATCAAGTATATTTTTAGTATTGAACTTGGCTAACATTTTTTACATTTATGTTTTTGGTGGGATTAAAATTTACTACATTTACTATTTTACTCTTAATCTGTTAGTGTTGTCATAAGTCAGTATTGGCGCGGTAGAGACGACTTTTGAGTTTGATTTTTTTTAGGACCTTACATCTACATATTTATTACATGAAACTGCAACCGTCAAATGATAAAGTCGCTCATAATTTCCAAGAATACGATAAGCAATGTCTAGCGGCACGGCGAGCGTGTTCCCCGTCCACTGCGCGCCCAACGCGCTCGCCGCAAAATAATTATCTCGCAACACTCTCAATGAACAAAGAAATGTCAGCGGTCCCGCTAAAATGATGTCAACAAAATGCAAATGAAGTATTTTTAATGTCTATTATTCTATTAGAATAGCATCGTAATGATACTTACTAAGTATGTAAAAGAATGATTCACTCTCCAATCGTACCGTTGAGTATGGCGGGAAACTGTCACAATGCCACTTTAAGTACACGCGTCTACGCGCTATCAATGCTTTAGCCAACTGAGTTGAAGTTCGAATGAACTGGAATTAAGTTCGCAGTAAAGATAAGCTTTGATGACGTAATAAGGACTGGGAATTGTTGTGGTTGTTGTTATTGAATGGGAGTCAATGAACGTGTGAATGTGAACTTGGTGAAAATGTTGGAATGTTTTGAAACAAGTGTTAGCTACGAATATTCTGATTAAAAAAGTGTTTCCTCCTGAATATTATAAATGCAAAGGTTTATAAGTGTGTATATTTTTAATCCCCGACACAAAAAGGGGTGTTATAAGTTTAACCGATATGTGTGTGTGTGGCATCATATGTCTTAAATGGGTGAACGGATTTGGATGCGGTTTTTTATTTGAAAGTGGGTTTCTAGGCGATGGTACCTCTATCTTAGACATGTTTCATCAAAATTGGTTCAGCTATTTTAAAGTTATCAGCTTTTTTGTCACTTGCGGAAGAGATCTTAAACTCATAATGGGCATTTACTTTATTTTCAAAATTTGTGTAAACAAATTTAAATTTTTTTACAATACAATACAATACAATGACTCTTTATTATACACCACAAAGAAAACAATACACAAAAACAAGTACCTACATGGAAAAATATATGCAAGGTAAGCAATAGGCGGCCTTATCGCTTCGAAGCGATCTCTTCCAGGCAACCATTTAACTAAGGAAAACAACAAGGAATGTATTTCAGCAGTTCTGTTGGTGCAATATAAGAATAAAAATAAATAATAATTAACATTAGGTATACAAAAACAACCTAATATAAAATACACACACATCATAAAACACACGTAGATAAATTATACACAACAATAAACTTGTAAATATATAAACGGGCTATAATTTTCACACACAAGATAGCAAATAGTGTTCCTTGAGCAAGGATTTGAAAATAGGCAAAGAATTAAGAAGGGTTTTTTATAGTTATTACCTATTTTGTTGTCTTTTTTACTTTTTTATTTAGAAATTTTTATGTGTTTCCAGCTCAGAGTCACGAGCTTTTCCGATCCTACTAAGTGAAAAAAAAAATCCCGAAATTTCTATATAATTTTCGATTCTTCCATTTAGTTACGGTCATATAAAGACTATGAAAAATAGTTAAATCAACGGAAAACAAAACTTGGGCCGCTTTTGTTCTCCTAGTAAGATCGAAACATCGCGTGATTCTGAGCAGGTATCACATAAAATTTTCCAAATTAAAAAAAAAAAAACAACCAAATAAATAAGTTAAAATTTTAATTTCCAATGCAAGCTATAAGCACCAAATTTGAAGTGGGTCAAATTCAACTTCCAAGGTTTGACCCGTACATACATACATATTTACATACATTGCAAGTTAATAATAAGCTTTTAAATTAAAATAGGCTCCTATCATATCGACATTATATTCATCTGTATGAAAGCGACGAGCGTCATTATCAAGGTCACTCACAAATTTATTCATCTGTCGTTTGCTATCCCGCTCCCTCCCGTTGTTCCTGCCCATCCACACTTGTCTTCTCCCTCTCAGTGTGACCAGTTAACAAATTAGCCACCAGTTAGCTAAGCAGCGCTGTTTAGCAACAAGACAAGTTTATTATTTAGCCACAAAATATAAAGATTGACACATTTACATGTATAAATATATGTAACTCTGAAACTGTCAGACTTAACAAATTTTTTTTTTTTTTTTTAATAAGCCTCGACATAAAAAACCTCTGAAAATTAAAATAAAAATTTTGTCTCTGCCTCTTAACTTTATTATGAAAATAAATAAGTAAATAAAAAAATATCACGGGACAATTTACACCAACTGACCTAGTCCCAAAGTAAGCTAGGCAAGCTTGTGTTATGGGTACTAAGGCAACGGATAAACATAGGTACATAAGATAGATACATACTTAAATACATATTAAACACCCAAGACCCGAGAACAAATATTCGTATTTTTCGTACAAATATCTGCCCCGACACGGGAATCGAACCCGGGACCTCAAGCTTCAAAGTCAGGTTCTCTAACCACTAGGCCATTCTGGTCGTCTAAAAATTATTATTAGGTTTTTTTAATAAAGTTACTCAGGTCAGTTAGTTATTCTGAGAGGAGGCCTGTGTACTACAGTGGGACGTATATAATATAGACAGAGATGATGACGATGAATAAAGTTAGAAGGCCGAGACAAAAATTTTAATTTTTACATTTTAGAGTTTTATTTAGCTATTTTTTCGATTCATTGATAGGGCAATATTGACAGTGTTGCTAGTTCTAAACGTTCATTTAGTAACGATGGGAAAATATTGTGACATACATCGTATCGATGTTTCAGACAACATCGATGTACACAGAATGGAAAACATCGATATTTTTACCTTCAGACACGAATACCTGATAGATTTTCAATATATTCGAATGTAAAAAAATGAACTCGTAATTGGCAGTTTTATTAGTTTCATTACTATTAAATTACGTGTTTGAGTGAAGAAACGTATATGTATTGGGCAAGTAAAAAAGTATAGATACAGCACTTAACTAGAGCTCATGCGCTCTGGTTTACCTTCAAATAGTTATTTTTTTTTAATTAATTAATACATGAAACGGGCAAAAACATTACAATAAGTGAAACACGTAATGAATATAAAAATTAATAAAGCTCTCAAAAAATATATCGAATTCGATACTCGCAAATAAATACTTACATATCGAATATCGATAATATCTAAAACCGTGGGCCGTGGTGGCCTAATGGTTTGACCTATGGCCTCTCAAGCAGAGGGTCGTGGGTTCAAATGCCGGCTCGCACCTCTGAGATTTTCGGAATTTATGTTTACATTTGTAATTTACCATGAGCTACGGTGGAAAACATCGTGAGGAAACCTGTGAAGAAATTTAATGGTGTATGTGAAGTTCCAAATCTGCACTGGGCCCGCGTGGGAACTACACAAGCCCTCTAATTCTGAGAGGAGGCCTGTGCCCTCAGTGGGTCGTATATAGGCTGGGATAATGATGATTGCAAAAATGTCGATGATATCTATAGATTATTTAATAAAGAATGTCGATTTAATAAGAGACGATGGCAAGAGACCGGATGGTATGAGTCTGATTCCATGGAAGATGGTCGGGTGCTGGTATGGGATGCAACTTGTTCAGACACGCTGGCCCCTTCCCATCTCCATGGAACTTGCAACAGATTTGGTGCAGCTTCTGAAGCGGCTGAAAAAGCAAAAGGACTCAAATACGAGTACAGGGGTCCAGGCAGCGAACACGACTTTGTTCCAATCGCTGTCGAGACCCTTGGACCGTGGGGTCCTAGCACTTTGAAGCTCTTTAGAGAAATATCAAAGAGGTTAATCGACGTCACAGGGAACCGAAGAGCTGACAGCTTTCTCGGACAAAGAATTAGCTTAGCTATTTAAAGAGGAATCGCTGCCAGTATCTTCGGCATTTTGCCTAAGGCGACCACCTTTCATAATAATTATGTATGTAGTTAAATTATCATTATTTTATACTTTTGTTTTCTTTTTTCTTATTGTACTTATGTTTAGTCTAGGATAGTTGTACATAATATATGTAATTTAAATTAGAATTTTTGTGTTTGTGGCAATAAAGCTTTTTGACATAGATATCGACATTTTTGCCATCCTTATCAGTAAGCAGCAAGGCGCCGCGTAATGCGGGCGTCTCTATGTATAAATTTTGCAACGTCGTAATATTTTTATAATTATAATCATATTTGGCGTTCCTTGGTGACAGTGTGATACATTTTACATTTGATATATACTCCGTATTGGATTTTAAAAAGTAAGTTAGCATAATACAGTGTACAAACTATGCGCTATTTTATAATTTGGGGAAAACCCTAACTATTATTGCGTACCAAAGTTCGGGTCAAGTCGTTTCTCCGAACGAAACTGGCTATCGCTGTCTCTATTAAATTTGTTTGTTTGGAAAGAGACGTAAGTTGTTATGTATAATTTTACTAATTTCAATACTTTTAAGAGTGAATTAGAATTAAGTAGATGTTTGTGGTTTCTAGTAAATTTTAAAATTGTTATCATTTACTATCCTTTTTTAACCCCCGACACAAAAAGAGGGGTGTTATAAGTTTGACCGCTATGTGTTTGTGTGTGTGTCTGTCTGTGGCATCAAAGCTCTTAAACGGGTGAACAGATTTGGATGCGGTTTTTTTATTAGAAAGCAGGTTTCTTGGCGATGGTTCTTAGATATGTTTTATCCAAATTGGTTCATCCGTTTCAAAGTTAGCAGCTCTTTTGTTAGCTGTGGAAGGGATCTTAGACGCATAATGGGCATTCCTTTATGTTCAAACATTCGTGTGACATAATTGCGTTGAGGGTTTTTAAAATTTTTAATTTATAGTTATTAATTTATTGAATCAGGCGTTACTTTGCGGAGGTCCATATTAGTGAACTGAAACAATTACTTTGCTCACCCGATCTTAAAAAAAGATCGTGGGTGAGCAAAATAATTGTTTCAGTTCATCTACAATCCGTGTTTCAAATATAAACATTCTAAATGTAAATCTACTTACCTAAGAATCTATGCTAATTATAATCTAAAGAGTTTGTTGGTTTGTTTGATGGAACGCGCTAATCTCAGGAACGACTGGTTCGAATTTAAAAATTGTTTTTGTGTTGAATAATCCATTTATCTAGGAATGCTATAGGCTGTATAACATCACGCTACGACCAATAGGAGCGGAGCATCAATGATTATGAAATTCAGTGGTGTGTGTGAAGTTCCCAGTCCAAACTGGGCCCGCGTGGGAACTACCAATCCCTCTCATTCTAAGAGGAGGCCTGTGGCCTGCAGTGGGACGTATACACCGTGAAATTTCAGTGGTTGTTTTCCCGAAACGAGGCGATTTAGTTTCGATTGTACAATCGATTTATAATTACTATTTTGACTAGAGTCAAAAATCCAATTGTGAAAAACGAAAGTCGAAAATGACCGCAAACCAATAGTAACGCTTCGTTGGTATAAGTAGCGTACGATCGTACGATAGGTTAGGTACCAACGAAGCGTTACTATTGGTTTGCGGTCATTTTCGACTTTCGTTTTTCACAATTGGATTTTTGACTCTAGTCAAAATAGTAATTATAAATCGATTGTACAATCGATACTAAATCAGCACGTTTCGGGAAAACAACCACTAAAATTTCACGGTGTATAGGCTGGGATGATGATGATGAAATAAGGGGTATCTGGGTTGTGGCCAGCAGTGGGACGCATAGACCTCGAAGATGATACAGCGTGCCATGTTAGTCAGCCGCCATTATTTCGAGTGAGATGAATAAAAGGTGCACTGTAATTTGCACCTTGTAACTACACATAATAAGATTGATTTAAAATTTTAATCGTATCTTCGGCTATCATCGGCTGCTTCGTTCGTGTCTGCGTGGCCGAAAATGCACGACGCGCCATATACCTATAAAAGTGTGTACTACTGTACCTTACTATTGCTTTTTCCAGTGGCAAACATACCAGACATGACGGTGTCCATGAAGATCATAGTGTATCCTGGAAGCAGGACAGACGAATGCGTCTTCAGCGAAGACTGCACCATCCAGGATGTACGGCAGCATATAGCTGAACTCTTGCAGGTAAAGCTAATAGTATATCTTAGTGTAGTAGGACATAATAACCAGCACCAAAAGTAATTGAGAATCAGTGATGGGTTGGGTCATGAAGGCCTGACTTGCGTTTAGCCTTGGCATTCAAAACGCCTCAATAGTACACTAACCAAGTATGCAAAATGACTTGTTTATCTAATGCCATGATTACAAACCACTTGACCTAGTCCCAAAGTAAGCTAGGCAAGCTTGTGTTATGGGTACCAGGCATCGGATAAACATACTTATATAGATAGATACATACTTAAATACATATTAAACACGCAAGACCCGAGAACAAACATTCTTATTTTTCATACAAATATCTGCCCCGACACGGGAATCGAACCCGGGACCTCAAGCTTTATAGTCAGGTTCTCTAACCACTAGGCCATCTGGTCGTTTAACTCGTTATATTGGTAACGAAGGTTATCCAGACCATTTACCTATTGAATCATTATGACATTAAGTCGTTTTACAGCCAAGTCATTCAGTCTACTATGTCTTATAGCAATGAGGGCGTTTTACAGACCAAGACATTTTGCAACGCGGACAAATATATATATATATACAACTAAGGTGCTTTGCTCGCCAAGGCTAAATGCAAGTAAGGCCTTCAGGACCCAACCCCACTCCGGTGGTGAATCGGAAACGCCGTCTAAAGCGCAATCGCAATCAGCGTGGGACCATTCCTGCAGGTAGGACATACCATTGGTGGACATCTACCTGTCTCGGTTGGACAAGAAGACGACGACGGAGAAGTTCTTACATACAAAAGAGCTGATAACTTTGAAGCGGCTGGATCAATTTTGATAAAACATATCTAAGAACCATCGCCAAGAAACTTGCTTCCAAATAAAAAAACCGCATCCAAATCGGTTCACCCATTTAAGAGTTATGATGCCACAGACAGACACACACACACACACACACACACATACACACAGCGGTCAAGCTTATAACACCCCTCTTTTTGTGTCGGGGGTTTAAAAAGTACGTCAATTGACTTACGGTGACGTCACCATCCCTATTGCAAGAAGGATGACTATGATTCAAGGTCTTGTCAAGTATGGTTTTGGTCATTATCGCTTGCCCGAATTTCATATGCCATAGTGAAGCGTTTCCTAACCTTTTTTAGCCACGGACTCCTAGGAAATCAAGCACAGTTTTCACGGACCCCCTAAAATAAACAGCAAAAGAAATCGGATTAGGTGTTTATTTTAGTTATTACAGACACAAAATAGGTACTTACTAGGGGCGTTCAATAAAAAGTGAGAATGACTATGTTATAAACAACTTTTACTAAATGTCATTTTATTTTTCGACATAGTCACCTTTTAGCATAATACACTTATTATATCTTTTTTCTAAACTTAAAATTCCATTTTTAAAAAAGGTCTCATCTTGAGTACTTAAAAAATCTTGTACTGGAGCGACTACCACGCCGTCGTCTTCAAATTTCTGGCCTCTCAGGTATTGTTTCAATCTCGGAAATAGGTAGAAATCACTGGGAGCGAGATCTGGTGAATACGGAGGATGCTTGAGGATATCGAACCCAGCATCATGAATTGCAGCCATTGCAACGGCGGACTTGTGTGCCGGGGCATTGTCCTGGTGGAACAGCACAACTTTCGAGAGTTTACCTCGCCGTTTTTCGCGGATCTCATTGCGCAATGTTGCTATTTGTTTGGCGTATAATGTGCCCGTAATAGTGGCTCCATGCTCGAGATACTCAATCATTAATACCCCTTTACCATCCCAAAAAACAGAGCCCATGACCTTACCGGCAGATGGGCTCACCTTGAATGTCAACGGAGTTGGAGATGATGGCCTTTTCCATGTCATAGACTGCAGTTTCGTTTCTGGGTCGTAATGATGGAGCCATGTTTCGTCCATTGTTATAAATCGCGCCAAAAAAAGTTCCCGGTCTTGCTGCATCAGGTTCAAAGCTTCTTGACAAATCTCTAGTCTAGTTTGTTTTTGCGTGTCAGTAAGCATTCTTGGTACCCAACGCGCAGATACCTTTTTCATACCCAAGCGTTCATGTAAAATATTATGCACGCTCCCCGTTGAAATCTTTACATTTTCAGCAATAAAACGAACCGTGACACGACGATCCGCTAAAACTGAGTTTTCGACTTTTTTCACAATTTCTTCAGTTACTGCTGTAGTAGGGCGTCCGGAGCGGGGGTCGTCCATTGTCGATGTTCTTCCACGTCTAAATTCGGCGCACCAACGTGCGACTGTCGAATACGGAGGAACATTAGACCCTAAAGTGTCTCGCAAATCCAAATTGACTTGGTCCGTAGAAAAATTTTTCAAACACAAGTTTTTGATAACGGCGCGCAGTTCAATTTTCTCCATTTTCGTTAACGTTCTCAATAGCATTGCAAAGAAATTACCGTATATTTTTTTAAACAAAAGACAGTTAGTTTTTTTTTTCATAGCAATCAGCTAGATAGATTAGCTTTACCGGCCAGTATTTAATTTCGTAATATTAAAAGAGTTTGCATCTCATTCTCACTTTATATTGAACGCGCCTCGTATAGTGGACACTCACAGTAGGGCTGGTCCACAAATTTAAAGTTGCTTAACGTGCTATTTGAAAGGACTATGCTCAGAGTTTCTCTGAAAGATCGAATTCGTAACGAAGTGATCCGACAGAGAACCAAAGTTATCGACATAGCCCACCTCATTAGCACGCTGAAGTGGCAATGGGCAGGCCATATAACTCGAAGAACCGATAACCGTTGGGGTAGACGAGTTCTTGAGTGGAGACCACGGATCGGCAAACGCAGCGTGGGACGTCCTCAGACTCGGTGGAGCGATGATCTTCGCAAGGCGGCTGGCAAGAGCTGGATGACAGTGGCCGAGGATCGTGCTCAATGGCGTGCCATGGGAGAGGCCTATGTCCAGCAGTGGACGAACGTAGGCTGATGATGATGATGATAATATTGCCATCTCTAAAATTTAGAAAACAGGACAAGACGCGTGAAAACCCCGGATTTTAGAGCCCAGAACCCGGACATGTCAACAGGTTTTTTAAACATAGTCACGGGAGTGGGGGGACGGTGAAGTGTGCGTGTGTCGCGGGCGGCGACTTGAAATTTTTAAACCCGGGACTACAAATGAAGCCCCCCCGGACGCTCCCCGGATGCCCTCTAAACTAGATAACTTATAACTGTTTACCGCGGACCCCCAGGGGTCCGCGAACCCCAGGTTGAAAAACCCTGCCATAGTGTATCGTTTCCCATAATTACCATTTGCCCTAAAGTAATATTTACGAAACAATATTTTCTTTAGAATCGTTATTTATTAAACTAACCTAACCTTCTGTATTCTATAAGATGACATTACAAAAAATTCTGAAGTGCACGTTTCTATATATTTTATGACCAACGCTGGTATGGCAATCAAAATAATGGGAAACAGAAAAATCAGTGATTTTGCAAACTTTTCATCCGACTGTCGAAGGAGGGTTATGACTTTCGAGCGTATTTATTTATGTATGTATGTACTAGGGGCGTTCAATAAAAAGTGAGAATGAGTATGTTATAAACAACTTTTACTAAATGTCATTTTATTTTTCGACATAGTCACCTTTTAGCATAATATACTTAGTATATCTTTTTTCTAAACTTAAAATTCCATTTTTAAAAAGGTCTCATCTTGAGTACTTAAAAAATCTTGTACTGCAGCGACTACCGCGTCGTCGTCTTCAAATTTCTGGCTTCTCAGGTATTGTTTCAATCTCGGAAATAGGTAGAAATCACTGGGAGCGAGATCTGGTGGATACGGAGGATGCTTAAGGATATCGAACCCAGCATCACGAATTGCAGCCATTGCAACGGCGGACTTGTGTGCCGGGGCATTTTCCTGGTGGAACAGCACAACTTTCGAGAGTTTACCTCGCCGTTTTTCGCGGATCTTATTGCGCATTGTTGCTATTTGTTTGGCGTATAATGTGCCCGTAATAGTGGCTCCATGCTCGAGATACTCAATCATTAATACCCCTTTACCATCCCAAAAAACAGAGCCCATGACCTTACCGACAGATGGGCTCACCTTGAATTTCTTCGGAGTTGGAGATGATGGCCTTTTCCATGTCATAGACTGCAGTTTCGTTTCAGGGTCGTAATGATGGAGCCATGTTTCGTCCATTGTTATAAATCGCGCCAAAAAAAGTTCCCGGTCTTGCTGCATCAGGTTCAAAGCTTCTTGACAAATCTCTAGTCTAGTTGTTTTTGCGTGTCAGTAAGCATTCTTGGTACCCAACGCGCAGATACCTTTTTCATACCCAAGCGTTCATGTAAAATATTATGCAAGCTCCCCGTTGAAATCTTTACATTTTCAGCAATAAAACGAACCATGACACGACGATCCGCCAAAACTGAGTTTTCGACTTTTTTCACAATTTCTTCAGTTACTGCTGTAGTAGGGCGTCCGGAGCGGGGGTCGTCCATTGTCGATGTTCTTCCACGTCTAAATTCGGCGCACCAACGTGCGACTGTCGAATACGGAGGAGCATTAGACCCTAAAGTGTCCCGCAAATCCAAATTGACTTGGTCCGTAGAAAATTTTTTCAAACACAAGTATTTAATAACGGCGCGCAGTTCAATTTTCTCCATTTTCGCTAACGTACTCAATAGCATTGCAAAGAAATTACCGTATATTTTTTTAAACAAAAGACAGTTAGTTTTTTTTTCATAGCAATCAGCTAGATAGATTAGCTTTACCGGCCAGTATTTAATTTCGTAATATTAAAAGAGTTTGCATCCCATTCTCACTTTATATTGAACGCCCCTCGTATGTATCATTCTTTGCCACGCCCTGCATCCTAAACGGCTCAATGGGTTTTGAAGTGTGAGATGTCATTAGACTCGTCTCAGTTCCGAGAGTGACATTGGGTATATATTTTCCCGGAATTCCCATGGAAACGGGAACTATACAGGCGGGGTTATTTTTTCATCTACTTAGTAACGAAATTAATTACAGCTTTCCTTAATACTTCTGCATCCGAATAATGTAACTAGTCTTGACTTCATTAATTCAAATAATATAATAAAATATTTACATTTTTTAATATTAGGGAAATTTGGTAGGTAGGTGATTTATTTAGGTTTAATTATGTTAGTCATTTTGCCTGAAACACAGGGAATCCTAGTTCAGGCACTTGTTGTATTTTTTATCTTGTTTTTTTTTCTTGTAGTAAGTTTTAGTTGTTAGCTTTTTCTGATGTAAAGTGTGTTTTTGAATTTTTTTTAATTTTTTTTTTATTTCAGTTCATTGGAAGCCGTTCCCCGAATCCGAATACCTTCAGAATGTGGCAGATCCACCCTCAACGAGAGCTAGCCAAGCCTCTACTGACGCTGCGTCAGATGCAGGTGCCCCGGGAATGCGCGTTGCTTGTGATGCCACCAGACGTGACGCCTCCACGATGTTCCAACCTTGCGCAGCTTGGCCAAGTACTCTGTGAGTTTAACCACTTATCTAATCAAAATGTTACCCATCTATTTAATCGTTCACACATTTAGTTACTCATATTCTAGCTCAATCATTCAATCACTCATTCATTAAGCATTCACACATTTAGACAAGCAATAAATTGTAACACATCCATTTAATGAACTGAAAAAATTTCTTTGCTCACCCGCGGCCTACGATAATTACGTTTATATTTATATGAGAAATGCGTGTTCATGCAGTTCCTCCACCTTCATACTACGAACACACTCAAATCACACAAACCCAACTATCACCAACCACAACCACCATTTAGCCACACCCTCATTAAGCCACTCACTCATTAAGGCATAGCCTCATTCAACCACTCGTTCAATAAGCCAATCACACATTTAGACAAATATTTGTGACCAAGCCATTTAGTTTCATCCTCATTTAGCCTCTCGTTCTTTAAGTCACTTACACATTTGTAAATTGTTTTTTTCTTTAGTATTGAAATTAAAGTTATTTAAACTCCCGAATGACTTATAATCTTCTTCTTCTAATATATAAAAATCTCGTGTCACGGTGTTTGTTATCGAACTCCTCCGAAACGGCTTGACCGGTTTTTATGAAACTTTTTAGCCTGTGAGAATAGGCCGTAGGCTATTTCTTATACTTACCCCTATTCTTCGCGGACGGAGTCGCAGGCAACGCCCAGTAATAATATGTATAATAATTTATTTATTTTAGAATACATGTCCATAGTTGTTGGTAGTTATTAGTAACATATGATTGCTTAGGACTGCAGTTAGAAAAAATAGAACATTATTTTACATCAAAAAAATTAAAAAAATATTTTTTCAGCTTCACTTAGTTTTGACAGTACCCAGAATAACACAGATAATCAGAGATCTAACCAAAGTCCAGCAAAATCAGCTAAACGAAACAGTAAAGCGAACTCTAAGATTAAAGAAGAATCAGTACCCAGAGCAAACGGCACAAGTAAAAAAGCTAAAAAAGAAAAAACCAAAAAACCTGCTCCAATTGATGAGCGCTTTGTAGAGTCCACACAGTACTGTTGTAAGATTTGTCTCAAGAGCTACGGGAGCAAAAGTGCCGTGCGCATACATCATACGAGAATACACAAAGCGTCAAAAGATACGACAGGGAAAGTCGGAGAATCGCGGTAAGTCACTTCAAAGATTACGGCCAATAAAAGCTTTATTTTTTAACATTTCGCAGGAAAATCAAAACCTAATAGAAACAAAAATTATAGAGTTGACTTCAAACTTTTTGCGGAGCAGACGCGTACTCGCCTCCCATAAAAATAGCAAAAAAAAGCGCACGACAATCTCGCACATAATGCTGAGTGTCCTAAGTAGTACTTAAATTTAAATTTAAATAAATAAATAAAATAAATAAATAAATATCATGGGACAATTCACACCAATTGACCTAGTCCCAAACTAAGCAAAGCTTGTACTATGGGTACCTACTAGACAACGGATAAACATACTTATATGTATACATATTAAACGCCCAAGACCCGAGTACAAACATTCGTATTTTTCATACAAATATCTGCCCCGACACGGGAATCGAACCCGGGACCTCAAGCTTCGTAGTCAGGTTCACTAACCACTCGGCTATCTGATCGTCTGGTCGTCGTTTATTTGTATAATTATAATTATATTTTTGGCAACGTCGTGTACCTACTTTTTATACTTTTTATGCTTGTGTCAGCTCTGTAAAATTGTATAGTATTTTTTTATACCTATACTCCACTGGCAATGTTTACTGGTCTCTCACGACACAGGCTCGACCTAGTGCGAGAACCGCTGCTAATCTCCACATTATTCAATTATGGCAAGAATTTCTGTAAATCCACACATGTATATGTCATGGACCAAGTGATTAATGCGGGCATTATTCATAATGCCCGGGCATTATGAATAATGTGTAGCTCTATTGGGCAAAGTGATTAATTACTATCTAAACCAAAGCCAGCGAGCGAGCGAAGCGAGCGAGCAAAACCTATCGGAGCGGAAGCAACTCGGTATGGTTAGGTTCATAGGTGTTAGTTATTTTTTTTATGACCATCCGAAAAATCTAATTTGTATTACTCTGCCCAAAAGGTAATGGGCATTATGTATAATGCCCGGTCAATTTGATTATTTGAACAATTATTATCAAATTGCCCCCTAATATTGGGCATTTTTCATAATGCCCGGGCATTATGAAAAATGCCCGATTTATCACTTGGTCCATAACATAAATAAAATAAAAATATAAATATCATGGGACAATTCACAGCAATTGACCTAGTCCCAAAGTAAGCTTAGCAAAGCTTGTGTTATGGGTACTAAGCAACGGATAAACATACTTATATAGATAAATAAATACTTAAATACATAGAAAACATCCATAACTCAGGAACAAATATTCGTGCTCATCACACAAATAAATGCCCTTACCGGGATTTGAACCCAGGACCTCTTGCTTCGTAGGCAGGGTCACTACCAACTAGGCTAAAGCGGTCGTTAACATATACATACACATACACATACCATACACATACTTACCTTAACACACACATACATACCTTACCTTATTTTGGAAATAAAAAAATCATTAAATCATTAAATTAAATATGGATTTTTATTTTCGTGATTCTATGGCCACAGACCTAGAATCACCAAATTTGGCATAAAAGGTGGTCTTACATCACAAGTAAAGAAAAAATTCGAAAATCGTTAATATGTTGTTCCGTCACAAAAAAAAGTGTTAACTTATATCAACACGTGGGTTGCCATGAGCATCACCGGTGGAATCAAAAGCTATGTTTTCAGGGTATTGTTTTGGGGAATGTTCTGGGGGCCAGACTCAAACTGTGAATGTTATTTTGTAGAGGATACAATAGGAATGTTGACGAGTTAGCATTGTACTTGAAATAAGACTGTTCACGAGTTGGCAATGTTAGCGATATAGATCTACTGACAAGTTGATACTGTGGCCCACGTAGGAAAGCGGACAAGTTAGGAAAGTGACGATCTAGGAATGTTGGCGAATCAGAACGGCAGACCAAGTAATGAGGACGATTGAAAAAGGTGGCGAAAATGGGACTGTGGGCGAAGTAATCCTTGAGCCGAATATGGTGGGCAGGCAGCCAACGTGTTAACTATCTCATCATCATTTCAGCCAAAATACGTCCACTGTTGAACATAGGCCTCCCCCAAGGCTCGCCAAACAGATCGGCCCTGCGCCATCCGCATCCAATGCGTTCCCGCCACCTTCACCAGGACGTCGCTCTATCTTGTTAGAGGCTACCTACACTGCGTGTTCCGGTCCGCGGACGCCACTCGAGAACCTTTCGGCCCCATCGGCCGTCAGTTCTACGAGCGAGCGCTGCCCACTGCCACTTAAGTCTAGCGATTCTTCGAGCTATGTCCGTGACTTTAGTTCTTGCGCGGATTTTATTAATTCTAATTCGATCCCGCAGAGGAACTCCAAGCATAGCCCTCTCCATCACCCTCTGAGTGATGTTGAGCTTTCTCAAGAGGCCCATCGTTAGCGGCTACGAACTATTTACAGACAAATGAACTGAAACAATTACTTTGCTCACCCCCGACCTTTAAGGTAAAGGCCAGGAGTGAGCAAAGTAATTGTTTCGGTTCATTAATAAGGACCTCCGCAAAGTAACGCCTGATTCAGTATAGTACATTACTGCAGCGGCCGCGAAATAGGGGATTGCCGGCCGAGTAGTAATAGATGGCCGAGTGTTAACGAGGCCATCTAGAGATACGAGGCCGGCAATCCCTGTTCGTGGCCAAGGCTTGTATAGTGCTTTTCTCAAATAAATCCAAGGAAATGACACGAATGTTCAACTTATATATTCATATTTAATTCAAATTGTTTTTTTTTGATTCCCGCCAAAATATCTTTTTTCCAGCAATTTATTTGTAAGCTGTTCCAGTTAATGTTTTTGACGCAAAATCTTGAGATGATTTATATTTGTTCAAAAATTACGACCTTATTAATAATAAATTGTTAACAATAAACGCCAATCCTTATTTATTTTATTGAATACCTGATTAAATCTAGCCAAGTAAGATATTAAAAAGTAAATTCACAAACTAAATTTTTCTGAATTGGCAGTATGTCATTGATAGTCAATAAAAGAAAATACGACCCACTAAAACAAAAGACAATCTCTTTGCTGGCCTTGGCCAGCAATGTTTGTATGAAATTCCATTATTGTCGTCTAATTTGAAATTAGAACGAATCTTCCTCAACTGCTATACAATGGCATACTTCGTGTTCTATTGTCACGACTATAAGGACCACATTTCCTTGGATGTTTGAGAAAAAATATTTACATACGCGCGCGAGTCCGATTCTCACTTGGCTGGCTTTTTTTATAGGAGCGCGGTACCAGTGAAGGCCGGTAGAAGGATCCATGAGGAACCAAAGAAGAATAGGAAACTGAATCGGAACGATGTCACCATCAACTTCACCGTGTCTAACACTGTCAATTATAATTACGTTAACTTAGGACGGGGCGATTTTTTCTAGCACTTAAATATTATGTATAAGAATGAGAGAGAAAGAGCGAGAGAGAGAGAGAGAGAGAGAATGGGAATACTTAATTTTTTAAGGTTTAAATATTTGGCTATCGTAGTATTACGTACTGTATCTGGGGGCACGGCAGTGCCGCAACCAAGACGAGCCTTGCGAACCGCAAGGGCACTTGTCACCTTTTCTCGAAGCGAAATCCCACCAATAACATATTCGTGTAACATGTTGCCAATGGCTAATACAAGAACTATTTGTATGATAGAAAAGTAATGAACGGCAATAAATTGATATATAAATAAATAAAAATAAAATTTCCACTTTACGTGTGACGGTATAGCCAGACGGCCAAGCCAGATATTTTGACTAACGTGTAAAGTTTGTGAAGTTAGGGCGTGTAGAGTTAGGTAGCTTGGCTCTATATGAGATTTCAACCGGGATAGTGGTCGGTCAGTACCCCCGAGTTGGAAACCAGTGTTGAATGTTCGTACTGCGCCAACGGTGAGTGTGAGCGAACCGTAACAAAGTGATGTTGTTATTGTTGTGTGCTACCCTATTGACAATGACAATAAAAGTGATGATGAAAACGGGGGTAGTTGTGTGTCGCTGTCAGTTGCGTCGATTAGCCGCGCGACCAGGGCCCAATTGCATAACAAAGTACAACTTATATTACAAGCGGAACTCCCTTTCTAGTTAATATAACTGAAGCGAGAGTTCCGCTTGTAATATTAGTTGTAATTTGTTATGCAATTGAGCCCAGTACCACTACCATGAGTTTACAATGACCGTACTCGATAGCGACTGCGTAAATGATTTGTAGGAAGACTCCATACAAATCATTTACGCAGTCGCTATCGAGTACCGTCACTGTAAACTCATGGTAGTGGTACAGGGCGGTTGCACGCAGTGCGCGTTTGGCAGCCACCATGATGTGTGACATGTCGAGTTAAAATCGTTTTAAGACGTGAGTGATCCGTTTATTTTCACTATGAGATCTGATAACTTTTTGACAGTGCAAGGAATACGGTCTCGTCTTGGCAACATTTTACATGAAAATGTTTTTGGTGGTATGTATACTTACTCTTAGAACCTATGTACAAATTAAGGCCTTATCCTACGAAATTCGTTTTTCAAACTTCCTATTGCGCCGTTCCATTCAAACTAATAGTATTAAGAGGGTACGATGCGCACCATTTCTCCATACAAACGTAATCCCCTGTTTCCTCCCTGGATAATGGCTTTAGAGCCAAATTTTTTTTACTGTGTAATCTGTATCTACCACAGCTATGCCCCTATCTTTCGTTTTTTTCCATATTTCAATAAACATAAGAAATACTAGCTTTCAAAAACTGAAAAAATTGCCCAATTTCATCGACATTTTCAGACACTCATCAGAAAAGAATCCCTGATATAAACAAAAAAAGAAAAACATAGGGGCATAGCTAAATCTGTCCTCTAATTATTTTTGAAAAAAATGATTTTATTGGTCCAGTTTTCGAGAAGAAAACAGGGGATTACGAAATGCTGTTTTGATCAATTTTACGCGCCTATTAACGGTCTGAGCTGCAGTTGTCCCGCTCTCGCTGTACTGACACGCAGGGGTTCGGGCGAGGCAGCGACATTTCATTAAAATACCTATTTCTCAAAAGTCTCTCAGCCATCGTACCCTCTTAAACAGAAGATTGAAAGTGACGGCACCATGCCAACTTCGAATTTCGAGTTTCGTAGTAGGAATGCAATAAAAATTTGCATTTGATTTTAGTTCAACCAAATTAGAGGTACTTACCTCAAAAGAAATGTTAAGTACGACTAGTAATTTTTACCAAACTTTTAGAAATTTGTTGTATTTTTTTTGTGACGAATTATTGTACTATAAGTACTATAAAAATAAGGACCAACAGACGGATTATTAAAATAAAAGCCATGGCCTAGTGGTTTGACCTATGGCCTCTCAAGTAATTTTAACAAATTATATTTGAAATTTACCGCGAGCTTTACGGTGGAGGAAAACATCGTGTGGAAACCTGCATACACCTGCGAAGAAATTTAATGGTGTGTGTGAAGTTCCGAAACCGCACTGGGCCCGCGTGGGAACTACGGCCCAAGCCCTCTCATTCCGAGAGGAGGCCTGTGCCCTGCAGTGGGACATATATAGGCTTGGATGGACGGATTAGCTAGTTGATAACTATAAATTAAAAATTTGAAAAACCCCTGACTTAATTTTGGTCACACATATTTCGAAAATAATGTAAATGCCCATTATGCATCTAAGATCTCTTCCGCAGCTAACAAAAGAGCTGATAACTTTGAAACGGCTGAACCAATTTTGATGAAACATGTCTCAGAACCATTGCCAATAAACCTTCTTGCAAATAAAAAAACCGCATCCGAATCGGTTCACCCGTTAGAGCTATGACGCCACAGTCAGACACACAGACGCACTTAACGGTCAAACTTATAAGACTCCTCTTTTGGCGTCGGGGGTTAAAAAGGCAACAGTCAGGTCATATAGCACGCAAAACAGGATGGTCTTCGGGGCCAAAAAGTTCTCGAATGGAGACCACGGGCTGGCGAGCGCAGCGTGGGACGTCCAACGAGATGGACGGGTGGTCTGGCAAACGCTGCAGGCTCACGGTGGATGCAAGCCGCATCCAACCGTAATGATTGTCGTTTTTAATTCTGAATAAATGTTTTAATGGTAATAATGGTGTTTTATTTGTGAGTAAAACTGGTGGATTTGTCTAGTTTATTTACTTGAACTTTATTTAAGGCACCTACGGCTGGGATATTTGTAGCAAAATGGCAAATATCCACTTGAATCAGCAAGATTAAAGGTTAGTTATTATACTTATTTGAATATGGTAACTGGGGTTACTTTCGGAAATTTTGGGTACTAAAATGGTTATAAAAACGCAAATATTCACAGCCCGATTGAGCAAATGACGTAAAAAGTTAGGTGATTTATCAAGGTAGTTAATTCACTGCCACAGATGGTCTAAAAGAATAAGGACACCGCGTAAAAACTGTTTTCCAAAGTAGCCCCTTTAAGGAACCCCGTTTTACACTAAGAGTATACATACGTGCACGAGCAACTTTGTCTCCGCAACTATTTTATCAAGTTTATGGGTTAGTATGGAAGTGCGCACACGTAGCGCCGCGACTCCCAGGATACAAATACACAGAATTGATAAAATAGTCACGGAGACAAAGTTGCTCGTGCGCGCATACTTATAAGAGGAAAGAAGATTTTTATTTCTGTATTGAATATACTCTAAAACTATAATAAGAGACCAAGGAGACTATAGATACCAGGATATTAACATTTTATTCCGAGAAATAGCCTATTAAACACTACCTATTCATTGAAAGTGTGTATTTGGTGTAACTTCTGAAGTGGCCGAAAAAGTGAAAGGACTCAAATACACGGGTCTAGGCACCGAATACGACTTTCGTCGTGTAGGCGCGGATGGAGCGTGCCCGGTGCGGTTAATAACACTGAATCAAATACGGTGTGCCGCGCTGCCGGTGTGTCACCGTATATTTGATTCGGTATTATTGACCGCGCTGGACACGCTCCGTCCGCGCCCCGCGCTCCCGGTTTGTTGTGGCCTAAAGAGCATGTCAGCTACCTCGGACAAATAATTAGCTTAGCTATTCAAAGGAGGAATGCTGCCAGTATCTTCGGAACGTTGCCTAAGGGAACCGCTTTTTTTCTTATTATACGATTGAGCAGACTTGGCTCAAGACAGGGAGCAATGGAGGGCCAGAGGAGAAGCCTTTGCCCAGCAGTAGGACACTATTATAGGCTAGTAAAAAAAAATGTATATATAATTACATAATTACATAAAGATACAATATTTTTTTGACACTGAAATATCTTCTGATCCTCTGATCTTCTCTGATATATGATCTTCTGATCCGATGCCAAGTGTAAAATAAAAAAAAATCAATAAATAAATAGAACCGCCTTCAAAACACCCAAAAAATACGAAATAATTTAATTTAGTCATCTCCTTCTAATCAAATACCTATATAAAAATCTCGTCTCGTGTTGTGCAAGTATTATAAATAAGCAAAATTTTTTTGAATTATCATCCTCTTTGGCTGTCGGTGGCTGATTGACGCTAAGCCCATGCCATGCACCGCAGCAAAAAAGAAAGGAGCTGTCAAGGCGGACTTCTTAAATTTTCAGCGGACGTATATTATATTGTGTATTGTGCTATGTAAATAAAAAACATTGTAAATAGTGTGTTGTGTGTCTAGTACTAATGATAAATAACGGACATTATTTAGTGTAATAAATAATAAATAAATAAATAAATAAATAAATATCATGGGACAATTCACACCAATTGACCTAGTCCCAAAGTAAGCTTAGCAAAGCTTGTGTTATGGGTACTAAGCAACGGATAAACATACTTATATAGATAGATACATGCTTAAATACATATTAAACACCCAAGACCCGAGAACAAACATTCGTATTTTTCATACAAATATCTGCCCCGACACGGGAATCGAACCCGGAACCTCAAGCTTCGTAGTCAGGTTCTCTAACCACTAGGCCATCTGGTCGTCTAAAACTAATACTACTAATACTAATACTAATTGTAATACTTTTAATACCAAGTGGCGGTGCGGACTTTGCGGCTCTACGGACGGGCTAAGCGAGCGCTTATCGAAGTCGGCTTCATTGAGGTTTGTGGCTCATAAATTGTTGTTTACCTAATTTTAATGCTGCATAGAAACGAATAACCACGGCCTTGGTGACAGTCACTATATATCGAAGGTTTTAATGAACACGTGTCACGGTGTTTGTTATCGAACTCCTCCGAATCGGCTCGACCGATTTTTATGAAACCTTTTGTCCGCATTTGGTAGGTTTGAGAATATCGTAGGCTATTTTTTATACCTACCCCTATTCTTCACAGATGGAGTCTTAGTATAGATTCTGATATCAGCATAATTTTGGTAGATTTTTTACTGTTGTCTAGCATTTATATTAATCCTGTTGGCAACACCGGGTAACCCACCGCCCCGCCTCGTCCCGCATTCATTAGATAAACATACTAATCACAGTTCATATCAGACGCGCAACAAAACATTGAAGGTATTTATCAGTATTTTAGAAGTTTTGTGATATTATGTGAAAATACGACAGCATATTTTGAGACAAACTATTTAAAGGAAGTAACAAAAAAACCTGGCGCTAAGAGGGTTAGGTAATAGAGAAGACAGAAGAGGTTATCCGACATCATAGGAGTTTAAAGAACTACTTAGTAGCTACCTAGGACAAAGAATTAGCTTAGCTATTCAAGGGGGGAACGCTGCCAATTCGGAACCTAGCCCAAGGGACTCCTTTCCGTTACATTTATTTATTAATATTTTTTTAGTTGGGATGATTATGCAACTACTTTAAAGATATAAGAGATTACTTTAAAGTAACAATATTATACCTATGTATTCGTAAGCAATAAGTTTTTATTAAACAAATATTTTTTAATACGGTAAAATCGGAATCATATAGGCATTGGGATTGACTCAGTCTAGATTTTAACAACACCCACTTGGTTGACTGTACAATAAAGAGTTTTACAAACAAACTTTAATATGACCTTTGAAAGTTAATTAAAAGCTCGTATTTAAAGCTCGTCGTTTTTTTTTGTGTACTTAACTATTGCATGATTTTGTTAGTAAACTTTAAGTACTGCGGAATGGAGCATCGAGACAAACCACTCTGGTTTAACGATGGTCTTATATTATTGTTATGTATTTTTTGATTTATCTCTGTAATAAATAATAATAGTAAAAATAATAATAATAGTAAAAATAATCATAAATTTCTTGAAGAGTTTGACATGTTTATGGGGTCATCAGACAAGTCGGAACCAGTCGCGAATTGCGTCGCTCCTATCGTTGCCTTCGTTTTTTATCGTGAACGAGACAGAATGATAATGTTATAATTATGATTAAGATATATATAAATAACTATGTACCTACTGCTATCAGCAAATGCTGCTTGTTAAAATGTAATTAAAAAGTCGTTATAGCTTAGTGGTTCAAATCCAAATTCAAATTATTTTTATTTGTACGAATAGGTAGGTACAGTAAAAAATACATTGGTCTTATCATAATTATAACTGTTGTTTGACCTATTGGTCTCTCGAGCGGAGGGTCGTGGGTTCGAATCTGGGTTAGGTTTACTGAGTTTTGCTAAGTTTACTTTATTTATTCATTATCATCATCATCATCATCATCATCCCAGCCTATAATACTGTGGTGGGGGACCCTATGCTCTGAAAGAGAAAATACTGCCTAAGCTTAGAGCCTAACTTGAACATGTCTTATTTTTATGGAAGGAAACTTGGTTTTCAAGTATAAAAATATTTACTTAATTTTACATTCCATTAAATATCAGAACACTCGCGCGGTACGGGGGCCTACGCTAGCTGACGCGGATTACCCGGAACGGACGCCCGTCGTGCGCGCGTCTAATAAGAAATTGGCAATCGATGAAAATTTTAAATGTGCTTGAATATTTTTATACCGGTAGGAATAACGTTCCCTATTAACAGGAAAAAATTACAGATTTTTTGGTTGCGTCATATAATTATAAAAAATAAAAACAATTTATTAAATCTGGGACAGCTTAATACGAGCACGAACCTTAGTCCGTCGCATATTGAAAAAAAAACCAGATGTGACATTGACAAACTGAGATAAACACGCGATTAGGTTGAGTACAGTACTTACATTAAAGCTTTAGCACCTCTAATTTCAGCGACATTATACTTGTCACTACTCTTCATAAACTCCATGAGCATAATCATATCTACTTTTGGCAGATTTGATGGGTCCGCTCTAACAAAATCAGTGTTTCTATTCATATTTCACAGTTTTCAAATTCGAGTTAATCAGTATATCAGTTCCAAGTCGTCCAGGGTACAAAGCATGAGTTATCGTCGTAGCGTAGCAGGCAATATCAAAGGTCCGGTGTGGGTGAGCAGTCGAAAAATTAAAAGATATCCAGGGAAAATACCGAAAACTTGGCGAAAGACGCGTATGTACGTTTGTTTATGACAAGCTGTCAATGTCACATCTGGTTTTTTTTTTCAATATGCGACGGACTAAGGTTCGTGCCAGTATTAAGCTGTCCCAGATATTAAATTGTTTTTATTTTTTTATAATTACATGACGCAACCAAAAAATCCGTATATTTTTCTTGTTAATAAGGAACATTATTCCTACCGGTATAAAAATATTCAAGCACATTTAAAATTTTCATCGATTGCCAATTGTATGATCAGCGCTAAGTGGCGCGGGCGCGTGCGATGGATTTTCGGTACATTTTAGAACCGCGAGCGGGGGCGCACGCGGCGGGCGTCCGCGTCAGCTAGCGTAGGCCCTAACCCAGAATGGCTGCCCCGACCGTCCGCTATCCAACGTTAATTTCTTAATTTGAATTCCAGAAGCCGTATAATTTAAATATTTAAAACAGTAACAGTAACGGTCTCGGTGGCCAGTGTCAGCAATACGTCCCACTGCAGGGCACAGGCCTCCTCTCAGAATAAGATAGTTTGGGGCATAGTTCCCACGCGGGCCCAGTGCGGATTGGGAACTTCACACACACCACTGAATTTATTCGCGAATTTATTTCGCGAATTTATGCATGCAGGTTTCCTCACGAATGTTTTCCTTCACCGTAAAGCTCATGATAAGTTTCAAATGTAATTAATTTCGCACATAAATTCCTCTGCTTGAGAGAGAGTTTCTGTTAGATTTATATCACAACATGCATAACGCGAATATTTCAAACATTAAATTTATTTAAATATCAACACGAGCTCCTGAAAAAAGTGATTTTTTGAGTTACGACGTTATTCTATCTTCCCGAAAGCCCACGAAAGTTTTGTTTCAATGAACTTTAAACTTTATGTCACTTTTGAGTGAGTTCGATACAAGGATGATATAGACTGGATTAGCAATCGCCATAGTACAGATCGTCCGCAGAAAAACAGTTCGATTATTAAATCTAGATGGCACTGAACTATAGCCCGAGGCTTTGAAAGCAAAACAATAAGCCTACAGATGTTTCATATTACTACAAATGTATTACTTTTCAATAATAATGCATAATAATACATTTGCAGTAATATGAAATATCTGTAGCCTTATTGTTTTGCTTTCAAACCATCAGGCTATATGTCAGCGCCATCTAGATTTAATAATCGAACTACTTTTCCGCGGCCGATCTGTACTACGGCGATTGCTAATCCAGTCTATATCATCCTTGGTTCGATATCACATTAGAAGTAAATCCTATATAAAGGACTAATTCTAATGTGACATCGAATCGAACTCACTCATAAGTGACATAAAGTTTAAAGTTCATTGAAAAAATATTTTCGTGGGCCTTAGGAGGATACATAGACAGCCACAAGTAAACACGTCAACATTGTAATTTGATTGTAACATGAAATAATAATAATAATAAACGAAATAATAAATTAATAATAATAATAATAATAAAAATAATAACATCGCAGGGCGGCTTGTGGCGAGCTGTTGGTGCGTAGCGACACCACGAACCCGAGACCTCCAGGGGTACACATACACACATGCGCTTATACACACACTCACACACAGTTACACACCCACCCCGCCTCTAGTTTGCCTTTGTTGGTCGCCTAGAGTGGAGCGCAAGAGCTAATGCTCGAAGGATGGATGTGTTTCCGTAAGTGGCGAGTTGGCATTTTGAAGTTTAAAGTCCAGGAACACCTCTCCATCCTTAGCCGTTCACACCAATGTTGCCGCCTCGTTGCCCCGAGTGGGCAATAGTTTGAGGGGCCCATTTAGTGAATGGCGAGTCACCGCCTACCAAAAGTTCAGTTTATGAGATATTGAAATGGTAGGTGTCCGTTATCTCACTCCATAGCCCGGTAATCCTGTCCACAACATCCCAACCCCATAGCCAATTCCATGTCGATTCCTACCTGGCAATAGATTGGCAACTGTGGAGGACTGTCCGCTAGCACATCCTCATGGTGTATTAGGGGATAGACCTCCATAGTTGCGCCCATCTCATTTATATTATATGGTACCAAAGGCCTCTTCATGTTGGCTTCGGCCCCATGAATGCCTTTCAAATGACCGGGTCCCCATGGGCCCGTGATCGGAAATCCGTACCAACAAAATAATAATAAAATAAACGAAAGAAAATAAAATAAACGAAATAAAAGAAATAATAATAATAAATTAATAATAATAATAATAATAAATCATTTATTTCAAGTAATGTACACTCATAGATTGTTAGTAAAGCTTACTTCTAATAATGTTAGTTGAAATACTTAACTAATACCTAAATCCTAAGATAATTGATTAATAATTAACATGGAAATAACAAAATGGTTTTCATTTCCAGGTTAAAATGGGTGGCGATCAAACCGACGGAACCTTCTTGAGAAACCTTCAAGGTTTCGCTTCACTCTGCAAGAAAAAGAACGATTACAAACTCTTCGCTGATTTCATACGAAGCATCCCAACAACAACCTCCACGAAAACATGGAACTGCCGAAAATGCAGCAAAAATTTCAAAACCAAAAATGGTCATGTTACACATGAGGATAAATGTGGGAAAGACCTTGATTCTAATGAAAGTGTCAAGCGAAATGATGTTTCAAACAAAGAAAATCCTCGCAATACTTTTAGGGAAACCATCAAACATCAAAGTACGAGCAAAGATAAAAAAGATTTAGAAACCAAAAAGAAAAAATGCATGTTTTGTAAAAAGGCATTTGTTCACATCAACGCTCACTATCTGTATGTGCATAAATTGGACTATAATTTATGGACAAGAAATTTGACGGAAAACAGTCAACAAAATGGCACCACTTGTCCACAATGCAACAACGACTTCAGAAGCAGGCAATGCCTTTGGAAACATTTAACGGAATTTCACAAAATTTATTTGAAAGGGAATACCAGAATTGATGTCGCAAAATGAAAATTTTGGTAACAGGTCATTTTGGTACGACGGTCAAAAAGTATGTGAATGTAAACATGTTATAATAAACAAAAGACAAAAGAATTAGAATAAATAAATAAATAAAATAAATATTAGGGGACAATCTTACACAAATCGACCTAATCCCAAACTAAGCAAAGCTTGTACTATGGGTACAAGACGACGATCAACATACTTATATAGTGAACTAAAACAATTACTTTGCTCACCCGCGAAAAAGTAATTGTTTTAGTTCATTAATATGGACCTCCGCAAAGTAACGCCTGATTCAATAAATTATACTTATATAGATAAATAAATACTTAAATACATAGAAAACATCCATAACTCAGGAACATATATTCGTGCTCATCACAGAAATAAATGCCCTTACCGGGATTCGAACCCAGGACCTCTTGCTTCGTAGGCAGGGTCACTACCAACTAGGCTAAAGCGGTCGTAGGTTTAAGCGGTCTTAGGTTTTTGTGCGGATGCCACAAAAACCTAAGAGCTTAATTATATAATAGAAAAAACGAACAGAAGATAAATGCCCAAGATTCGAAAGTGCTCAATGGGTTCGAAAATCCCTTTGCAAAATGTACAAAAGTCAAACAGGTATATTAATGTTGACATTCCCCATTGGAGCCCATTCAGTCAATCGCATTTTGTACATTTTGACCCCAGAGTATTCTGTTGTAAAAACTTCCAGACACAAGAACATTTAGACTACAATGAACGCTGTCCTGGAAACATTTTGATTTAAAGAACATATTGGCCAAAGCATGTTCTGCCCCTAAAATATTCAGACAAAATGACTTGGTGATACAAAAATTTTGTACTTTTTGACAATGTTACCTCTAAATATTGTATGCATTTTGGCATTTGTACCAAAATGGCCTGTTACCAAAGTTTGCTTGTTTGTTTTGTATAAAAATCAACCATTTCTTTGTACAAAGCGGGTGATGGAGTTCTGGAGGAAGTGTCTGTGCAGTTGTGCAGCGCGCGCGTACCGGTTACAGTGCCCCGTATTTGTTGTACGGTTTGCACTCCTTGGGGGCGCGCGCAACACTTCGCTCAACTGCCTTCTTCCTGCTTATTCCCCTAAATTCAAGTCTAGGGTGAATGAGCATTTACTAGGCAAGCGTGCTCCATCGTAGGCCTCATCTTCGCTTTCCATCAGGCGTGATTGTGGCCACGAGCTGAGAAAACGCTGTAGGTTTTCTCGCGATATTTTCCCCCGTAAAGCTCATGGTAAATTACAAATCTAATGTCGCATATAAATTCCGAAAACTCAGAGGTGCGAGCCGGAATTTGAACCCACGACCCTCTGCTTGAGAGGCCATAGGTCAGACCACTAGGCCACCACGGCTAACCTAACCTAACCGACAAACTGTTGCTGTCAGTTTTGAGACCCTGGATCCTTGGGGTCCGGGCGCACACAACTTGTTTAAAGAAGTGCAAAAGCGTTTAGTCGACACCACTGGAGACTAAAAGGCTGGCAGCTATCTCTCTCAACGAATCTCCATCGCCATTCAACGAGGAAATGCTGACAGCCTTTTAGGTGCGATGCCACAAGGGCCTTTTTTAGACTTAAGGGCTGTTTCACCACCCATTGATTAATTTTAACTGACGGATAAATTTGATCTATGGATGGTGAGTGAAACAGGGGTTAAGTTAGATATTTAGTTTATAGGTAATTAAGTTTTATTCATTGTTTTTTAGTATAAGATATGCTGACAATTAAACTGGTACCTTTAGTAAAAAAAGTAACAGTTTTTAGTGATTTTCAGGGTATTGCTTTCTAAATCCACTTGTCTTTTTGTGTTATATTTTGTACATAAAAAAAGTGATAATAATGTAGGCTATTTCATTTATTTAACATTTTTTGGTTCAGATTCCAGCCAGCCAGCCAGCATGGAGGTTTGGAGATAAGTATTACGCATTACAATCTCCTTGTTTACCAGTTCGTGAAAACAAAGGAGCACCATTCGATTTTTAAATTTACTTACATCCCTAAAGATGTAAATCGAATTTACAGCACGGATTTCAAGTTAAATGCAACCTACTTTCAGAGCTTAAGTGATGAAAAAGTTCAAATTACATAATAACACATTCGCATTCTCATCTTATTTACATATTTGTACCAAATTTTAAGTAAATCCGACTACTGGAAGTTAATGAAATCCGACTTGCAAGGTTTGAACTACTTACAAGCTTACGTACAAACTTACATACGAACATAGCAAGTTAAATAAGAGAGAGAGAGAGAGAGAATATTCATACCTATCATATTGTATTAGTATTAGTTTTTTATGATTATGAGATCACTCATCTACCTAATCCATTCAATAAATTAATACGTGGGCCATACTGAAAGTTTCTGGATTCTAATAAATAAGACTACGCATTATCGTTATGACACATTTATTGTTTTTCAAAGTATATACACTCCCTATTGAAACACTTTTGCATTCGCTGGAACCATTGTGAAAAACAATGGGTCCAGTCTTCCTTAGGCGGCCCCTAGACCTACAATAACATTGTACAATACTTTTTATTGTACAATAAGATTGAAAGGCGCTCTGAATCCAAACGAGCAATTTATTGCTCAATAATACGAACTGCACAATGTTTTCGTGTTCAGTCGGATACTAAAATATTGCAGAATACTGACCCTACACGATGCAATGGAAAAATATGGCGCAATAAAAATTTAAACTCGTTCAAACTTTCGGTCAATCATTGCGCAATCTTCAATATTAACCCCAAACGGTCAATAATATTGCACAATTCGCAATATTGTGCAATATAATTGATCGTTTAGGGGCCGCCTTAGGGACTTTTTCGATGGCCTTGTGGAAAGCATTACCTGCCATTTCCGGACTTGTAAACCGTAAACCTCTAAGTTTATCTTTAATCTTCGGGAACAAAAAGAAATCGCATGGTGCAGGATCAGGGCTGTATGGCGGACGAGTCATTAATTCTACATTTGAGGCCTCCAAATACGCATTCGTTGCTTCAGCGGAATGTGCCGACGCGTTGTCGTGATGAAGGACTATTTTGCTACGGGGACGCTTTTCACGAATTATGTCAAACACTTTGAACTAAAACAATTACTTTGCTCACCCGCGACCTTACAATAGTTACGTTTATGCAAGAAATGTGCGTTCATGCAGTTCCTCCACCTCCACACTGTACGAACACACACAAATCACATAAACCCAACCATCACCACCACCAAGCTACACTGACGCGTTTCGAACTCAACCAGAGCTCATCTTCAGAGTTACCACAACCGTATGCTATGCTACCAAACGTTAAACTAACAAACCAAAACAAATGTTTTAACTTGTCACTGTAACTTCTCAAGTACCCACTTTATTTTTCTTATTCTCAAACTACCCCACAAAAATTAACTTTTATTGACATATTTAAAACTACCTTGAATTTTTCTTGAATTTTTGAATTTTTCGCACATTTCTTGCATAAACGTAACTATTGTAAGGTCGCGGGTGAGCAAAGTAATTGTTTTAGTTCATTAATATGGACCTCCGCAAAGTAACGCCTGATTCAATAAATTATTCAAACACTTTGGGCAAGCACGTGTTCATATTCAGTTATCTACTGTCTTTTGGTTTTCAAGTGACACAGTGGTGTAATGTCCCGATTTGCCGAAAAACGAAGCAACCATTTTCTTACCATATATATTTACATTTATTTACCATCTTGTGCAACCCGTTTTCAGCAATAAACTATTTTACTTTACTTCACCTGTGCTTCGACTTTTTTTACTTCTGTTGGCAAGTCTTCAAAAGGAAAGACCCATTCAGCCGATTGACTTTTTCTTTCCGGTCCAAAGCATTATACCCAGGTTTCGTCACCTGTCACGATGTTATTATACAGCCATTGATTGTCCTCCGTCAAATTTTTTTATCATTTTGCGGCACCACTCTACACGCAGTCGTTTCTGGTCCTCCGATAAATCGTGCGGTATCCATCGAGTGCAAAGTTTCCGAACCTTCAGATGCAAATGCAATATCTTTTGCACCTGGCTCATTCCAATTCCTAAGGTAGTACGAATTTGCTGGCATGTAATTTTTTTGTCAGTTTCAATTAGTTGTCGTACAGTATTAATATATTAACATCGGTAACCGCAGTTGCTGGCCGGCCTTCACGTTCATCGTCATGGAGATAGTCACGTCCTCGTCTAAACTCACTAAACCATGAATAGACAGAGCTACGACATGGGGCTTCATCACCTAATGCTAATAGAAGTCTTAGACAACTCTCTTGCTGACTTTCCACATCGGAAATCGTCAAAAAATCATGGATTGAAACGACTTCATTGCAACAGCGACACACAAATTTCAATCCAACACCACGATAAAAGAACAAATGAAAGTCTTGCAAATTAAAAAGTAATATACTGCTAGAGAGCTATTTTTTAAATCCTGTTATTGCTTTTTAAAAAAACGGAACCCTTATAGGATCACTTTGTTGCACGTCCGTCCGTCTGTCAAGACCCTTTTTCTCGGGAACGCGTGGAGGTATCAAGCTGAAATTTATACCAAATACTCAAGTCTACTGTCCCTTGGAGTTGTGAAAAAATCAAACTTCTAAGCACAGAAATAATAATAAAGAGGATAGAAGTGCCTTAGACGCGTGACCTTGGCGCCGCGCTTGTGACTCGTAGGTCACAAGCGCGCGACTTGTGGCTCAGTGCTATTTGAAACGTGGGTATGACAACAAGTGCTTTAAAATGGTGTTTTGCAGCATTAGCAATTGCGGAAACTCGTCCACACTGTGTAATTGCACTAATAAGGGGATTACATTTCATTGGTATGTATTAATTTAATGTAATAATGCGGTTTATATCAAAATACAACTTGAGAAAATATTTAATTATGAAATATTGGTTTACACGTTATTAACACGAAACTTCATATACCATTGCTACTCATGCCCATAAAAACGCAGATCGTTTTGAATTATACGCAGCAATGTAAAGTAATTTCTGATAACCCTTCCGTCTTGCACAAAAGTTCGTGGTACGGACAAAAAAACAGGTTACGACTAGTGCAGACATAATGGCGCCGTTGTGTAAATGTGGGTATGACTTACGTTGAGTGTTATTTAACGCTATCTCTAAGGTGTAAGGTTCATAATTGTTTGTAAGCAAAAATATTAGTAATTGTGTGCGTGATTGCGTAGTACGGTTCCGGTCTTTTGCATGTGCGCATTAACACAGTAAGTGGAGGGGATGAAGCAGCGACACGAGTTCCGGAAGAAAATAGGAACTAAGGCATTTCTATCCTCTTTATTATTATTTCTGTGCTTCTAAGCCAACGCAATCAAAAGATACAGCCATTTATGCCGCAAATTTTCGACACTCGCAAGGGAATCAAAACCTACAGGGTGCTTCCCGTGAACTCAGAATCTTGGCGCCTGGTTCGTGCGCAGTCCGCACCTGTACCACAGAATAAATAAAATGTAACCATGTAACCCAACTAACCAATCCCCGCTAACCAATCTTCGCCAGACAAAACAATGCAGTTCCCACGCTCGCGCCGTGTAAGACGCTTGGCTGTGTGCGTGCGTCGATTCGGGCGCTCTAGTATAAGATAAGATAAGATAAGATAATTTATTCAAATTATTTCAGTACAAATAACTAGAAATACGATTATTTTACAAAAGGCCTATGTAACACGCGTGCCTGCACTAGGGTTACTAGGGAACTCTGTGTCGCAGGCTAAACGAGCTATTATAAATTAAAATTAAAAATAATTATCTAAACTTAACATATTATTTAAGTATACAGACATAAAATTACATGAAATTCAAAAACAATAAAACAGTAACAAATTGTGAATAGTGATTACAATATAGTACAGATAAATCAATAGAATTTAACAGCCTAAATTTAGAAATTTAAAGTAGGTATAAGTAGGTATACATCATCATACATACACAGTACAGTATGAAGTTGGGTTACTGGTTACATTTTATTTATTCTGTGCCTGTACCGAGCGCTGCCGCTCCTACACAGTGCGCTGCTGCCCGCACCTGGTCCGTGCGCTGCTGCGCCTGCGCAGTCTGCTGTCAGCGTGTGATAATAGCCTCCTTGCGTCTTTATAAGAAGACTTGTACATACCTTATTGTCTATGGTGTTTGACATTGTCTGTCGCTATGTCATTCTATCAGCAACTACGTTTCTTTACCATGTCCTATTTTATTATTGAATAAAGCCAATATTCTATTTGGTCTTGTGTAAACATATATCAATTTATTCAATAATAATTTTTTTGTGTCGCCAAATATGCCCGACGAAAAAGAAAACTCATCTATGTCACGCTATTTGCGCCCCGAACGGTTTGACGTAGAACCTTCGATGACAGGTTCAGACCTCAAATGGGCCCATTGGAAATATTCGTTCGAGAATTTCATCGCACGGGAAGCTGCCTCAGCTGATAAAATACTTAAGTACCAACTCCTTGTCAATCATATCTCTCCGTCAATTTACAATATTATTCAAACAAAGACCTCGTACGACGAAGCCATCAAATCTCTCAATGATGCTTATGAAAAGCGACAAAATACCACCCTAGCACGACATATTCTAATTTCAAGGAAACAACAGCCGGGCGAGTCAGTAGCTGAGTATTCGAGAGCCCTAAACATACTCGCTCGTGACTGCAAATTCACGGATGTCACTGCAGCTAATTACCAAAACGAAATCGTACGTTTAGCTTTCATTGCCGGGGTATCATCGCAGAAAATCAAACAAAGACTTCTAGAAAACTCCACTGACACTCTGGAGACTACCTTGAACCTGGCTTTGTCTCTAGAATCTGCCGAAAGCACTTCACAACTACTTACAGTGTCACCTTCTACATCTGCTCATGCTAATGCTGCCTCTGAAGCTCCAGAACACTCGCCGATGACCAATTTAGCAGCTACAAACGCTTCAAACAGACCTCGACCTGATTCTTATCCTAACCAAACCAGACGACGATGTTTCTTCTGTGGTGGCAGTAATCTTCATCAGCGAAACAGATGTCCCGCGTATAACGCCGAATGTCAGCTTTGTTCCAAGAAAGGGCATTTTGCAAGCGTATGCCGTAGTTCTGGGCCCAACTCACGATCTGCTAATGCTATCTCCACAGAAGATGAACAATCTCAACCTCAATCTACTTACTCGAACTTGTCTAACATCTCCGCCGCTGCTCCTGCAAGCCTAAGAAAAGCAACTATACCTATTACAGTCAACGAATATCGTGCTGATGCACTTCTTGACACCGGTAGCTCAATTAGCTTTATAGACAAAAACCTAGCTCGAATAATCAACCTCAAACAAAAGCCCTGCAAGCAAGCAATTACTCTAGCATCACTCAATAATGTATCTCATGTTGACGGTCTATGCTATGCAACAATTCAGATTGGTGAACATAAGTACCAACACCAACCACTGCTCATCATCAACGATCTATGCGCGGATATCATCATCGGGCATGATGTTCTCGGGAAGCACTCGTCACTCGTACTTCAGTTTGGAGGAGACAAACAACCTCTTAAAGTCTGCAACGTTTTAGAAGCGTCAGTCCCGCCAGCATCAGTTTTCACCAACCTCTCGCCAGACATAAAGCCTATAGCTATACGCTCAAGACGGCATTCTCAAGAAGACCAAGACTTCATATCGAACGAAATAAATAACCTACTTAAGGATAAAGTAATCGAACCCAGTATCTCGCCATGGAGGGCACAAGTACTCGTTGCCGGCGGAGGCCATCACCGTAAGCGCCTCGTCATCGACTACTCGCAAACAATCAACAGATTTACTGGCCTAGACGCTTACCCTCTCCCAAGCATTGATTCCATCATAACAAAAGTGGCAAAATACAACGTTTACAGTCAAATCGATCTGAAAAGTGCTTACCACCAAGTCCCAATCTTACCGAAAGAAAAAGTTTACACTGCATTCGAAGCTTGTGGTAATCTCTACCAGTTTACAAGAATACCGTTTGGCGTAACGAATGGAGTGGCGGCTTTTCAAAGAACCTTGCAATACGTAATTGACACTGAAAAACTTAAAGGTACCTTCGCTTACCTTGACGACGTAACTGTCTGCGGTAAGGGCAAATCCGACCATGACAAAAATCTTGAAATGTTCATGAAGGCCGCTGAAAAATACAAACTAACCTTAAACATGAACAAATGCACATTTGAATCAGAATCAATCAATTTGCTTGGATATACTATCGCGCACAACGTTATAAAGCCTGACAAGTCTCGATTGGAACCGCTAACGAATCTTCCAATCCCCACTGATACTGCTACACTGAAGAGAGCGCTCGGTCTCTTCGCCCACTATTCAAAGTGGGTCGACAACTTTTCTACGAAAATCAGACCTTTAATCGAAGTTACTTTTCCATTATCTGAAGAAGCTATCACTGCCTTTCAAAACCTTAAAACTGATATATCGAAATCAGCATTAGCAGGAATCGATGACAGTGAAATATTTTCAGTTGAGACAGACGCTTCCGATTTTGCCATCGCAGCGACCCTATCACAAAAGGGTCGTCCTGTCGCATTCTTCTCTCGTTCTCTCAACGACTCCGAAAAAAGGCAACCTTCGATTGAGAAAGAGGCCTGCGCCATAGTCGAAGCTTTGCGAAAATGGAGACATTTCCTGATAGCAAGACATTTCTTACTCATTACAGACCAGCAATCTGTATCATTCATGTTCAATCAAACACATTCTAACAAAATAAAGAATGAAAAGATCGAAAGGTGGCGGTTGGAGCTCTCGTGTTTCAAATATGATATAGTCTACCGACCTGGGAAACATAACTTCGCCGCTGACGCACTTTCACGAGTATGCATGCAAATAAATACTGCCGCATCTAACTCTAAACTAGTGGAACTACACCGAAATCTTTGCCATCCAGGGGTCACGCGCATGGTTCATTGGGTCAGATCGAAGAACCTACCGTACTCCGTAGAGGATGTAAAACGGATGACGGCCGCATGCCCAACTTGTGCGGAAATAAAACCACGTTACATGAAACATCAAGGACATCTTATCAAAGCGACAGCCGCATTTGAAAGATTGAACATTGATTTTAAGGGACCAATACCATCTAACACCCAGAACCGATACATACTGACAATAATTGATGAGTTTAGTCGTTTTCCCTTCGCTTATGCGTGTAAGGATGTATCTTCAAGAACGGTAATCAATTGTCTCGAAGACTTGTTCTCTACTTTCGGTACTCCAGTGTACATCCACTCCGACAGGGGTACATCTTTCTTATCGGATGAACTTAGACAATTCTTGTCTTCCCTCGGGACATCATGCAGCCGCACTACGCCCTATAATCCCCAAGGAAATGGACAGATTGAACGTCTCAACGGTACACTGTGGCGAACGATCCAACTAAACCTCAAATCGAACAATGAAGATATAGTAAACTGGGAAAAGGCATTGCTACCGGCGCTGCACTCTATAAGATCTCTCCTGTGTACGAGCACTAACACAACGCCGCATGAACGCATGTTCAATCACCCACGCCGTTCGCAAAACGGACAGTCTTTGCCGACTTGGCTACATTCACCTGGACCGGTGTTTATGAAAAGGCACGTAAGAAGTTCCAAGTATGACCCTGCTGTACAGGAAGTCCAATTGTTGCAGAGTAACCCAGAATACTCCTTTATAAGACTGCCTGATGGGCGAGAGACAACAGTCTCCAATAGATCGTTAGCTCCTGCACCACAAGTTGACGATGACCTTTCGGATGATGAAGTTGACGACAGCCAATCCGAAGAAATCCCTGCCATTCAAGACCTGCCTGCCAACATCGATCCGGATGCAGGAATCAGTCAACTTCGGCGATCGGGCAGAGATCGCAGACCTCCAGCCTTCATGCAGGACTACGTCTCTTCGTAGAGGGGGTGAATGTGATAATAGCCTCCTTGCGTCTTTATAAGAAGACTTGTACATACCTTATTGTCTATGGTGTTTAATAATAATAATAATAATAATAATTAATTTATTTCTCTAAAAAATTACAAGGACAGTTAAAATATCTTAGAACAGCAATAGGTTTACATGTAATTTAAAGAGCAACGAATTTCCAATCCAATTTGACTGGTCCCTACACTAGGCATAGCCTGTCTCGTAGGTAACCAATTAATTTCCCTGTTACCAAGAACGATGCGAATTGCTAACAAAGTTGACAATAAGAGTCCTTTACAATAATTAAGAAAATAGAACAAAACGTAAGCCTAAGTGTGTGTGTGTGTGTGTGTGTGTGTGTGTGTGTGTGTGTGTGTGTGTGTGTGTGTGTGTGTGTGTGTGTGTGACATTGTCTGTCGCTATGTCATTCTATCAGCAACTACGTTTCTTTACCATGTCCTATTTTATTATTGAATAAAGCCAATATTCTATTTGGTCTTGTGTAAACATATATCACAGCGCAAACTGACCGGGCGCTGACAGCGCCTTCATCGAAACCTCGTCCTCGCATCCAGTTCGTCATCGGGTCTTCGCTTAATCTTTACTCTCACCCGCACGCATTCCCACCCACCTTCTACATCACACCACTCCACACCCATCTTATCCATTGTTCATTGTAAATATTTTATTTTTAAGTTAATTTATATAAATAAAGAAAGAAAGAAAGAAAGAAAACATTTATTCACTTTTACAAGACACACAAATACAAGAAAGATCACACAATTTCATACAAATAAACAAAGTTCACAAATGAACTAAAACAATTACTTTGCTCACCCGCGACCTTACAATAGTTACGTTTATGCAAGAAATGTGCGTTCATGCAGTTCCTCCACCTCCACACTGTACGAACACACACAAATCACATAAACCCAACCATCACCACCACCAAGCTACACTGACGCGTTTCGAACTCAACCAGAGCTCATCTTCAGAGTTACCACAACCGTATGCTATGCTATGCTACCAAACGTTAAACGTTAAACGTTAAAGTTTAACGTTTGGTAGCATAGCATACGGTTGTGGTAACTCTGAAGATGAGCTCTGGTTGAGTTCGAAACGCGTCAGTGTAGCTTGGTGGTGGTGATGGTTGGGTTTATGTGATTTGTGTGTGTTCGTACAGTGTGGAGGTGGAGGAACTGCATGAACGCACATTTCTTGCATAAACGTAACTATTGTAAGGTCGCGGGTGAGCAAAGTAATTGTTTTAGTTCATTAATATGGACCTCCGCAAAGTAACGCCTGATTCAATAAATTAAAGTTCACAAAACAATCAAGTAATAAATACACAGATCTGCATGTGTGTCCATGCAAAAGTGAAACGGTCGCTGACTCAGCATTATGCTGAGGCGTTAGACGCCTGCAGCGCTGATTTTCTGCCAGAACCGTCTGTGACTCACGAAACGATACACAAATATACTATCTAAACTACATAATAAAGTGATAAATTAATAAAATGATAATGAATTAATAAATAATTTAGATTTATTATTGCGTAGCATAATATGTAAATAAATAAATTACAATAAAGCAAAAGAAAACTGAGAAAACATAACCCTGTCCTTGCAGTCTGGTAAAAATTTGTTTAATTTAAACAACAGGTTGGCATATCAATAAGTGAGTGCTGGTTTTATAGGTAGGATTTTAGGAGCGTTAATAAGTGAACCTTCAGCTTGCGCTTGAAGGTGTACCCACTAGACGCTCCTTGGATAGGGGGAGGAATATCATTCCAGCACTTGGACGCAAATGGCTCTTCAGTTATATTTTTATTTTTCATTTAAGTTTTTTTTTTTTTTTTTATTTATTTTTAATATTAGCACATACATAATAATATATTTAAGTACGCCAAACTGTGAAACAGTTTGTTGGCGTCACGTTCTGACAATAAGATTATTGTGCCAAGTGATGCTTACTAACTAGGTACATAACTTTACTAAAAATAAAAGATAAAATATACAAACGAAGACTCAGTCACCATACCCATGCAGTTTTTATTACAGGGCTATCTGTATACCATATAGATATCTGTTTACCATTCGATAGTGACTGAAGTCTTCGCTGGTACAACCCTATTACTAACCTTAATATTACAGATGTACAATGATATTTTTAAGATGCAAAACCAAACAAATTGAACAAGTTGATACATTTAGTTATCATTATCATTTAGAATCTTTTTCAATTTAATTTTTAAACTCCCTATTTTTAATTTTTCCTCCTCCAGCAAAAAGGGGTACTTATTATATATTTTAGGAATTAGGTATTCTTTGGTTCTTTTTGCGTAATAATTTTTGGCAACCGGCTGCAACAATAATTTCCTTTTAGTGGATCTAAGGTGGTAAGGTGAGGTGAGGTAAGGTGAAGTAGTAGCAGTAGTAGCAGTAGTAACAGTTTTTCAGTTTTATTAGTTCTATTCTTAGTTTTTAATTGTCGCTTCACGACAAAATATATAAACGGGCTATAAATTTCACACACAAGATAGCAAATAGTGTTCCCTAACCAAGGATTTGAAAATAGGCAAAGACTTTGCGTGTCTTAGGTCTTGCCTGATATGTTTAATTTCAATACTAGGTAGATGAAAAAACTCGCCTGTATGATTCCCATTCCAATAGAAATTCCGGGAAAATATATACTCTATTTCACTCTCGGAACTGAGACGAACCTAATGACACTTCACACTTCAAAATCCATTGAGCCGTTTAGGCTGCAGCGCTTGCCAAAGAATAATACATAATTAATACATACGCTCGAAAAACATAACCCTCCTTCGACAGTCGGATGAAAACATCAAAACATAACTCTCTTTCGACAGTCGGGTGAATACATATTAAACATCTAAGACTCGAGAACAAACATTCGTATTTTTCATACAAACTATACCCCAACCAGGAATCGAACCTGGAACCTCAAGCTTCATAGTTAGGTTTACTAACCATTGGCTGTCCGGTCGTCCGTTATGAATTTTGATTTTCAATGAATACGGAGAGAAAACAGAAAATTTGTTAACCGTAGCTTTAGCGATTTTCTCATTCAAATATCATCCCTTATTTTACTTTTTTTCGCATGATACTTAATAGGCATCCACTTGTGCTTACTCACCAGAAGATGATCAATTTTCCGGGATTAAATCTATGCTACGTTCTTAACAGGATCTCAAACTGTCTCGATACCAAATTTCATCTAAATCTCACAAAGGTACTTTCGTATTTGAGCATTTAAAAAAAAAGTGTACTTACTCTTTTCACAAAAAATATTCCTAATTTTCCGTACAATTTTATTTGTATCAGTTTTGTGACGAGCCATGTCTGTATGAATAAATTAAATTTTTTAAAAAACCCCAACGCAATTTAGGATTATATTATATGTTTCAAAATAAAGTAAATGCGGCTGGGCCAATTTTGATAAAACATAGCTAAGAACCATTGCCAAGAAACCTGCTTTCAAATATAAAAAAACCGCATCTAAATCGGTCCACCCGCTTAAGAGTTATGATCCCACAGACAGACAAACCGACACACACACATAGCGGTCAAATTTATAACACCCCTCTTTTTTGTGTCGCGGGTTAAAAAAAATCACTCTGTCACGTCTGTCGTAGTACTCGTTGAGAGTATTAACGTAGATGTCGCTAGTATCGCTGCAATAAGTGATTAAGCGAGCTGAGATGTGTGATGCATAGGAAAGTTACGGTGTCTGTCTATATCCCAACCAGTTGTGGTGTAGGGGTTTAGCACGCAGCACGGAATGCTGAGGACCTGGGTTCGATTTCCAGAGCTGGTCTTTTTCTGGGTTTTCTGTGCATCCATGTTTCAGTTCGTATTTAGTAAAATATATACGTCACCCAACAAAACAAATTTGGACATTGTTGACGTAACAACGTCTAATAAATCGATGAACGCCGGCTGCATACACGAAAAATGATGACGCAATGTAACGTACATGTACGGGACAGAGCAGCGAAGGCCAGTTGCAAGAGAGCGGCGAGGGCCAGTTGCAAGAGAGCGGCGAACGCTAGGATGTACAATGCGGGGAGGGGGGGGGGCAGAGGGGTAGGGAGGTCAGGGTTTCAAAGGGGGGATGAAAATTTCATTGATTTTACTGTAGGATGCACCGTTTACAAGATATTTGACAAAACACCGGTTCTCGTCCGATCACCGAGGTTAAGCAACGTCGGGCGCGGTCAGTATTTAGACGGGTGACCGCCTGGTCTTAAAATGTTTTGTTATGACGTTGTCACGTTAAACCTATCGTCCGTAAACCGTCTTTACAGACAGCCGGTTTTTATCATAAAAATGAATACTTCTGTTGGCTCTGAGAAAGAAAGCCCCAAAATTTCCTCATTTGAAAAACTAAAGGGTACGTAAGTACTTTTTTTTTAAATGCCCATTTATAATTGCTGCATATTGGTACGGATCCCTACAATGCAAAGGGTCGACACGCCCTTGTCCGGTTCTATGGCTAATTCCGTGCATGAACGTCCATTTGAATGCAAGCAATAAATTACAGGCGCATTGAAATTATGCACAAGTGTTTTCTCCATATAAAACGGAGTGCATCCAGCGCCTAACCACAGTTATTCCTCAGTAACAAGCAATATGAAACTTCTACTCCTCTTCTTCATCGTGCTCATGGTAAGTTATACTTTTTTATTACTTTCTTACGGCCCAAGCCCTCTCATTCGGAGAGGAGGCCTGTGCCCTGCAGTGGGACGTATATAGGCTGGGATGATGATGATGATGATGATTGCCTACTTTCTTTTGCTTTTTACTTCAAAGACTTTTTTTATAAATTCGTCTTGTCGTTCACGATGTGTTTGAAACAAATTATGAAAACTGAAATGTTTTTTCAAACAAAATTTAGTATTTAAATGTCCTTTCTAATATTCTTAATTTTTTTTGCAGGCCGGTTATGCTGCCTGCCAAGGTATGTGAAAAAAGCTGTATTTATTTAAAGTGTTTATTTATTTTCGACATCAGGTAAGTTTCGTTAGGGTCTATAATGACTCCCATAAATTTTTGTTCCGAATTTTCAAGCCCATAACGTTTTCTGTCATAATTTTTCTTCTTCATATCATCGGAAGTCATAATATTAAGCAACATAAATTGGAGTTACGATTTTCTTAAGTCATAATTATTGTAAGGAACAATAAGTAAAGTCATATCATTCAGTGTCATGAATGCATCACTCTTCATAATGTTAAAGGTAATAAAGTCACTCATAATAATTATTGCATGGTCTTTTTTCGCAGGTCATAATTATTTTTAGTCATAATATTACTTTGTAATAACATTCAGTGTCATGGTTGTATGACATTTCATAATATTAAAGGTAATAATCCTTTTCTGTGCTGTCATAAAAAAAGTACCTAACATCGAAGGCTAAGTTGGGAGCTACGCTATGCTTCGCTCCCGCCTTAGCCTACTGAACCTAACCTATCCGAGTCGCTTCTGCCCTGAAAGGTCTTGCTCGCTCGCTTCGCTCGCTTGCTGCCAGCGATATGTCTTACAATGTTTCTAAATAATTATCGATATTCCTTTAGATGTTATAGTTTTCGATGTATATGCTTAGTGCATTTTAGGTAATGCAAAATTATCACTGAAAACAATTATTACTTTAAGATATATCCTTACAATGTTTCTGAATAATCAACGATATTCCGTTAAATTTAATTGATATTAATATTATGACTTTTTAAAGTTATGAACAATAGGATTATGGATCATTGCAGTTTGAACTATTAAGCGATATGCTTTAAAAAAATTATGACCATCGATATTTATGAGCAAGAAAATTATGGACATCAATTTCTGACTTTCAAAATTCGGAAAAAAAGATTATGGGAGAAAAGGGGCTCCCGTTTCGTTAACTTCCACTTTAATTTAATGAATACGCTACAAGCTTCGTCATTATAAACCTGAGCATTCAAACCTAATAAACCGTGAAATTTTAGTGGTTGTTTTCCCGAAACGAGGTGATTAAGTATCAATTGTACAATCGATTTATAATTACTATTTTGACTAGAGTCAAAAATCCAATTGTGAAAAACGAAAGTCAAAAATGACCGCAAACCAATAGTAACGCTTCGTTGGTACCTAACCTATCGCACGATCGTACGCTACTTGTACCAACAAAGCGTTACTATTGGTTTGCGGTCATTTTCGACTTTCGTTTTTCACAATTGGATTTTTGACTCTAGTCAAAATAGAAATTATAAATCGGTTGTACAATCGAAACTAAATCACCTCGTTTCGGGAAAACAACCACTAAAATTTCACGGTGTATAAACCAGGGGCTTAATTCAGGAACGGCCTAATACGGTTTGCGAGCGGTAATTCGATCGTTTGCGAGAGGATAGGGATGAACTGCTATTCAGGAACGCCATAAATCATCATTTTTTGACGTGACAACGTCTAATAAATCGATGAACGCCGGCTGCATACACGAAAAAGGATGACACAAATCCCGTACGTACATGCGTACATACATGTCCCTACAGAGCCGCGAAGGCCAGTTGCTAGTGAACGGTACGGGGGGTGTTGCGGGGGGGAGCTGGGGGCGGGGGGGGGAGGTGCGGCGATATTAAAGGGGGTTCAATTTTTTTTGTTGTTGTTAATAAAATTTCATTTATTTTGCCGTAGGATGCACCGTTTTCAAGATATTTCATTTCTGTTTTTTGAATGTTTTGTTATGACGTTGTCACGTTAAACTATTGTCCGTAAACCGACTTTATTTTAGGAAAATAAGGCTCATCCCAAGCTCAGCCCAAACCTCTCGCAAACCAGTGATTTTTGGCGTTCCTGAATAGCAGTTCATCCGTATCCTCTCGCAAACGATCGAATTACCGCTCGCAAACCGTGTTGGGCCGTTCCTGAATTTAGCCCCTGCTCCAAACGTCCCAAAAACACTTGCCGCATTACCCCGTTGTATTTTATGGAATCGGGCGTTACTTTGCGGAGGTCCATATCAATGAACTGAAACAATAACTTTGCTCACCCGCGACCTCTAGGTCTAGGTCGCGGGTGAGCAAAGTTATTGTTTCAGTTGATTAATTTACACATCCCAAACCTTTTTTATAGTTTATAGTGAATACAAAAGTCATGAAAAACGAAAGTTTATTTTAAACTTTTATATAACTTGCAACGTTTGCAAGAGAGTTGAAAACTGAGCACTACTGATGATTTTCTTTTTAATCAGGATGAAACTGTATCACTAAAATGTCATGTGATATTAGAAATCAAAAATGTAAACAAACAACATTCAATGTTAAAGTGACGTCCCAGGGATAAGAAACTTTTCTTATGTTTGGATTCGATTTGTTGCATTCGAACATGGCGGATGTAGACAGTGTATAATTTTGGTATTTCTGTTTCTTTGGCTAGTTGAAGTATAATTTTGATAGTGTTTTAAGCGGCGATTAACCTTAATTAACAGTGATCACAAAATTGTATATTGCTCTCGTGTCTGACATTTTTTAATGCGCAAGTTGTCTCCACGTGGTTTCTGGAATTTTACTATCAAGTTGCAAAAACTACAATTACCGTACAACGTCGCTTACTTTGACACTGGCGAAATTGTCCTAAAATAGGACAGAAGCCATATTTTTAAATAAATAATAATAATTATTTTGTTTACAAATACAAACAAACATTACATACACACTTTGATTTTCTTCATATCTTTCGAATATATCTATATATATAAAAATGAATCCCTATTTCCCTTGGTCACGGCATCACGCGTGAACGGCTGGACCGATTTCGTTAATTCTTTTTTTGTTGCGTTTGTTATTGTCAGGTGAAGGTTCTTATGAATTTTTTTTTAGGAAATAGACAACGGGGGCGAAGCCGCGGGCAACAGCTAGTATTTTATATTTTTATCATTAAATGTCAATGTACTGTCCCTTATTGGTGTCGCCAAATTACGGGACAGTGAAAAATTTGTGCCTGAAATACGGGACAACCCGTAAAATACGGGACATCTGATCACCCTACATGAACTAATCTGTTGTATTTTTGTTGCAGACGGAGTGGGCGGCGGCCAAGCCGGAGGCGACGTTGGTAAGCAGCTTGGATGACAACATTAGACGTAGTATTATATGTTTTCTCAAACATGCTATGAAATATTGACGTTATGTAAATAAAATGAATAAATAAATATCACGGGACAATTCACACCAATTGACCTAGTCCCAAAGTAAGCTTAGCAAAGCTTGTGTTATGGGTACTAAGCAACGGATAAACATACTTATATAGATAAATAAATACTTAAATACATAGAAAACATCCATAACTCAGGAACAAATATTCGTGCTCATCACACAAATAAATGCCCTTACCGGGATTTGAACCCAGGGCCTCTTGCTTCGTAGGCAGGGTCACTGCCAACTAGGCTAAAACGGTCGTTAACAGCGGGTGTTATGTTCTTTATAACAGGCCGCAAAGTATCGCGTTTCAGGCGCTGCTAGACGAGAGGTCGTTAATGAAGTTTCATACAAAATTGCAATGTACTCTTTTTTAATTTCTATTCCACATAAATTTGTGACACGGCATCATGACGTTCAGCCATTAAAAAACACTTCAAGCAATATTTGCTTTTTGATTTATTATGACATTCTGCCACTACGCTTATTGAAAATAAATATTTATGAATCTCTGTTTTCTATTGAATCCGAGCTGGAAATGGAACAAAATAAACATTAAAAATATTGATATCACTATCAACTACTGCATTTTTTAGTTCTAGTTCCCCCGGTGCTCGGTGGCGGTAGCATAGGTGGTAAGTAGCAACATTACACCCTAGTAAGGCTTACTCAATACCGAACAATCCACCTGAAACAACACATACACCATATATATGTATGTATACCACATATATATGTTTTAGTTCATTAACACATACACCATTATACACCTGAAGCAACGCACACACTATACACCTGACACTACACACACTATACACCTGACACATCACAAACACTTGTACACTTTTAATTCTTTTTTTGGGTTCTGTACCCAAAAGCCGCTGTCCGTCTGTCGGTCTATCTGTCTGTCGGTCACCAGGCTGTATCCTTTGACTGACGACCTGGTTTTTACGTAGCACTTACTCCGAAGTACCGTCTGAGGGACGTATATTTTATAATTCATAAAAAATTGAATTTATATACTATGTTTTTTTAAGCTAGTTTATTGCGTTTATAAAATGTATAAAGTAATTAATTAACACAAAAAAATGTATATTACGAAATTTATTTTGGAAATAATCAACATTCATAAGAGATCACAAAACGTATGGGGTAAATTTTGGGGACGTTAATCTGTCTCTGCATTTCTTATCATTAGGTAAAATCTAATAAAAAAGATAAAATACTATTACTTCTTGAACTAAATAACAAATTTCAATATCAAAGTCGCTTCTAACTTAAAACTTATAAAAAATGACATCTGTTAAATATGGCACTTTTGATTTCTTTTTAATTGATGTTTTTATACAAAACAAGCATTAACATCGCTGAGATCTAGCAACCTGTAATACAACAATATAGGCCAGCGTCGTGTCCAGCACGAATAATTCTAGTATTTCTTGTCTACTTCATCAACACCTTATTTTTTGGTCTTATTGTAGCCCTTCAATGCAATTTTGTCATCACCCTCGGTCGCCAAATTTTTGTATGTATCTTGATATTCTAAGGGCATAGCACGTTTGCGAAGTCTAAAAATAAACATTTTCGTTTCCTGGAAACGTTTTTCTTCTTTTGGGTATTCTGCAATATAAAAAAATACTTAAAACGCATCGAGGTGACGACCAACAGACGTGCATATTTTTTGTACACAAACGACGTACTTACGTCTGCGAGACGGGCGGCAGCTCCGCTACGGTCACATACGCACTCGCCGGGTTCGCGGTACTAACCATTGGTTAGCAGACGCGGAACGGGGAAGGTATCAGGAGAGGCAGCACCGCAAGTGGTGTATTTAAAAAAATAATTCCAAAATAAAAGTCATGACGTCTGTGAGACGTATAGGTCGTCAGTTAAAGGGTATTTTAAGAACCGTGATAGCTAGACAGTTGAAATTTTCACAGATGATGTATTTCTGTCGCCGCTATAACAGCAAATTATACTAAAAATAAAATAAAGTTAAAAAAACCTCCTTCAAAAAACATCCAAAAAACTATGAAATAATAATTGAACCGACCACAATAAGCATGAAATATCTTTCTACTAATCTGTTTGAAGTCAGTGCCTCAGCTCGAGCCAGCAGGAGTGGACCTAGTAATCTAACTTTTCTACAGACCTACTATCTATAGGGCTTCGACACTTCTGCTGGCTTGTGCTGAGGCACCGACTTCAAACAGATTAGTAGAATAGTAGATTGTTCAACAAGGGAGGAAAATAACCAATTGTTAGGTAACCGACAAATCCCATTTCCTTCCTTTGCCATCTTTACCATCCAACGCCATCTATCGGGGCAAGTGTAAGCTGCTATTACGAGCCCCGCGCGCACACTGCTTTACGGGTCCCGCGCACACACCCCCGCCGTACATCGGCTACACCAGTCTAAGAGAAAAAACGACCGCGCGCGCACCTCAGCACAAGAGAAGAACTCTCTTCAAACCAGCTTCACACGAAACCGTAAGTCCCTTTTCTATCCCTGTTTCCCGTCGGATATTTTGAATAAAAATTCAACTTAAAATTAGTTTACGCAACATATTTGGTTCTTCTAACCGGATCCAAGGTTTCAGAATAGGTAAAAACAAGTTCAAACACAATTTTCACGTAATAACCTCTGACCTCATAGATACCTACACACTGTACACACACACCCTATTTATTGCATTAATATTCGTTCACTAGTTTTATTTATGACAGTATTGTAGTAGTATTCGCGGTCAAATATTACGATATCTATTTCTGCGGTGTTAATTACTTTTTTCGACTCAATTTATTGTTACTTGCGGCGCGTGGTCCGGTGTGTATACCTAGTTCGTTCATTTTTCTTCGATTCAAAATGGTGAAATCACTGTCCGTAGACGATCTCGACATCAAAATTAAAACCTTAATTAATAAGAAAGAGCGATATTTTAGACGCGTTCAACAATATTACGATTTGGCGAAAGTGGTCGAGAGTAATCCCTCGGAACTTATTAAATTGTCCGTGCGTGTTAATGACCTTGAATCTACGCGGGAGCTCTTTGAAAATATTGTCGATGAGATTGCAGAATTCGAATTATCAAGGGACCCCTCGTATAACCTCAGTAGCCAGGAGGTATCAGCTTTCGACGAATTGTATTTCGAGATAAAAAGTATCTTTCAAAAATTCGAGTGCGTTTCAAAACCGTTAAAAAATGTCAACGAAATCAAAACAGACCCGGAACGCGGCGGCGCCCAGCCTCGCTTACCTAAAATTGATCTAGTTCATTTTGATGGGAAATTGGAGAATTGGATTACATTTCGCGATACATTCACGAGTTTAATTCATTCAAACAAATCGATAGGTAATATCGAGAAATTCTATTACCTAACGTCTGTTGTCACGGGGCCGGCACTTCAAATAGTCAAAAGTTTGCCAGTGTCAAGTGACAATTATGATATCGTGTGGCAGGCCTTGTGTGATAGGTATGAGAATACACGGGCCATAGCTACGCGCTATATGGATAAGTTGTTTGCGTTTAAGCCGTTGCCTAACGAATCCGTAAACGGATTAAATTCTTTTTTAGAAACATTTCAAGAGCGTGTTCAAGCGCTAGAATTGTTAAAAATTGATGATTTATCGGGATTTATTCTGTGTTATATCGGATTGCGTAATTTGGACCCGGTTTCTAGACGTGAATTCGAACAAAAAATTAATGAAAAGGAAATTCCAGTATTCAAAACATTAGTCGATTTTGTCACAAATCACACTCGTATGTTGGAAATGTCAACGAGTATTTATTCGAAGCCCGTGACGAATAAACCCTTCGTCCCTTCGATTCAAAATAAGTTTAATAATAAACCTATCCCAAAAAATGTAAATTCCAAAACATGTTTGTCAAGCAGTGCAGCTACTGATAACAACAGTACAAAAAAAGGTTGTTTGTATTGCAATAAGCCTTTCCATTCAATTTATAAATGTTACGAGTACATCGCACTCACACCGACGCAGCGCGTTAACAAAATAAAAGAGTTGCGCTTGTGCGAGAATTGTCTCCGTCAAGGTCACGCGTCTAATGAGTGCCCTTCGAAGATAACGTGTACGGTGTGCAAAAACAAACATCACCACACGTTACATTTGGATGTAAACGTAAATTTAGTAAGCACGGAAACTCAATTCGTTAGTAGTGAGGACATTGATAATAAAGGGAATCAAGTCTCGTTGACGTGTTCGACTGGGTCCACAGTTATGTTAGGCACTGCGATTATACACATAATGGACGTTTTAGGCAAATATCAACCCGTACGTGCGGTAATCGACAGTGGCTCTCAAACTAGCTTTATGACGAATGATTGTGCCCAGCGTTTAGGGTTGCCGCGTCAAAAGTGCAACACTCAGCTGTCAGGTCTAGGCGGAGCAGTAGTTCGCGATCAAGGCATAGTATCGTGTAAAATTAAACCTACTATGTCAAATGATCCAATTTTCAATTTAAAAACCGTAATAATTCCGAAAATATCTACTGACATGCCGTCGGTTAATTTGTCACAAGACTTAAGCAGCGAGTATAAAAATTTGGTGTTAGCTGACCCTACTTTTTGTCGCTCGAATCGCATCGATATGTTGCTGGGTAGTGACGTGTTTCCATTCATGTACGATGGTGCCAAATATCATCCGTCACGGCAAGGGTTGCCGCTGGCATTAAGTAGCGTGTTCGGATATGTTGTTACGGGACAGCTGACACTTAATAATAATATTCAAAATGTATCGACGTGTATGTTCACTAGCGCGACAAAGATCGATAATTTGATTAAATCATTTTGGGAAACTGAAAATTTAGACTGTAGCATACCAAAAAATCCGCATGACGTCATCGCTGAACAGATGTTTGTGAATGATCATAAGCGCGATAGCACCGGTCGTTATGTTGTAAGTTACCCGTTCAAACCTGACGCTAAATTAGGTGATTCGAAACAAATTGCGATTAAACGGTATCAAAATTTAGAACGCAAGCTGTCTCGTTTACCTACTCTGAGGAGCGAGTATAAAAAGTTCATGGATGACTACGCGGCGCTCGGTCATATGGTCCCTGTCGGTGACGTATCGGAAGTGGAGTCGGGATATGTCATACCCCACCATTGCGTTCTCAAGCCTGAAAGCAGTTCGACTAAACTTCGGGTAGTCTTCGACGCTTCTTGTTCGACTACGAACAATAAGTCGTTAAATTCAGTTTTATACACGGGTCCGAAACTGCAAGCTGATCTAATCGAATTATTAATACGATTCCGTCTGCGCGAAGTCTCTTTGTGCGCAGACATATCTAAAATGTACCGTTGTATATTAATTGATGAGTCTCAACGCAAATTTCAACACATACTATGGCGCGATTCGCCCAGTGAACCTATCAAAGTATACGAGCTGTGCACAGTGACGTACGGAGTGGCTAGCAGCCCGTTCCTCGCGCAGCGCACGCTGCAACAGCTAGCCGCGGACGAGGGCGCGCGTTTCCCCGCCGCCGCGCGCGCACTGCGGGAAGGGTTCTACGTAGACGATTTACTGTGGTCCGTTGATAGTGTGAACGAGGCGGTAGAAATTCAACATCAATTAGTGGAGTTACTTAAACTCGGTGGATTCGAGTTACGTAAATGGTCAAGTAGTAGCGTTCAAGTATTAAACGAATTGCCTTGTGATCAACTGGAGCCTCCGGTTCAATTCGACGACGGTAAAACCACGTCTATTAAAATTCTCGGTCTACACTGGCTACCTAACGCAGACGCGTTCTCATTTCGTACGACTCAAATGGAACGTAACGTAACTAAGCGCTCGGTGTTATCGGAAATAGCGAAACTGTTCGACCCCTTAGGGTTCGTAGCGCCGTGCATTTTTATAGCTAAAAATTTTATGCAAAAGCTATGGTGCGCACAATTAGGCTGGGACGATCCGCTTCCTAAATTACTTATTGATGAATGGTTAACGTTTTCATCTCAAATACCGCTGCTATCGACTCTTAAACATGATCGGCACGTCTTTGTCCAAAAGCATACCTCATCGCAGGTCATGGGTTTTTGTGATGCCTCGATGGCAGGGATCGCAGCAGTCGTGTACATTCGTAGTCAAGACGTGCAGGGTAACGTCAATGTTAGCCTACTGTTATCTAAATCTAAGGTTGCGCCCTTAAAAACAGTTTCGATTCCACGTCTTGAATTAATGGCTGCTCATTTATTGTCCAAGACCCTGGAATATGTACTAGCGATTTTGGCCAAGGAAGTGCTGATCAATGACGTATTGGCGTTTACTGATAGTTCAGTGGCGTTGACGTGGATAAATACACCAGCGTTGAAATTAAAAACTTTTGTTGCTAATCGCGTTGCTAAAATTAATGAAGGTACATCAAAGGTGCAATGGTACCACGTCAACGGCACTGACAACCCTGCCGATGTGTGCTCCCGCGGCGCCACACCGGCCCAACTGGTGCAGATCGCAGACCAGTGGTTTCGAGGCCCACAGTGGCTGTACGGACCGCAGCACACGTGGCCAGTTAGGTCTATTGACGAGTTCAAAGGTGAACCGTTGGAACTCAAACCTGTCACGGAGAACACGTTATTGAGTGCAGGTTCCGATCTAAATACGGATTTAGAGTCAATTATTAATAAATATTCAAATTTTCTGAAACTACAGCGGGTAGTAGCCTGGTGTCTTAGGTTCATTAATAATTCTAGGGTTCCTGCTCCTAATAGAACCACAGGCGCTCTGCTTACTGTAGAACTGAATAATTCACATGACAAACTCGTTCAAACGGTCCAACTTATGAATTTCAAGGATGACATTGAATCTTTAAAAAAGGACAACCGATGTTCTCTAAGCCTACGTAAACTCGACCCGTTCATTGATAGCCGTGGTCTCCTCATGGTGGGGGGTAGGCTCTCCCAAGCGAACTTGCCTTTTTCTCAACGTCATCCGTTGATTTTGCCTAAAAGGTCGCACTTCACTAACATCTTGATCGACTATTATCACAAAGTCTACTTACACGCTGGACCTAGGAGTCTGCAGAACATACTAGCTCAAAGATATTGGATCGTATCCGCTAGATGCATCATAAGATCGCGCTTGTCGAAATGCATTAGATGCTTTAAGAATAGGCCCACTGTTAACCAGCCTAAGATGGGTTCATTACCTAAATCTCGCTTACAGAATGTGTATCCATTTCACACGGTTGGAGTCGATATGGGCGGCCCTTTTTATACAAAGGAATCAAACCGTCGTAATGCTAAAATTTCGAAGGCTTATTTGTGCCTATTTGTTTGCTATTCAACGCGCGCAGTACATCTTGAGGTGGTCTCAGCGTTAACTACAGAATGTTTTTTGGCGGCCTTTGACAGATTCACAGCTAGGCGTGGTCTTCCACATACGGTTTGTTCAGACAACGGTAAAAATTTCGTTGCCGCTGGCAAACATTTGACTGAAGTATTCGAGTTTTATAATAGCAATCGGAACCAACTGACTGATAAGTTTACAACTAGGAAGGTGATCTGGAAATATAATCCTCCAGCAGGTAGCCATTTTGGTGGGATTTTCGAGGCCGGAATCAAGTCTTCCAAATACCACCTAAAACGTGTCGTCGGTACACGCGCGTTACCGTTTGAGGAGCTTGGTACTCTGTTTGCCAACATAGAGGCAATCCTGAACTCTCGGCCACTTTGTAGTCTATCAAACGACCCAAATGAGTTCGACGTCCTCACACCAGGACATTTTTTAGTTGGTCGTCAACTAGTGGCGGTTCCTAATTACGACTTAACGGACGCGTCTATAAATCGCTTGACGCGATGGCAATGTATCCAACAAGCCACTTTGCATTTTTGGCGTCGGTGGAAATCCGAATACTTACATACGCTTCAACAAAGGCACAAGTGGTTAGTTGATACGCCTAACTTGTCTACCAATGATCTGGTACTGATTCATAATGATAATAGTCCATGTCAACAATGGAGCCTGGGACGTGTGGAACAAGTTCATCCCGGCCCTGATGGTAGAGTTCGTGTTGTGACGGTTCGAACACAAAATTCGCGTTTACAACGCCCTGTCAATAAATTGAGTCCTCTGCCAACACAGCTGGACGAATAGTACTTTCACAATAACAGGTTTTCTTTTTTTTTTATTATTATTTTATAATTATATAATTTTTCTTATAGGTATCTCTTTCAACTAACTACATACTATTTATTTATACAGTCCATTAGCTTTCATTTTTGTTTCAAAATACAACATTTTTACACAAACTACACAACTATGTCAATATTTTCTTTGTGTTTACCTATTTTGAAATCATTGTTGATTTCGGTGGGGGGAAATGTTAGGTAACCGACAAATCCCATTTCCTTCCTTTGCCATCTTTACCATCCAACGCCATCTATCGGGGCAAGTGTAAGCTGCTATTACGAGCCCCGCGCGCACACTGCTTTACGGGTCCCGCGCACACACCCCCGCCGTACATCGGCTACACCAGTCTAAGAGAAAAAACGACCGCGCGCGCACCTCAGCACAAGAGAAGAACTCTCTTCAAACCAGCTTCACACGAAACCGTAAGTCCCTTTTCTATCCCTGTTTCCCGTCGGATATTTTGAATAAAAATTCAACTTAAAATTAGTTTACGCAACACCAATAGCACACGAGGTTACTTGGCACCCGAGCACAGCGATGGTGCCAATATTCCGAGGGTGATATTGGTGTTTTTCCCGAGTTAAACACTCTGCTTTTCATTTCGACTACAAGGAAAGTAAGAAAATATAAGTATAAATAAATAAAAATGTCTAAACTGGTCAATATGATCATTGTAAAATATTTCAATGAAGTTTATTGTTAAGGAATAATTAATTTAACACAATTTAGAATGTTCAATATAATATTAATAATCAATGAAAACAGTAGATAAAGTAGGTATTTTAGTAAAAAAAAAAATTAAATTTTAAGCTGTTTATTTCAAGCAAAGAACATTTCATAAAACATGCAAAACGAGTCCTTGATCCTAATTTTAAGGATTTTGCGTGGCCTCGGTTAGCGAAAGACTGAGTTGCTCACGCGTAATTAGTCTAAGTATACAATACGAGTAGATAGTAAATTTATTATATAAATCATGATTTCCCATGCATGCAGTTTTTTTGTTTTAACTTACATATAACCTAAGTCTGAGTGCGCATCCGTCCCTTCCCTCTCAAATATATCTCTCATAAAATATCTTTTAATCACGCTTTTAATTTGTTTACTGTTATTACTTTCTAATTTTTCCGCAATAGACAACGGTAAATTATTTAATAGTTGGGGAAGGATGCACTTCCAGACCCTTCTGCCATACTCATTACATTGCTTGGGGACCCGATATAGCGGGCGGTTGGGCATATGGCGTAAGTTATCTGGCCTGTTACGATGTTTTTCAAGTAATTCTATTTTATCAGTATTTTCACATATTATGGCTTGCTTTATCTTATTGAATACATTCATCACTTTACAGTAGTGGAATAGTTGACCATAATTATCTTTATATTTTTATTTAATTTTCAGAGGAACAATAGTTTTTAGAATTCTTATTTGTAAATTATAGATGTCTAGGAGGTAAGGCTGGGGGCTTTCCGAGCTAGTGAGGTGGAAATATATTTTCATGCTTATTGTGGTCGGTCCAATTATTATTTCATAGTTTTTTGGATGTTTTTGAAGGTTTTTTTTTTTTTTTGCTTTTTAGTTTTTTCTGGATGCGTAGGATAAAATCAGTTAGACTTCGAAAGAAGTTTATGTTGAAAATCCTATTTATAATGCTCGACGGGGTTGTGTCGTTTTATTAGAGAGAGAGAGAGAGAGAGAGAGAGAGATGTTTATTTACACATATTCGATACAAACACAGAAAAAAAAATACCTACATTTGACAGGAAATTTACAAATAAAAAAAAATATATCGAATAGTATAAATTGGGCCCCACTCAGCATAATGTTGTGGCAAGCCACAACGCTGTTTTTCAGTGGGACCCATTTAAAAACTAAACACAAAAACATACACACTGTGACGACACGAACGCCAGCGAATAGTTCGCAACAAAAACCAAATTAGAAGCCGGAAGTAAATATGTATGGCAGTATTACAGAATTCCATGATACTTTCTAAGTGCAAATGCTGGACTTGTCACCGAAAATACTGAAATCGCTATACAATTTTTGAGGAGTTTCTTCAATTCCTCATTGATCCCATCATCAGAACTTGATTCTGGTAACAACGGAACTAACCTTGAAGCATGTGCTTTCAAACAACGAAAAAAATTTCCAAATCAGTTCGTAAATGACGGAGCTCTGAGGCTAGTCTCAAATAGCGTATCTACTGTGTTAAAAACTTTAATTGTATTAAATACTTTAGATAATTATGTCTTGCCGGTTCCTTCTCAACAGGGTTCTTCAAACCGGTGGTAGATTCTTCGACGTTTATAGGAGCATCAATTGATGTAAACTGAATAAAGAATTTTGACTTTGACTTTGAATTTTGTAACAAACATTAAAAAAAGAACATACATCCGAATTGAGAACCAACTCCTTTTTTTGAAGTCGGGTAAAAATGAAAGGGGGTCTTTTAAAACATGTTTTTTCAGCGTTTTTAACTCGATCTTTATAATGGTGTTAACTAGACACTAGAAAGTTTCACCGATTATGTACTACTGTGGCCGGTACAAAAACAAATAATAAAAATAAAATTATATTAAATATTAAGAGGGGTCCTGACTAACCAATATAAAATGATCTCATTATACGGACATTGTACTCAGAAGCAGGGTTCTGCTAACACTGGATAATTATAGTTACGGCTGTTTACTGCCGTATATTTTGACATACCTAAAATTTGTACGGAACCCTTGGCGCGCGAATCCGACTCGCACTTGGCCAGTTTTTTTATAACACACACACTGCAGTAAGGAATTATAACTTGTACATACCATTCCTTATTCTTGGACCCCATTCCTTATACAATTTTTTTTTTTCAAGTTGGTACCAATGACAGTGGAGGACTTAGTGGTGAGTAATGAATAATATAGATTCCTCTTTTATAAACTTGCGACGATCGTATATATGTAAACTTGTAAGTTGGCTTTAAATCTTGCAAGTTGAATTTCACCTATTTCCATTTGGATGCGGTTTTTTTGTTTAAAGCAGGTTTCTTGGCGATGGTTCTTACACATGTTTCATCAATCATCAAATTGGTTCAACCGTTTCAAAGTTATCAGCTCTTTTGTTAGCTGCGGAGGGGATCTTAAACGCATTATGGGCATTTACTTTATTTTTAAACTAGCTGTTGCCCGCGACTCCGTCTGCAAAGAATTCGTTTATAGCTATCCCGCGGGAACTGTGCAATTTTCCGGGATAAAAAGTATTTAGAATAGAAGAGAATAGAATAGAATAGAAAAACGTTTATTCAGACAACACATCACAACAAAAAATAATTTACAAGATGAAAAAGAATACAAAAACAAACAAATAAGGATGTGAAGCCGAAATGGTCTCCACTCAGCAATGCCGTTGGCACGACTAGCGTTGTCAACGGCGCTGGTTTTCTGCAGAGCCAGCGAGGTGTGCGGGACAGCATACTGCGCGACTTACGTCAGACAAATTAAATAAATATAAATATAATATAAAAAAATATAAATATAGTACCTACTCGTATTAATAAGGAAGGTAAATTATAATAATTTAATTATTTGATTATTTGGCGGCCACCCAGAATCTGACAGTGTGATACCCTACGCCTGGGCAACAGTACCTTGTTGATCCATAAGATAGCTTTTTAGTTTGGACTTGAACCCACCAACAGTAATGCTCTCCCTGATTGGTGGGGGAAGGTTATTCCAGCATTTCGTCGCAGCATAACGAAACTGCCACGAAATGCAGCGGTACCGTGCCTCGGGCACACCAGTCTAGGAATACGCCTGATATGCCGTTGATAGAAAACCAACTTCTCATGCAGATATGCAGGCTTCCTACTATTACAGATACCAAATAGGAGCGTGGCAAAGTGAAGGGTACGTCGACCACTCATGTTCAAAAGCTTGTTACTAATGAGATAGGGAGTAATATGCGATCGTGGGGGTATAGGGAAACAAAAACGCACGCAGGCATTTTGTAGCCGTTGTATAACTTTTTCAGTACGAGAAAGCAAGCAGTTACCATACACTGTATCCGCATAATTAAGTTTTGACAGGATGAGTGTATCGCACAGTTTCACACGCACATCAACACTTAAATAGTTACGCACCCTGTAGAGAACCGTTAATCTATAGAAGCAGTTCCGAACAGTTTCCAAGATGTGGTTTTCAAAATGCAAGAAGCTATCCATAAGAAGTCCTAAGTTGCGAGCTTCCGAAACCATCTGCACAAATTTTCCCGAAATATTTACATGAGGATTTGAGGCAATAATTCGATTAACTTGTTTTTTTGAGCCTGATTTATATGTTAATCCAGGTTATAAACTATCTGTGTGCCTCATCATAATCCGTCAAACCGTTCTGGCGTGAAAGAGTAACAAACATCCACACATCCACACATCCATCCATACAAACTTTCGCATATTATTTATTTTTATTAGCAGTTACGTCTGCTCACCGGAACTAAGATTTAAAAGCCGTATGTTGGCGACTGGTTGGCAAAACCTCTTTTTTGTAGTAGTTTTGTTCCTATTTTAAATTCCACTAAGACCCGCCTGACAGAGACGGAGAAGTCAGTTGCTCTGTCAGACGGGTTGTGCTAAGTTCTTCGCCGGAAAACTTTTTCGCTTTTAAATCTTAGTTTCGGTGAGCAGACGTAACTGCTAATAAAAATAAATAATATTTGTATAAATAGATGTGGTGCAACATTTCTTACGCTTTTCCAACTAATTTGGAACGTAGGAGTCGTAGCTTCTAATAGTCGCGATGGATGTTACCACACGCCACTGTTGGCGTATGTAAGCGATTAAGAATTTCGGAAGAGTCGGTTGGGAGCGACGTGGTTCAATTGGTAGCACACCCGTGTTGGGGCGCATACCCAGGAGACGTGGGTTCGAATCCCACCGGCGCACCCGGAAAACTTTTTCGCTTTTAAATCTTAGTTTCGACAAACTTTCGCGTTTATAGTATTAGTAAGAACAAGTTTGACGATCTAACAAATTGAGATATGAATGTGTAGGAAAAATTCGTGTCTAGACTCCTGACCTGTGCTGTCGTAGGGGTATTAGCACACGGCACGGAATGCCGAGGACCTGGGTTCGATTCCCAGCATTGGTCTTTTTTCTGGAGTTTTTTCTGTTTCCATATTTCAGTTTGTATTTAGTATGAAATAGTGAAAATAAACGGATCACTCACGTCTTAAAACGAGTTTAACTACAGTGCACGTTTGGCAGCCGCCGTGACGTGCGACTCCGAGAGGAAGGGCTACGGATTAGCCCGAAACATGTCGAGTTAAACTCGTTTTAAGACGTGAGTGATCCGTTTATTTTCACTATGAGTGAGTCTCACGGTAGTTTCATGTTTAAAGTAGTATGAAATATATTAGTAAGAAGATAAGAAGTAAGTTAAGATAAGATAAGATAAGTGTGTGTGACCAAAATGAATTGGTGGTTTTTAAAATTTGTACATACAATGCATTCATACATTCACGCCTCCTTCCCAGCAAAGCGGTAGGCACATTGACGTACAATAAAACAACTAGACTCCCAAAAACGCTCAAAAATTGTCCGAAGGAAAAGTCTGCACACGCGTCTATTGTGCAGAGTTTTGGTTCAGTTGTGTTTCGACCGCGCGTTGATTACAACGTCACTTCTCGCCCCGTATTCGTATATGTCTCTTTCGCACCTCACGAGAAAAAAAGAGACAGACAGTCTAGCTTCCGCTTCGCATGACCACTCCACTGCATTCTTTACTCTTTAGGCGGTTTCCAGCGCGTGCCGTCATGCCACTACTTCTGACGATCGTATTCAATTGACATTAAACATTACTGCTACGAAATAAGGTGTTAATTTGAATGAATGCTGTTAATTTTATATGTATAAATTGATGTATACGTACACACAACGCCGCTCGGACGTTTTTTGAGGAACTTTTGTTAAGCGATTGGGAGTCTAGTTGTTTTATTGTACGTCAATGGGTAGGCAGAGACTATTTGTTTCCACCTGCTACGATGCTGACACATCTTTCGCTTCCACAGCACTCATTAGTCTTTTCACACATGCTCGCCGGCTTCGGGTACTCTTGACCTGACCCTTCAAGACATCCCCAATCTGATCATGGAATGTCCTTCTTGGTCTCCCTCATCCAATATTTCCATCTAGACTCGCATTATTATATCTCTTTCGTAATTCTTCCTTCGTCCATCCTCAATTCAATCAATCAATCAATCAATCAATTTTTAATGTAGAAAACTTTTTTCTTACAGGCAATACTCGCAGGCGCTGATTTGGGTTCGTTTTTTTATTTTGACTGATTATTTAGCGACAGAACCGTTGTTTTACCTAAAATTATATTTGATTATGCACAATAATTCCGAGAAACTCAGTGGTGCAAGTCCGGGTTTGAACCCGGGAACAGCTTGAGAGGGCATAATAGCACATGAATAAAAAACGGAACAGAATAAAAGCTACCGAACAGAGCTCGAAATTCTTACCTATTACCATAGGGTTGTCACTCGGTAAAAAAAAATAATTAAAAGTCAAAATATTTTATTCAAACAAGTACTTAAGTATCTAATATCTGTATATCTACAAACACTACAACAGGTAGGCATCTTTAAAACAACCGAACACCCGAATTATGTATCTAAACGCTAAACGGTCGCGTCGTCGCTGGCGGCACACCTGAACTTTGTCTACTCACTGAGCTCGTTCAAACCGGTTTGTCTCCGAGCGGGCGCCGGTGCACGCCCCCCCCGTCTCGTCTGTGACAGGTCACGCACACATGTTGTGCGTTTAGTAGTGTAATGCGTGCGCGGCGTTGTTTGAAGCGTTTATTCTGTTCGTTTTTTATTCATGTGATAATAGGTCAAACCAGTAAGCTACAGCGGCTTCTGTATTTAATATTTATCGTATATTACAGTAGGGGAGCCCTAGAGGGGATTTTTGAAGTTACTCGAGCGCAGCAGATTAATATACGGGGGGATACCTTATACCCTCTTGAGTACCCCCCTTGAATATGAGCACTTCATGTGGGGGGGTTTGCCTAGGGCACCCCGTCTAAAAACTTAAAATCTTTGAAATATTCGAGCGCGTCAGATTTTGACAATTTGATACTCCAGCGTGCCACTGATAATAAATGTATGATAATCTGCCACTTTGCATGGAGGGGGTGGCCATACGGAAGGGCGCGCGTCAGGTTTTCATAGGGGATGTTAATTCCAAAGACTGACGATTTAGAAGTGAAATGTGCATTGTTCTGCTAATAATTAACCCATTTTATCTTAATCTGACGCGCGCTTAATCTGACCGGCGACGCGACGCGACGGCAACTAAATCAAACATAGTTGATTTAGTCGCCGTCGCGTCGCGTCGCCGGTCGCCTTACCAGTGCGGCCCCGGCCTTAGTTACCTTACGTTGAGAAAAGAGGTGAAGTGTTGTTTGTTTTAAATAAGTTTTTGTTAAAAATTTAATTTTCAATGCAAGCTTTTTCGCTGACTGTGCTTGCACTGTCGTCCAATCTACAGAAGTACCTATACCAAATTTCAAGTAAATCCAACCACTGGAAGTGGGTCAAATTCAACTTCCAAGATTTAACCCGTACATACATATATGTATAGGTACATAAGTACATTGCAAGTTAATAAAAAGCTTTTAAAAACGAGCCTTTACGTATCTATCTCTCAAAGGGCCGGTAACGCACCTGTGCCACCTTAGTGTTGCGGGTGTCCATGGGCGGCGGTGATTGCTTTCCATCAGGTGACCCGCATGCCCACTCACCCCCTTTCATATAAAAATAAGTGTTTGTTTATTTATATATTACATATATATTATATATATATATCGATGGCCCAAACGAATAAACGTGCAAAGACCCTTACACAAAAAATTTTTTTTTGCTTCTTATGCTTTTATATACCCTTAGCCACGTTGTAAATTTTTTTTAAGCCAATCCTATTTACCGTTTATGAATAATATGTATTTAATTTTTATTCGTTGGTAATTTTCCATATAAATTAACACGAATAAGATTCCAAGAGAGTGTTGCCGTTTTAACAATTTTGTTACTATACACGAATAAACGTGCAATGGTCTTCTACATTGACTTTTTTTTATTCCAATTTTAGTAATATTACTTTGCACGTTTATTCGTATTAAACTTTGTTAGCAAGATTCGTGTAAACTAGCATTACACCTTTGATCGCCTTCAATCTTGTCAGCCAAATTTAATTATACTAGCTTTCACGTACTACTCATTAACGTTTGAGTCATAGAATAAAAATCATTTTAATAAATTAACACGAACAAAATTGCAAACACCGAATGCGAAATGAAATAAGTAAAATACAAAAATAGATGTTAATGTACATTGCGCTAAAAGCAATTACACTTTTTAACACGAATAACGGTGCAATGAGCCATAACACAAAATGACCTGAAGATTTATGATTCGAATAAAAAAATAAAGAGGTTTTTCACTATTTACGGGAAAATGGTTGAAAATGAGGGTCAAATATTTACACAGTTTTGTAGGTAATTTTTATATCTATCTAATGATATATTATTATAAAGGCTGCCAGAACTGTCAGTTATCTTTGTTAAAGTTGATTTTATTTTTCCTGTAAAGTTGTCGTTTTACGATTACACGTTTATTTGTCGTAAAAGGATTGATCGGTTCCGGAACACCACATTGCGCTCCAAAAGTCAAATCACTGATGTAGGAAGGGCTACCGCCAAGCTTAAATGGGACTGGGCCGCATGTTTGCCGGATGCATCCACAAAGATGGGCGCACTCAGCCACGTGGTGGGTACCGTGCGACGGCCACCGATGGCAAGGCAGGCTGAGGCGCAGATGGCGGAATGACCTAGACGCGGAATCGAATGATTGGCCCAGTATAGCTCTGGACAGGGACATGTGGAAGTCAAGAAGAGAGGCCTTTGCCCAGCAGTGGGACACAAAAATAGGCTAATAAATAAATAAATAAATATTTGTCTTAAATAAATAAATAAAAATAATATACCTACTATTGCTTATTAAAATATATCTAACGCTTTATTATTTTCCAGGTCAAACGTAGACAGCAAGCTGAAGGTCGTAACACAAACAAGACTTGGCCATTCTACGATTTATTCAGGAAAAATTTATTCTGCATGTTAATCTGAACCAAAAACAGTTTCAAAAAAATTAAATTGACTACATTATTATCACATTTATCACTTATTTTTAATTATCAAATTATAATACACCAAGACAGCAAAATATTGCAAATATACAAATTCGATGGAGCCCCACTTTGCGGGGCTCCTATTTCTAGACAGTTTACCCTTCGGGCAGGAGAAGCTACCTAACTAACCTAACCTACCTATTTTCTGGACTGAATTATGGCTGCGTGAATTAACTCTAGGTACATTAAGTCTACTACACTAAATTTTCACAGATGATGTATTTCGGTGGCCGCTATAACAACAAATACTAAAAAACAGAGTAAAATAAATATTGGGGGGCTCCCATACAACAAACGTGATATTTTTGCCGTTTTTATAGATAATGTGTAGTGGAGGGTCGCAAGTTTTGCGATGAGGCCTGGTTCAACACACTTGCTGATAAGAGGCAGAAACAACATCAAGGTGCCTCGGTAACAACCACCGCAAACTTCTCTTGTCAAGCCTGTGGTAGAGTGTGTGGCTCTCGCTTTGTTTTGCATAGCCATAAAAGACGTTGTATCCCACACGGTACGCCATAAATCGTCTGTAATAGACGCAAAGGCCTATTGCAATATAGATAATGGTACGGAACCCTTCGTGCGCGAGTCCGACTCGCACTTGGCCGGTTTTTTTTATCAGAATTGTCAGTGTCAGTGTCAGCAGAGCCCTGTTTCTAAGCAAAATGTACGCAACGTGTGGTCATTTTATACGGAAACTAGCGACCCGCCCCGGCATCGCACGGGTGCAATGCTGATACTAAATAATTATGCATGTATTGTACATATAAACCTTCCCCTTTAATCACTCTATCTATTAAAAAAAACCGCATCAAAATCCGTTGCGTAGTTGTAAAGATCTAAGCATACATAGGGACAGACAGCGGGAAGCGACTTAATTTGATACTATGTAGTGATCAGTTGATTACATACGTAGGTGATGCGATTTCCTATAACTAAGTATTTAACTAAACTTCCTATTGAATTTGAGTTATAACTTGGCATTTATTATGTAATTCGATGACCAAAGACGGTCTTGTCACAAAAATAGTACATTGTAGCCGTAAGTAGGGGATTACAAACTCGAGTCATTAAAAGCCCTCCGCCTTACTGCCCGTGATACACACAAAGATTTTCATCACATTGCTAGGAAAAAAACTCCAAAAATAAAATTATTTTGTGTCTAAACACTTAAATTTAATAAATAATGGCTACCCGCCAATACAGATTGTTACTTTTTTCGAGTCATCTGCCATATAGATTATGTAAACTGTGTTTAGTTTAGAATTCGAATGGCCATACGGCCAGATTCTGCCAATATGTTAAAAAAATACTTACTAAAATTATTAAAAACTATTTGATATAAATTTAAAATAAAGAAATAACGACGTTTCATGAAGCGTAGATAAGTTTTGTGTAGTAAAATTGGGTTATAGCTAAGTTTTACAGATATAAATAAAACGTTGGCTGACTTGAAACCTCCTTAGTCTGAAATGACATACCTACCAACTAAATTGTTTGCAACTTTTAAAACTAAAGTTGGAACTCCCTTGGGAGGAAAAACTGTACGTAAATCCATAACTTCCTTAAGAACAATCCAGGCCATTGTCATTTAGTATACAGGTATGGAAGTACACCATTGACAAGCAAGTGTGATGAAAAATAAATTTTAACCTTTTCGACGCCAACGACACATAGCGCAGCGCAGGTTCTACGCCAACGACTGATATATCAGTCACGGCGTGCAGTGCGATATGTATATACCTACATGCATTTATGTAGGGTTCAACTTCGCGTTATTTTAATTAAAAAATATCAGCATTCAACATTAACCTTCATTCTAAGTAAAGTATTCATTTAATAAACAAAAATTAAATAAAAAAAGTAAAAACTTAGGACTAACTTAAATCTAACTAAAACTAACTAAAGCTAAAGGTAAAAAATCTGTCCTAAGTCGCCGCCAATGGGGAGAGTGCCCAGAAGGCTGGTAGCTGGAAGTTTGACATTCTGATGTCATGGCATGGCGTATGAGCGAGAGCTATATTTGACAGAGCGAGCGTTGAAAACGTTAAAAATTGCGGCCACTTTAGGGGGAGGTAGATAAAAAAATATTTTTAGGCAGTCGGGTTTCTTCACAACAGATCTACAATGTTATCATCATCATCATCAGCCTATGCTGCTGGACATAGGCCTGTCCCATGGCACGCCAATGAGCACGATCCTCGGCCACTCTCATCTCACCCAGCTCTTGCCAGCCGCCTTGCGAAGATCATCGCTCCACCGAGTCTGAGGACGTCCTATGCTACGTTTGCCGATCCGTGGTCTCCACTCAAGAACTCGTCTACCCCAACGGTTATCGGTTCTTCGGGTTATATGGCCGGCCCATTGCCAGTACAGCGTGCTAATGTATTGTTATTATACCGATCATTAAGCACTAGTGAAATAAAATAATGAAATACACTTGTATTGATAATAATTTTATTTAAAGACAAGTTTCACGTCCTTCTCGGAGTGTAGACTGGACTCGTAGTCTAGTGATCTCCACCTGAAAGAGATGAAACATTATGTGTGACTAATAATTAGTCAATTATTGCGCTTGGGGTTTATAATTTTTCTCAATACATTTGCTCGAAAAATTCACTTTTAAAGGATGTTTATACGTACATGGCTCGTAAGTTCATTTTACCACACTAGTGCGATTTTTTATAGTTTTTTTTAATTCTCCGTTTTAAAAGTTTACAAGCAAAGAGTTTTAAATTATAAAAATAAAAAATATCGGCTTATACGTAGAAAAATGTATAAATATACAAATTCTAAAAAATAAATTTGAAAAATTGATTGTAATTACTATATTCGAAAAAATCGCAGTGGCTGAACGCGTTGAGCCTGATAATTTTAGTTAACCTAATTAAAATCAAAAATTACGCATGCGCAATACGGACGCGCCATTTTTGAAAAACTTTATTTTTCACTTTTTTGTGTTATTAATTGCCTATTTTCTCACAAATTGCGGCTCGGGATTATCACTCGTCAACTCATTTGTAAAACTATCGAGGTATTCAAATATTCCGGAGCAGCATTACTTTTCAATAAATTCGTTACACTAGTTATTTATGGTATACATAATATTAAGTATGCAATTTGTCATTAATAAAAGAGCAGCGACTTTTCAATAAATTCGGAACATATAACGAGATAAAAATATCAGAAAGCACAGAACGTGAACAAATATGGTCTAGACGCCCGCCATTGTAAACTGAGGGTCCCGGGTTCGAATCCTACTAACATCACTTATAATTTTCTGAGTCTATTGACTTATCTGACTCTGAGTTTATACGACCACCACTTACTTCGGGTAAAGGAAAACATCGTGATCAAACTCGCACACTAGGGTATGTTATTCACTAGTGTGTGAAATAGAGAAGGGAATGGCAAACTACGTTATTTCTCTCAAGACAGTTGTTGGCTGTGTTTCTTTCTACACAAATGATACCGACAAGAGCAAAGCGCTTAAATGTGAAGAAAAAAGAAGACAGTTATCATAGTTAGAGAGCGCCCCGATGTAGTGGACAATGATGGCACCACTTTTTGGTTCAACCCCAAATAGCGTGGCGGGAGGACGGGGGTAGCTTTGGTGTAATATGCTTTGTAGGCCTTTAACCACTTAGGCATTTTGCATTGTATGTATTTAACGACTTAGGCATTTTGATTTGTAGCCATTTAACCATTTATGCATTTTGATTTATTCATTTATTTATTAAGGAGCACAACAGCGTAACAATCAAACTTATTCTAATTTTATATTGATACATAAGGCCAATAACATATTTGTAGGCATTTAATTTTTTTAATTTTTTAATTTAATTTTTGACGACCAGATGGCCTAGTGGTTAGAGAAACTGACTACGAAGCTTGAGGTTCCGGGTTCGATTCCCGTGTCGGGGCAGATATTTGTATGAAAAATACGAATGTTTGTTCTCGGGTCTTGGGTGTTTAATATGTATTTAAGTATGTATCTATCTATATAAGTATGTTTATCCGTTGCTTAGTACCCATAACACAAGCTTTGCTAAGCTTACTTTGGAACTAGGTCAATTGGTGTGAATTGTCCCATGATATTTATATTTATTTTATTTATTTATTTAACCATTTAGGCATTTTGCTTTGTAGGCATCGACTTTAGGTAATCTGCTTCTTAGTCAATTTCACATTTCAAGCATGCTGCTTCATAGGCATTTCTCATTTAGGGCAAACAGCTTTTTAGGCAAATCCCATGTTTAGGTATAACGCCTTCATTGGCATCTTGTGTTTAAGGTAACTCGATCAAAAGGGCGGATACGCAATAACATTAAAATTGCATATCGTTTGTTAAGGTTTTAAGTGTGATTATTGTATTTTAACCCCCGACACAAAAAGAGGGGTGTTATAAGTTTGACCGCTATGTGTGTGTGTGTACGTCTGTGTGTCTGTCTGTGGCATCGTAGCTCTTAAACGGGTGAACCGATTTGTAAGCGGTTTTGTTATAAGAAAGCGGGTTTCTAGGCGATGGTTCTTAGCTTTGAGTATTTCGACTGAAAGGAGATGTTATCGCCCGTAGGTTGCTAAACAATTTTTCTGCCAAAACTCGCGGGGGGGGGGGCAATGCACTCACACACAAGCAATTTAACTACAAATGAAAACAGAGCAATGTTTGTACACACGCACACAAACCGAATTCGTCAACACAACAGTGATCGCCATAGACACATTGAAAAACATCTCGTCTATACATGTCACACGTACATCACACATAGACAACTATCTAGAAACAGCTAGAGTTAGGGCCATGTCGATAAGAATGTCGATAAGCATTCACTCGTTCATACATTCAGTCGTTCAATTAATCCCTAAGTTGTTAATAGAAAATTCGTTTTCTAAATAAATGTGATTGCTCTATAAGGTTTAAAAGTGGAGGATTTATTAAAATATGTACATATAGCAAGTAATATTAATGTCAGATGTGCCAAATGTCTCTTTTACTTTGTAATTTTCTATAAATAGAATAGACACATCACTATCGTTAACATTTAGTTAAGAAGGTACCTAGACAAATTTTAATAGACTAATAATAAAGTACCTAATAGGTACTAATTTTACCACTCAGAATCAGCAGGAAGTTGAGAAAATTACAATGTTGGTTTTATCACCGTTGAATTTAGGCACCCGTACACACTGCAATACACACGTTCTCGTGACGCTGCCATTATTAAAGAAAATATTATAATATGTACCTAGTTACTTTGTACCGAGCGCTTATAGCCACGTTACAGAATCGAAACGGGGGCGAATAGAGCGGGCGGCGCGTCACAGCACTCACTCAACCAGCGACCGAACTGCGCGGCGTGCGGCGTGGAACTGCGTAGTTTTGTCTGGCGAAGATTGGTTAGCGGCCGCGGCCGTGTAAGAGGCTTGGCTGTGTGCGTGCGTTGATTCGGGTGCTCTAGTATGAACCCGAATCACTGCCTGTTACTTGTATTGAATCATTAAAAAGTATTTGTTAATACTTTCACGTCAATTTTTTTAACGAGTTCGATACTTTAAACATACATTTATTACTAACCATACATTTCCATTTTATTAGTAACCTTTAAAATATGAAACCATGATATGACAAATCATTCACTGATTCATTCACTCAATAGTTTATCGATTGTGGAAATATGTGTCTCCCCTCTCTAGTCGATACTAGACCGGTTATCGGTGTGGCCAATTATTTAGTAAGTAAAAATAGCCAATATTACTAGTGGTCGGTGAAATACCACTTAAATAAAAAAAATAGCTAAATCTATTTAGAAAAATAAAAAAGGGAACTAAACTTCGTCCATAGTTAAATAAAAATAGCAATTGAAATAGTAACGATTCTTAGAATTACTGTCTGTTTATCTGTGCGTTTGTTCGTGGTAATCTGCGAAGCGGCTTAAGCTATAAGGATGTAGATTTCACTTATTTGTTAATCTCATTGATCCAATATTTTGCTACGTTTATCGGTCGCAGTAAATAATTAAAACAAAGGTTAACTATTTACAACAATTTATTCCTGCTTAACAAAGAAAACCGCGTCGCTAGCACACGAATAAGTCGTAGGGTGAGGGTCACAATAAGCCGGTCTGGTATAAGCCTCTTGGTACTAAAGGGTCGCTATGCTACGCCACAAACACCATAACCGCACTTCCCTGCTCTGCTGCTGCCGACGCCGAGGAGATGGAGGAAGCCAACGGGTGTCAGCCGGTGCCCGGGGACAGTGACGGTGGGCTCGAGCCGCAAGGTAGCACCCTGGAATTTACGTCCGCTGTTTACTATATTTGTTCACCGATTGATCGACTCCGTTGACTGTGACCGGCATTAAGTAGAAGCAGGTAGCGGCACTACGTGATGGTGACATGAAATGGCTTGATGGTGTACGGATGTCACAGTCAGACGGAGTTTACAATTGAGAAGGTGTGCACTAAACAATTATTTAATTTACCAAGAACACACATAGCACTAAAGCTTGCATAAAAATATGGGGAATGTGCTAATAATTAAAGCATTAAGTACTAACAGCAAGCAAGAATAATCATGAAACATTATAACGGTTAACAAAACTATTATGTGCGCAACTTTAAATTTAAACCTATCGTTACACGTTTAAAAGCATAGTAACTGTTCAACACTTACCCAATAGCGGGGATAAACACTGATTCTAATAATTTATTTACATTAAGAAGCTAGGCCGGAACAAGATATAAAATTTAGAAAATAAATTGAGGAGACGAGCGCGCAGGCGACGCGTGATGGCACTAGGAAAGAGTGACGTGCGCCTACGCTGGAAGCGAATTTCTGTCTGTCGGCTGAGCCAGTCGACAGTGACCGGGCGGCCGCGGGCCGCGCGGTCGGGGAAAGGGGCGCATACTGGTTCTCGCAAACAAAGCATTCCGAGTTAAGTATAGTCGGCGTCAGAAATATGCAACAAGCGCGGATATCCGATAGACCTAGTTAAATGTAGGTTTAATGTAGATATTTTAAGTGTTTATTTTTAAGTGTTATTATTGTTTATTAGGTAAGTGTTATTATTTAGGCTTTAGGTTTTGTTTTTCGATAATTATAGACGTTTAAATCTGTTTATTCGAAGTATCCTTTTAATTAATAAACATAACCTAAGTTATGTAACGTATTTACGTTACAATTTAATTTACGAACGAGGGGCAGTGGGGGGGGGGGAGGGGGAGTGGGGGAGGAGGTGCGGGGGTCTCTAAGGGGGGATGAAAATTTCATTGATTTTGCCGTAGGATGCACCGTTTTCAAGATATTTGACAAAACACCGGTTCTCGTCCGATCAGCGAGGTTAAGCAACGTCGGGCGCGGGGATGGGTGACCGCCTGGTTTCATTTTTGTTTTTTGAATGTTTTGTTATGACGTTGTCACGTTAAACTATCATCCGTAAGCCGACTTTTCAGACAACCGGTTTTTATTTAATAATTGTCTGGCCAGTAGTTTTTTGCCAAACCACTTGATATATATTTTGGACTGTATTAAATTTGATATAAAATTATTTTAATCCGTTAAACAGATGGGTGGATGGTAGTTTCTTCTTTATTATTATTATTTATTTATTGAAATGGGACTGGGCTGGCCATGTCTGCCGCATGCACCCAGAGAGATGGGCGCGGGTCACCACTCAATGGGTGCCCCAGGACGGTTGCCGGCGCCGCGGCAGGCCAAGGCGAAGATGGCGGGATGACCTAGACACGTTCTCGAGCGACTGGTCAAACACAAGTGCAGACAGGCCGAGTTGGAAGTCCAGGGGAGAGGCCTTTGCCCAGCAGTGGGACACTGAAACAGGCTATTAAAAAAAAAAAAAAAAATTTAAGGTTTACCAACAATTGTTAACACTAGGTACATCAGAAATTGTTGCTTGTATAAACATGTTGAGCTGAGTGTCACAATCACTTATATCTTATAGGTATAACCGCACACAAAACAAAACTGAGCTAGTTCTAGTACGGATCTTAGATTATTAGACCAGGCGCCGACTGCACTTTTTTGTCGCTTCGTTCGAGTTGAGTGCTATAGAATTGTTAGGAATTTTTAATTGAGAGATGAAAACTTGTTTTTTGTGTTGATGGTAGCAGCGGTGGCATTTTGAATGGTGAGCGCGCTTTCATATAATTCCAGCACAAAAATCAATAGCAATCAAACGAGGTGATAAAAAGTTGCAGTCAGCGCCTGGCCTTAAAATCTACATGGATGAAGTCAATCAAAAAATGTAATGAATGAATAAGATCAATCAAAATATTAAATAATTTATATTTTACCTCGTTAATAATTAATTGATTTATGAAAATTAAAAATAGCCAATGTGGCTATTTTTACAAAAAGCTGGCCACACTAACTGACAATAATATTATTATAAACTTCACGTATTTTTACTATTAATCAACAATAATTACTTTACGAAATACTTCCAGATGAAAAGTTACGTTGTCTTTTTGTAGACTCGACGTGTCAGACATTTTTTCACGCCCGAATTCTTTGCATTTTGGTCATTTTTGTGGGAGCTCATTCACTGACGCGTGCCGTTTTGAAATGTCACGAGAGGCGAGCGAAACAGTTTTGTATAACGGTTATACCCGGCGGGTTCATACCTTTGGCAGAGGGGAAATGCGCTTCAAGGCGCCTCCCTTCAGTCTAAATACTCAAAGGTTCTTAGACATGTTTCATCAAAATTGGTTCAGCGGTTTTAATTTATCAACTCTTTTGCTGGCTGCGAAAATGATCTTAAGAGCCCCCGCACATTAGGCGGCCAGGACGTGTGGCCAGGGCCCTGTACCACAAAATTTACAAGTGCTACAATTCGACAAAATTGTCAAGTGTCCCATAGTAAAATGTTACAATTTTGTCGATTTGTAGCACTTGTAACTTTTGTGGTACAGGGGGCAGGTCGCTGCGGCCAACTAGTTCTTCCATGACATATGCAAGTGCGCGCACTAGGCGACCAGCGGCCAGCGACCACAATCAGAAACATCGCGACCAACACGCGGCCAGATGGCTGGCTACGTGCACAAAATAAAAAGGTACCTATTTATTTTGTGCTACGTGGTCGCAGATAAAACCGCAGCTACCGCGACCTGGCCGCCTAATGCGCGGGAGCTCTTAGACGCATAATGGGCATGCGATCAAATTGCATTTAGAGTTTTTAATTTTTTTTAATTTATATTTATTTAAACATACATAATTTAAATTAGGGCCGATGCCCAAGTTCTGGCCACTTTAAGACTGGTTGTCTATTCAAATGTCTGTACCTTAGTAAACTCAACTTAAAGTTGAAAATGGCCAAAACCGGCCCAGTGGCCTGAACCGGGGCATCTGCCCTACTTATTAGATACTTAAGTTCCCAATCCGCACTGGGCCCGCGTAGTAACTACGGCCCAAGCCCTCTCATTCTGAGAGGAGGCCTGTGCCCTGCGGTGGGACTTATATAGGCTGGGATGATGATCAATTTAAATTAGACTATGCATAATCAGAGGAAATTGTATGACAGTTTCACAGTACGTCGATTAACTAATTTTAAGATAATTTTAAGATTTAAAAGCGAAAAAGTTTCCGGGTGCGCCGGTGGGACTTGAACCCACGTCTCCTGGGTATGCGCCCCAACGGGTGTTCTACCAACTGAACCACGTGGGGCGCACCCGGAAACTTTTTCGCTTTTAAATCTTAGGTTCGGTGAGCAGACGTAACTGCTAATAAAATAAATAATATTTAAGATAATTTTGTTTTATTTCAGTAAGTAGATATGACTTTGAGTCATACCCAGGAGACGTGGGTTCAAGTCCCACCGGCGCACCCGGAAACTTTTTCGCTTTTAAATCTTAAAATTATCTTAAAATTAGTTAATCGACGTACTGTGAAACTGTCATACAATTTCCTCTGATTATGCATAGTCTAATTTAAATTGATCATCATCCCAGCCTATATAAGTCCCACCGCAGGGCACAGGCCTCCTCTCAGAATGAGAGGGCTTGGGCCGTAGTTACTACGCGGGCCCAGTGCGGATTGGGAACTTAAGTATCTAATAAGTAGGGCAGATGCCCCGGTTCAGGCCACTGGGCCGGTTTTGGCCATTTTCAACTTTAAGTTGAGTTTACTAAGGTACAGACATTTGAATAGACAACCAGTCTTAAAGTGGCCAGAACTTGGGCATCGGCCCTAATTTAAATTATGTATGTTTAAATAAATATAAATTAAAAAAAATTAAAAACTCTAAATGCAATTTGATCGCATGCCCATTATGCGTCTAAGAGCTCCCGCGCATTAGGCGGCCAGGTCGCGGTAGCTGCGGTTTTATCTGCGACCACGTAGCACAAAATAAATAGGTACCTTTTTATTTTGTGCACGTAGCCAGCCATCTGGCCGCGTGTTGGTCGCGATGTTTCTGATTGTGGTCGCTGGCCGCTGGTCGCCTAGTGCGCGCACTTGCATATGTCATGGAAGAACTAGTTGGCCGCAGCGACCTGCCCCCTGTACCACAAAAGTTACAAGTGCTACAAATCGACAAAATTGTAACATGGCATTATTTCAAGTTAAGTATGAAGTATCTTTTTCTATTTATTTTTTATTTTCTTCAACTTCATTTTTTTTTTTTTTTTTTTTCACGGGGTTCACGGGATGACCGTAAAAGTAATAAAAAAAAATGAAGTTGAAGAAAATAAAAAATAAATAGAAAAAGATACTTCATACTTAACTTGTAAAAGTTGGCCTAGTAGCGCCATCTCTTGGTCCAGGTGAGCGGGTAGCTCCGAAGGAGTGTTGAAGTCTCTCGGTAGAGGGCATTAACATAGATGCGCTTTATCACTGCCTAATGTGATTATAACAGACTGAAGTGTACGATGTATGGGAAAGATTCGTCGCTAACTTCTAGACCAGTGATGGTGTAGGGGTAAGCACGCAGCACGGAACGCTGAGGACCTGGGTTCGATTCCCAGCATTGGTCTTTTTTCTGTGCATCTATATTTCAGTTTGTATTTAGTTTGAAATATATGGCATTATTTCCTTAAGTGGGCGCCACAATATTCTCGCCCGGGGTGCCAGTGGTCGTAACGCCGGCACTGCCGAAATGTCGACCGCTTTATTTATACACTCATGCATAAAATTTGGCACGTTTGTTTTTTATGCAACTTTGATTAAGACCACGATGCCATTTTTGTGGACTCCCACGGGATTTTTGGGAAATACCAGAGCTTTGGATGTCCGACGAGCGAAGCCGCGAGTGAAAGCTAGAGCATCTATTAATTCCATGATTCGCGTGTAAAATACACAGGGCACTTACCACAGGAGACGTCAACTTGCGCTGGTTCATCTGCCAAAATATTATGACACACAGCGACCTCGTTGGGCATCTGAGTTTTTTAGTGTTGTGGGTGTTCGTGGGTGTTGCTAACTTACCGCTAATAAAGCTGCTGGTAAAAAGTCGGTTTACGGACGATAGTTTAACGTCACAACGTCGTAACAAAACATTCATAAAACAAATATGTAACCCCCTTTAATACCGCCGCACCTCCCCCCCCCCCGATAGGGTTCCGCGCCCGTTGCGACGTGTACTATCTGTATTCAACAAGTAATATTATTCTAAGGATTTTGTATTTACGGAACTTCCCAAGTAGGTATATTTTTAGGTCAGGCTGCTATTTACTCTTAAACTACGTCTAATAAATCGATGAACGCCGGCTGCACGCACAAAAAAGGGTGACGCAATTTTCCGTACATGTCCGTACATGTCCCGTACAAGAGAGAGCAGTGAACGCCAGGATGTACAAGAGAGTTGCGCGCGCCAGCAGGATGTACAATCTTAGTATCTACTAGCACTCAGGTAATTTTTAATGGGGGTGCGGGGTGCGGGGGGAGGTATTACAGGGGGGATGAAAATTTAATTGATTTTGCCGTAGAATGCAACGTTTTCGAGATATTTGACAAAACACCGGTCCTCGTCCAATCACCGATGTTAAGCAACGTCGAGCGCGGTCAGTACTTGGATGGGTGACTGCCTGGTTTCATTTTTGTTTTTTGAATGTTTTGTTACGACGTTGTCACGTTAAACTATCGTCCGTAAACCGACTTTACAGACAACCTGTTTTTTTATTTAAAATTTTATACCAACAGTTTAGGTTTTAGAGGGGGGCGACGCTCAATTTTAACAAAAAAAAAACACTTTAAAGTTGTATATTTCGCAAACGAATCACTGTATCGAAAAATCGTCTTGACAACCCCATAATGATTTTAAAAGACCTATCCAACGATACCTACCTACCTCACACTATAAAGTTAGACGAGAAAAAAAATCCCCACTTGACGTCTATGGAAGGTTTTTTTTACATTTTATTTATCACTTTTTCGGGGTCATTTCTATTATATTAATTCAAAATTACAGCTTTCTAGCACTAACAGCCACTGCGCTAAGCCGCGGACGGACAGACAGACAGACATGACGAAAATATAAGGGTTCCGTTTTGCCATTTTGGCTCCGGAACCCTCAAAACCGTCACACGGCGAAATACGCACACAAATGTCACATTTTTTGGCAGATTGACCAGCGCGCCTAAGCATCTCCTGTCACGTCATAGCTGTCCTGTGTATTTTCCACACGAATTATAAACTTAATTGCTTTACTTCTCACAAAAAGCAAACAAATCTGTCACGAGTTAGTGATAAAATTTAACGGCTTTCGTGTATATATAAAAAGGCTTCGAAGTGTTTAATGACGCTGTTATTATTAAACACCAGACAATATGAAGTTTTTATTGGCAATCGCGATTGTTATAATGGTAAATATAATTATATTTCTAAAATATTGTTAAGCAACAGACTGAGACCACGGACGATTTAAGTCCAAGACAAACCGGGAGCGCGGGGCGCCAACGGAGCGTGCCCAACGCGTTTTATAACACTGAATCAAATATACGGTGACCCACCGGCAGCGCGGCACACCGTATTTGATTCAGTGTTATTGACCGCGCTGGGCACGTTCCGTCGGCGCTCCGCGCTCCCGGTTTGTTGTGGCCTTTAATCAAGAAGACTGCTGTCATGTCTAAGCGTCGTGTTCCGTAAATATTAAATCAAGTGCACCTAGCTAGTTTTATTACAGAAGAGACGTGGCACTCCGGCGTCTCTTCTGTCTACCTCTACTTTGGATTGCGACGCTTCTATACATTTAGTATAGGTAACGCCACGAGAGTTGAGGTCACGCACACAACAACACGTCATGTAATGACAGCGGGATTTTGACATTTATTCGTACCGATAGGAAAATACCTACATCTAGTTCAAACAAAACAGAAAATAAAACATTATGATCTATTTTATTTAAATCAGATAAGCATAATTTTCGCTATTAATATAATACCTACCGATTTTTTGTTGTGAATATTTCTCATCAGTTTAAATTTTTTTTATTTCAATAATGGGTTATATGAAAAAAATATGCATATTCTTGCGTAAGTACCTATTTCATCGTAAGGTCATATAACTAAATAAATAAATATCACGGGACAATTCACACCAATTGACCTAGTCCCAAAGTAAGCTAGGCAAAGGTTGTGTTATGGGTACCAGGCAACGGATAAACATACTTATATTATAGATAGATACATACTTAAATACAATATTAAACACCCAAGACCCGAGAACAAACATTCATATTTTCCATACAAAATATCTGCCCCGACTCGGGAATCGAACCCGAGACCTCAAGCTTCATAGTCAGGTTCTCTAACCACTAGGCCATCTGGTCGTCTAAACACATTTTCATTCACTCAATCACTCATTTCATTCGTTCACTGTGCTACTTTTTTGCAATCAGTACTTTATGTAGCTGTGTGTGTAATCATTCACCTCAACTCTCGTGGCGTTAGCTATATGAAAACTGATTCTAGGGGTGCCGCGACTGCGACGTACTTCCGTCCCACGCATTGACGTACAATAAAACAACTAGACTCCCAATCACGCTCAAAAATTGTCCGAAGCAAGAGTCTGCACACGCGTCTATTGTGCACATTGACGTACAATAAAACAACTAGACTCCCAATCACGCTCAAAAATTTTCCGAAGCAAAAGTCTGCACACGCGTCTATTGTGCAGAGTTTTGGTTCAGTTGTGTTTCGACCGCGCGTTGATTACAACGTCACTTCTCGCCCCGTATTCGTATATGTCTCTTTCGCACCGTAATCAAACTCACGAGAAAAAAAGAGACAGACAGTCTAGCTTCCGCTTCGCATGACCACTCCACTGCATTCTTTACTCTTTAGGCGGTTTCCAGCGCGTGACGTCATGTCACTACTTCGAACGATCGTATTCAATTGACATTAAACATTACTGCTACGAAATAAGGTGTTAATTTGAATTAATGCTGTTAACGTTATCTGTATAAATTGATGTATACGTACACACAACGCCGCTCGGATGTTTTTTGAGGAACTTTTGTTAAGCGATTGGGAGTCTAGTTGTTTTATTGTACGTCAATGGTCCTACGTCTCTTTTGTGTGGCTTGTGCCTTAAAGCTTGATTACACTTTGTGAAGTAGCAAGTGCAGGTCAGAAGTGATTAGTTAACAGGTTTTTCGATGGTAAGTGTTAAGTGTTAAGAAATCGTTTACACATTGCTTAGTTGTGCTTTGTGCAGGTGCAAAGTGTCGAACAAAATGGAGGAAGAACAACAATAGAGAGAGAGTCAGTTGTTTATTTTAGGGCCGACAACGCACTGGCATCGCGTAAAGCGCTGCGGGTGTCTATGGACAGTGGTCCTCGTTTAACATCAGGTGACCCACTAGTTGGTTTGTCTGGCCTCTCTAAAATAAAAATAAAAAATTAGAATTACAAAATATTTTGAAAAGTTTAGTATGTATTTATGTATGTAAAACTCTTTATTGTACGTAAAAAATGAAAATTAACAGTTAACAAGAGAAACAGATGTACAAAGACGAACTTATCCCTTAAAGGGATCTCTTCCAGTTAACCTTTGAACGATTGACAGGACACCAGAGACAAGAGTAGGCATACAATGCAGAGTAAAAAGAGTCGAAATCAAAAGTAAACCCAAACCAATAAACTTAACATAATCAATACATAAACATACAAAGAATACACGCAAGTACACACTAATATAATATATCATGAATACAGAAGACTAATACATATCATATCAACATAAATAGACTAACTACATAAAAATTATTAATATACGCATATAGACTAAACAGAGAACACAATAGAGGTTGTCTCTATTTAAGAGGAACTGTCAAGCCAGTACGCCCTTAAGCGACTCCGGAAGATGGCTACCGACTGCGACCGCCTGATTTCACTCGGCAACCGATTCCACAGACTAACAGCGTGCACGGAGAAGGATTTGGAATAGGATTTGGATTTAGTTACAGGAAAAGCTAACGAAAGATTATTACTTGACCGCAACCGGTTCCCAGATCCAGCAGCCAAGTAATTAAATCTTTCGAAAAGGTAGGAAGGGGACTGTGGTTTAAAAAGGACATTAAAAAGCAACGACAGGATGTGAACATTACGGCGCAGACGAATTGGGAGCCACTTCAGCTGAGCGCGAAAACAGTATTTCCGGAGACCGAATATAAAGCGTATGCATACGTTCTGAAGACGCTCAAGCTTGTCAAGTAGCTGCTCAGAGAGATCGAGATGGGCAATATCCCCATAGTCAAAGAGAGGGAGAAGAAGGGATTGAGCCAAAGTAATCTTGTTATGAAGAGGGAGGAAACTTATAGTCGCGGTAATCGTTTCAGAAATCGAGAAAGAGATGTTAGTTGAAATCGAGAAACCTAAAAGGTGGCAGAGAAAATAGATCAGTAGAAGAATTCAGTATGGAGCTAGTGATAAACGTCTACAGGAACTAATTAATGATGATCCTACCGGATTTGGTAATGCAATGCGAATAACTGAAGATAAATTTAATCACTTATCGACTATTTTTGGGCCAGGCATTGCGAAATCAGATACCTTTATGAGAAATGCACTACCTGCAAAAATTAATCTACAGATATCTGTACAGCAGAAACATCTGTAGAAAAGGGTGCAGTTAACGAAACTTCTTATTTCCAAATACCTCCTTAGGGCCAAATTTTGGGATATGCATGGTTTTAATAATTTGTAACAAAGCTGCGTCTCTCAGTTGTTTATTTTTAAATTCAGCACAAATTTATTTTACAAAGTCACTCGTACTTTATGTATTCCATTACGAAATGCAACGTTTGCTGCTCAGTCCACCTCATGTTTATATCGTTCGCATGCGTCCGTACTTTGCACTTAACAAGCAGATACTGTTTACACAGTGTTTAGTTAGGACAAGATTGCGAGTGCGGGGAGTACGCGGGTGTGCGGGGGCAACAACTTAACAGCCAAAAATAGACCGAGCGTCTAATCACTTTACTTCGCACTCGCACTTGCCACTTAACAACGTGACTGTTTACACGTTGTTTTTACTGATCACTTTACACCTGCACTTGCCACTTTACAAAGTGTAAACAAGGCTTTAGACAAGTCATCTGCATAATACAACTGCGCCATCTGTATTCAGTTTCTTCATTGAGTTCATAGGTGCCGTTTAGGGATTGCAACCCGGTCTCGTTTTTAATCCGGCCGGATCCAACCGGATTTCGGAAAAACGTTTTCTATTTTTTTTTTTATGTTAGAGAGGCCAGACAAACGAACTAGTGGGTCACCTGATGTTAAATGAACACCACTGTCCATAAACACTCGCAGCGCCTTACGCGGTACCAGTGCGTTGTCGGCCCTGCAGAAAATTGTACACTCGCCTCTTAAAGGCACCCAGGTCGTAACTCGATGGGAAGACCCCAGCGGGAAGCTCGTTCCAAATTTTGCAAGTTCGTGGCAAAAAAGACCGCTTAAAACGCACCGTCGAAGACTGCCGTTCATCAACATGATGACGATGAAATGAACGCTTACGACGGGTGGATCTGTAATGGAACCCCGCAGCTGGAATGAGGTCAAAGAGTTTCTCAGAGCATTCCCCGTTGTAGATCTTATAGAACACGCAAAGGGAGCTAACATTTCTGCGGAGAGCAAGAGGATCAAGTTTATCGGAGAGTGAGGGGTTGCCGATGACTCGGGACGCCCTGCGCTGTATGCGATCAAGTGAAAGCAGCTGATATTGGGGTGCGCCAGCCCAGAGATGAGAGCAATAATCCATCCTCGGCCGAACCTGGGCTTTATATATCTGAAGCCGCTGCTTCGGAGCAACAATAATAATTAATTAATAATTGTTTTATGGCCGATTTTTCAATCTACAGATTAAAGTATCTGTCAGATATGTAAGCTCTGTCCTTTGTTTTCCTAAGTCTTGAGAATAGGAAAGCGATAGTTTTAACTGACAGACACTTTTATCTGGGGATTGAAATATCGACCCTTAGCTTAGATCTATTCTAGCTAGCCAATATAACTTAATTTTTCTTTTCGTTCCAACATGGATCGTTAATGAAGTGCAAAACGATGATATGTAATAATAATATATGTATACGAAATCAACTTTATTACAACTACTTTTAAAAAGAAAAAAAATAATGAACTTTAACATCTTGATGTCAATTGTCAAAATTAAAAGACAAATCAAAACCCCAGAAAAAGTGTCTTCATCTTTTAAAGTTTAACCGCTGTGTGTGTGTGTGTGTGTGTGTGTGTGTGTGTGTGTGTGCGTGCGTGCGTGCGTGCGTGTGTTTGTGTATGGGTGAGTGTGTGTGAGTGTGTGAGTGAGTGTTTAAGTGTGCGTGTGTGGGTGTGTATGCGCGCTTGTGTGTCTGTCTGTGGCATCATATAGCTCTTAAACGGGTGAACCAATTTGGTTGCGGTTTCTTTTTATTTGAAAGCAGGTTTCTTGGAAATGGTTCTTAGACATGTTTCATCAAAATAGGTTCAGCCGTTTCAAAGTTATTAGCTCTTTTGTTAGCTGCAGAAGGGATCTTTGACCCATAATGGGCATTTACTTTATTTTCAAACTTATGTGTGACAAATTGCGTTGAGGGTTTTTAAAATTTAAAATTTATTAATTTATAGTCATACTTTGTTTTAATTTCAGATCACTGCTAACGTAGCAGTCGGAGGTAACCGCACTTCACTTTCCTGTTTGAGAAAAAGACGTACACTGCTGCAGCCTGCTGAACATAGGCCTCCCCCAAGGCTCGGCAAACAGATCGGTCCCGTGCCATCCGCATCCAACGCGATCCCGCAACCTTAACCAGGTCGTCGGTCCATCTTGTTGGAGGCCTACCTACACTGCGTCTTCTGGTCCGTGGACGCCACTCGAGAACCTTTTTACCCCATCAGCCATCAGTTCTACGAGCGATGTGTCCTGCCCACTGCCAAGCAGACAGAGAGCGGTCTGGAGTTCCGCGTTCCGAGTACCGAGTTCTGCGTTCTTTCGACTGTACTAGGTCCCTTACGATAACGCACACAGCAGGCGGTCGGAACTCTCGAGCGGTCAAAACACAGAACTCTGAACGCGGAACGCGGAACTCCAGACCGCTCTCTGTCTGCGCGCTCTCTTAAGTCAAACGATTTTTCGAGCTATGTCCGTGACTTTAGTTCTTGCGCTGATTTCATCAGTTCTAATGCGATACCGCAGAGAAACACCGAACATAGCCCTCTCCATCGCCCTCTGAGTGACTTTGAGCTTACTTATGAGGCCCATCGTTAGCGGCCACGTCTCAGTGCCATAAGGCAACACACACTGGTCAAAGACTTTTGACTTGAGACACTGCGGTATATTGGATGACAAGATATTGCGGAGCTTCCCGAACGCTGCCCAGCCGAGTCTAATTCGTCGATTGACCTCATTCTCGAAGTTAAACCTACCTAATTGGATTCTGTGTCCTAGTAGTTATAGTTGTCAACAACTTCGAGCGAAGTGTCTCCGATTATGACGGGAATTGGTACAACATGGACGTTCGACATAATTAGCTATGTTTTTATTTAATTGTTTGTGACTATGCAAAAAACGGATAAAAGTACAGAAGTAGAAAAAAACTATACCTACTTTTTCCAATAATCTGCCACAAAGCAACAAGGGCAGAAACAAGGAAGTGGTACTGCACTTGAACCTATCACGCAAATTCTTCAGCCACGAGTGTCTTCTCCTGCCCACGCTTCTCTTTCTGGCATAATGAGAATACGTACAGGTTTGATACCTATCTCAGAATCATTAAATATCTCTGTGCCTTTAGACAAAAGTCTTTAACCAGTGTGTGTTGCCAGACATATGGCTCCGAGATGTGGTGCTTCACTATAGGCCTAAAGAACAGGCTCAGAGTCGCTCAACGAGCTATGAAGAGGGCTATGCTCGGGGCTTCTCTACAGGATCGAATCAGAAATGATCGTTGAAAAGGCAATGGGCAGCCCATAGCAGACAGAACAGATGGCCGTTGGGGCAGAGTTCTCGAATGGAGACCACGGACTGGCGAGCGAAGCGTGGAACGTCCAACAAGATGGACGGATGATCTGGTAAAGGCTGCAGGTTCACGGTATATGGAAGCCGCTTCCAACTGTAACGATTGGCTATCAATGAGGGAGGCCTATGTCCAGCAGTGGACGTCCTACTGCTGAAGTAATGATGATGATTGTTTGTCTGTTCTAGAGGAAGAGGAAGGTCCTCCTCCTCCAGACGAACTTTCAGATCCTGGTGGTATGTCATTATATACATTATATGTATTATAAGTACGCGTAGGCACTAGGGTGGGCCATTTAATTTTTTTTTTCATTTTCTAGTGGGCATACCGTTAAAAAGATGTCATTTGATGTTATAAATCCATAGACAAAAAATCGGAACGTTTGAACGCCGCCTTTAGCCTCCGGATGGCATTTGATTTTTTTTTAAGTACCTAATTTCGCGGGCATTTTCTGTCATGTAAAAAAAATAAAAAAATACATTTGGGTAGTTTTTTGTAAGATTTATTGCAAGGATATTGTTAATTGTTATTTAAAACTAATAAATTTAAGTTTCGAAACGTCATAAGCAACACAGAAATCACAACAAATCGCTTACAAAGGTTATCTGCGGCCAGGTGTATTATGACCGTTTTCTGATCTATTTTAGTATTTTGGAAGCATGGACCGTACTCGTAATAGTTGGAAATGTTTGGTGCAATGCAACGTGTGAGTTAAAGGAAAATGTGTTGCCAACTTATGAAATTTTACGACTGGATGCGGCATAAAATAAAACATGAATATTGTACTAAAAAAGAACCAATCAAAGAATTGGAGGTCATTATTGTTGATAAACTATATGAAATTTGGAACAAAGCAACAATTCCTACTGTGGAACGAAAACGGATGAAAGCTATGTTTCAGAATTATCATTTAAAGTGCAAAAACATTCTTAAGTCACACCCAAATATTCCCGAAAATAAATTAGAGGAATTCCGTCGTGGAGGTAAAAGATTATTCGATATTGCATCTTGCAAATGTTTTGATATTTCTAACTCCACTTGTCCTGAAGCAAAAAAATACCAACTAGATAACATTGCTTCTTAGTAGACCAATATACGGATCGAAAAATGATTATAGGGAGTTTAGACTTCGGTACGTCACAATAAATTTCGAAACAACTGAAGCGAAAGTTAGATCGTAAAAACCTGAGAGTAAATATCCAAAAATAGTCTCGAGTGTGACAGAAGAATCAGACAATACCTCCATATCAAGCACAACAGTTATAGAAGGCGGGAATTTTGTCGGATTAGAGCCTGAAATACCTAGAATTGAGCCACAAAGCAACCCTGACCCTGAAGTTAATTACGCCTTACTATCTAAAATATGCGACAGATTTAAAATGTCGAGCCGGGCCGGAGCGGCCATTGCATCGGCAGTTCTTCCAGTTTCTAGTTCCCAAATTATTGACAAGCAATTGTAAGACCAAGTGCTGCAAAGAGAACGAACAAAAATTAGAGAAGAGATTGCCACACATCAAGTCATTCATTACGAATGTTCCCGCGTTGTACTTTGACGGGCGTAAAGATAAAACTTCTTTCTGACATATGCGGCAAAAAATACCGGCAGCTTATACTCGAAGAACACGTCATTTCCTTAATAAAAGAACCTGAGTCAACTTACCTAGGTTTAAACAAGTTAGCTATGAAGTATCTTTTTTTTTTTTGTACTTATTTTTTCAACTTCATTTTTTTTTTTTTTTTTTTTTAACCTAGATTACATTTCCCCAACTTCAGGCTCGTCAAAATGCATTGAAGGAACTTTGGTTGATTTTTTAATTGATGCCAAAATATCTACGGATACATTAATAGCGATTGAGTGCGATGGGATAAACGTAAATGTCGGTAATCATTTAAGTGGTAAAGTACAGCGAGAAGGGTTCATAAAATCACAAATAGCGTTGCGTAATGCCCAAATTGGATAGTACCTAAGAAGGATTTTTCCACTATATAACTAAATATTTTTACATAGTTTGTGGGTGTTATTATATTATTTTCTTATGTAGCAATCCATACTTGAGTGGCCCACCCTAGTAGGCACCTTTAGTCAAACAGTTAACTTCGTGAATCGCTAATCCGCTGCTAGAAAACCGGCCAAGGTGCGAGTCAGACTAGCGCACAGAGAGTTCCGTACAATTTTTTAGGTATGTCAAAATACTATACGCCGTTAACAGCCGTAACTATAATAAATAATAATCCAGTGTAAAGTGGAACCTTGCTTCTAATTTAAGTAAAATGTACGCAATGTGAGATCATTTTATATTGGTTATTCAGGACCCCCCTTAATATTTAATATAATTATATTTTCATTATTTGTTGTTGTACCGGCCACAGTAATACATAATCGGTGAAACTTCCAAGTGTCTAGTTAACGCCTTTATAAATATCGAGTTAAGAACCCCGAAAAAAATAATAGTTTAAAAAAACTAAAAAACACGCTTTAAAAAATAAAAAATAAATTTTAATAAATTTCCATTCACTATTCTTATAGTGCAGTAAAAAATCTTAATAAGCAATTATTATATTGTTATATCCAGACCAAAATTTGTAAACAATTCTAAATATTGATAAAATAAATAATAATAGTTTAAAATATTTTATTGTAAAAAAAGCGTGGGGTGCTTTTTAAGATGTTATCAAAATGACAATCCTTGACAATTGACACCATGCACCCCACGCTTTTTTTACAATAAAATATTTTAAACTATTATTATTTATTTTATCAATATTTAGAATTGTTTACAAATTTTGATCTGGATATAACAATATAATAATTGCTTATTAAGATTTTTTACTGCACTATAAGAATAGTGAATGGAAATTTATTAAAATTTATTTTTTATTTTTTAAAGCGTGTTTTTTAGTTTTTTTAAACTATTATTTATTTTCTATTTTTTAGTTGCATTTTTTTCTTTCTAACTTTACCCCCTCACCTACAACCCCTAAACCCCCTAAACCCAACCCCCAACATCCCCCACCCCATTTCCCCAACCCCCCCCTAACCCCACACCCTTACCCCCAATCCCCTAAACCCCCCTTACCCCGTCCTCATTTTACAAACCCCCGAACCATCTAAACCCAACCTTCCTAACACCGAACCCCCATACCCCCGGAAAAACCCCCACCCCCCACCCCCCCCACCCCCCCCACCCCCCACCCGTCACATGCCCCCCCACCCCACCCCTCCCACACCCCCCACCCCGCCACCTACCGCCCCCCCTTCCAGTTCCATCATCAAACCCTTGTTACCATCTAGGCCTCTTACCCCCTCCCCATTTCCCACAACTCCCCAAAATCACTTACCCCTGAACCCCCCAACACCCCCACCCTATTTCCCGTAAACCCCCCCCATCCCCTAACCCCGACCGCCACACCCTAACACATAACCCTCTAAACCCCCGACCCCCTTACCCCATACCCCATTCCCCCCCCCCCAACCCGCCACCTACCCCCCTTCCAGCTCCATCATCAGACTCTTGTTACCATCTAGGACCAAAGTACTCGTCAAAACGAATCAAACGAGCCCAAACTCGATGGGGTTGTTTCGTTTTATTGTGGAGTGCCTTTGGCCATCTTCCAGCTCCATCATCAGACCCTGGTTACCATATGGGATCAAAGTGCTCGTCAAGACGAATCAAACGAGCCCAAACTCGATGGGGTTGTGTCGTTTTATTGTGGAGTGCCTTTGGCCATCTTCCAGCTCCATCATCAGACCCTGGTTACCATCTGGGATCAAAGTGCTCGTCAAGACGAATCAAACGAGCCCAAACTCGACGGGATTGTGTTGTTTTATTACATAGTTCCTATGGCCATCATCCAGCTCCATCATCAGATCAGCTCCATGTTACAATAATATTGCATTGTCATCCAATTTACACATATGTGCAAAATTTCAGCTCAATCGGAAACCGGGAAGTGGGTCAAAATCGCGCCCTAAGGAGTCGTTTACAAACAAACATACATACAAACATACAGGTGAAGCTAATATAAAGCGTGTAAAAACACTTTTCGTGTACCTATATAGCGACCCCCTTTATTTTTTTATTAAGAGGAGGCAAACGAGCAAGCGCGTCATCTGATGGAAAATGAACACCACCGCCCGTAAATATCCACAACTCAAAGAGACTCTAACTTTATTTAATTTTTAGTATTTGTTGTTATAGCGGCAACATAAATACATTAACTGTGAAAGTCTCAATTGTCTAGCTATCACGGTTCATGAGAAACTGCTTGCTATCCCATTCACTATCTCTTTTTGACACCATTGTATGCCGTTTGACAGAAGAAACCGGTCAAGTGCGAGTCGGACTCGCGCACGAATGGTTCCGCACCATTATCTATAAAAACGGCAAATAAATCACGTTTGTTGCATGGGAGCCCCCTTAAACATTTTTTTTATTTCAATTTAATTATTTATTTTTAAAGTAAATATATATAACTAAATATTCTGTAAATATTTCAAGCGTCTACCTGTTGCTGTTATCAATATCGAGCAAAGACGAGCAGAAAAATCACGTTTGTTGTATGGGAGCCCCCTAAATATTTATTTTATTCCGTTTTTTAGTATTTGTTGTTATAGCGGCAACCGAAATACATCATCTGTGAAAATTTCAACTTTCTAGCTATTACGGTTCATGAGATACAGCCTCGTGACAGTCGGACAGACGGACGGACAACGAAGTCTCACTAATAGGGCCCCGCTTTTAGCCTTTGGGTACGGGACCCTAAAAATAGTCAAAGCGATATCAAGCGCCCGTGCGTTAAACAATAAGCGTACCGCTTGCTCGTTTGCTTCAGTCAAGTCCCTAGAACGAGCTAGAAATGCGTTCTAAATAGGGATATTGACGCCATTAAAAAAAAAATCGAGAACACGACTCCAGTAAAAAAAAAACGCTTTATTTTAGCCCTGAAAACCAGATCAATTTTCGAATAACCGCAAAATTAGATTATTTGTTGCTTTAAAATAAATAAATGATTGATTGAGTTGGCGAACAAGTAACGTCATAAGTTGCTATTACCATTATCCGGAAAATAAGCAAATCCTTTGTGGGAAACTGCGTGAGATTTTACAATAAAGTCCCTGTAGAAGCATGGAAATTGCCACACAACTCTTTCAAAGAATACATAAAGAATGCACTCCTGAAGAAAGCATACTATAATGTTGAGGAGTACTTATGTGATAATGCGACATGGCCAAGACTGAAAGCCGAAGATAATTAGTATGTCGATATGTGATACTTATGATGTAGTCGTGTTTGTGTGTGCGTGTGTGTGTTTGTGTGTGTATGTTTATGTTTATGTGGATGTGCTTTGTAATGTGAAGTGATGTGAAGTGTGACTTGTAGTGTCACGGCGCAATCCGCGGCTAGTTTCTGGTTCTGTTGCCGTTGTCCACTTAATTATAATAAGTAGGTACCTATTAGTTTGATATTCGGAGACCTTATAAATCTTCAGCTCTTTATATTAATATTATTATTAATTTTGACCTTGGAGGCTTCTTACACCTCTAATGATTATGTAACTAGTTTACGTTGACATTTAGAGACTATATACATCTCTGAATTATTTAGATGAAGTATTTTTATTTATTATTAACTCAGGGACTTCATACATCCCTTTGCTATATTTAAGGCTGTATATTGTCAAGCTTATGGATTTAAACTTTTATATTTTAATTAATACTTTATTAACTAGTCACAGGCCCGCGACGCCTAAGTTCCCAAGACGGTCCCATAAGGCTTATGGGAACGGAAGCGATACATGCCCTCGGTACCGCTCTGTTTTCAGAGCATAACATGAGTGCGTGTGAGCCAACTTTGGGGGCGGCAGGCGTAAGCTTGCCTTTGGAATCCAAAAGTTTAATGGTTACTTGACCTGAAATGTGTTTTAACAGATTCATTTTTAATGATTGTGACATTGGAAGACTATCTCCGATATTTATTTATTTTTTTAACTATGGGACCCAATACATCCCTGTATTGTTTTTTTATATAATTATTATTATTTTTTATTTAATTCTATATTTGTATGGTTTTTAGTTTGTAATTTATTATATTTTAATTTGAAAAGATGACTTCCTGCCAAGTTTCTTGCGGCGCATTCTTCTTGGCAATGATGGTCCTTATGAAAGCGCTGGTAGTTTAAAAAAGTGACATGTAAAAGAGCCCTTTGCGGCCTATTTGCAGAATAAACGTTTTGATTTTGATTTTGATTTTGAAACTCTTTGGGAGATTTGTGTTTTGACAGCTCGTAAAAAGTACGCCAGTTGATGGGTGGTGTCAATATCCCTATTGTTAGAGCGTTATTTGTTATAAAATGACTTTTTAGAATTGAAGAGTGGCAACGTTTCCTGTCATTAGGGTGTTCTGTAGGTAGGTACTGCAACACTTTTAATTTTTTTTTCGGTGCAAGTAATGATGATGACTGTTTGTCTGTTCTAGAGGAAGAGGAAGATCAACCTCCTCCAGGCCAACTTTCAGATCCTGGTGGTATGTCACTATTTCGCTGTTCTTATATTATAAGTATGCGTAGGCACCGTTAGTCAAACAGTTAACTTCGTGAAGCGCTAATCCGCTACTAGAAAACCGGCCAAGGTGCGAGTCAGACTAGCGCACCGAGAGTTCCGTACAAATTTTAAAGTCTGTCAAAATATATGCCGCAAACAGCCGTAACTATAATAATCCAGTGTAAAGTAGAACCTTGCTGCCAACATAAGTAAAATGTACGCATTGTGAGATCATTTTATATTGGTTATTCAGGACCCCCCTTATATGGGTAGGTATAAAAAATAGCCTACGACCTATATTCTCAGACCTAATGAATACAGACAAAAAAGTTTTATAAAAATCGGTCAAGCCGTTTCGGAGGAGTTCGATAACAAACACCGTGACACGAGATTTTTATATATTAGATTTTTAAAGAATGTTATTTTTATAGGAGGGTAGGTATGCGTTTTTTTAAACATATTTATTTTATTTATTTTATTTTACTTTTATTTATTCATAAAGTTCATAATTATAAGATAGAAAATATAAGCATGAAATAATCTTAGGTCTAGTAAGTAAATTTAGTTTAGTCTAAGCTAGGTTACAAGTGTAACGAAACGAAACTTTCAGAAACTGTCATTCGATGGAAAGTGTTTCTTGGTAAAAAGTTTTTTATAAACTAAACAATATGAGGAAAGATAATATTTGAATTAAAATTCTATGACGTAAAATTCTTAACATTTAATTATATTTGTAATAATGTTTTTCTTTTTTTTTCCTTATTTTTGTACAATAAAGAGTTTACATACATACATACATATTTGAAACAAAAATCAAGGAACTAAAATTCTTCAAAATAAAAACGCTGCGTATTGATTATTCTATGAAATGATAATATGAGAAACATTTCCTACAAAATGAAAATTTATGAAATAATTTTGTCTATAAAACAGCGTACACCCATGATCTGGTAAAGGCTGCAGTTTCACGGTATATGCAAGCCGCTTCCAACTGTAACGATTGGCTATCAATGAGGGGGGCCTATGTCCAGCAGTGGACGTCCTACTGCTGAAGTAATGATGATGATTGTTTGTCTGTTCCAGAGGAAGACGAAGGTCCTCCTCCTCCAGGCCGTCGTCCAGATCCTGGCGGTATGTCACTATCTCGCTGTCACTATTATAAGTATGCGTAGGCACCGTTAGTCAAACAGTTAACTTCGTGAAGCGCTAATCCGCTGCTAGAAAACCGGCCAAGGTGCGAGTCAGACTAGCGCACAGAGAGTTCCGTACAATTTTTTAGGTATGTCAAAATACTATACGCCGTTAACAGCCGTAACTATAATAAATAATAATCCAGTGTAAAGTGGAACCTTGCTTCTAATTTAAGTAAAATGTACGCATTGTGAGATCATTTTATATTGGTTATTCAGGACCCCCCTTAATATTTAATATAATTATATTTTTATTATTTGTTGTTGTACTGGCCACAGTAATACATAATCAGTGAAAATTACAAGTGTCTAGTCATAGTCATAGTCATAGTCATATCGTTTATTGCATTATGTGGTATAAAAGGTCTTAAATCTAGTTAACGCCTTTATAAATATCGAGTTAAAAACCCCGAAAAAAAAACATACCTATATAGCGACCCCCTTTATTTTTTTTATTAAGAGGAGGCAAACGAGCAAGCGAGTCATCTGATGGAAAATGAACACCACCGCCCGTAAATATCCACAACTCAAAGAGACTCTAACATTATTTAATTTTTAGTATTTGTTGTTATAGCGGCAACATAAATACATTAACTGTGAAAGTCTCAATTGTCTAGCTATTACGGTTCATGAGAAACTGCTTGCTATCCCATTCACTATCTCTTTTGACACCATTGTATGCCGTTTGACAGAAGAAACCGGTCAAGTGCGAGTCGGACTCGCGCACGAATGGTTTCGCACCATTATCTATAAAAAAGGCAAGTAAATCACGTTTGTTGCATGGGATTATTTATTTTATTCCGTTTTTTAGTATTTATTGTTTTTAGTATTAATTTGAAGACGACGACGCGGTAGTCGCTGCAGTACAAGATTTTTTAAGTACTCAAGATGAGACCTTTTTTAAAAATGAAATTTTAAGTTTAGAAAAAAGATATAATAAAAGTATATTATGCTAAAAGGTGACTATGTAGAAAAATAAAATTACATTTAGTAAAAGTTGTTTATAACATACTCATTCTCACTTTTTATTGAACACCCCTAGTATGTGAGCCCCCTTAAATATTTATTTTATTCTGTTTTTTAGTATTTGTTGTTATAGCGGCAACCGAAATACATCGTCTGTGAAAATTTCAACTTTCTAGATATCACGGTTCATGAGGATACAGCCTGGTGACAGACGGACAGACGGACGGACAGCGAAGTCTCAGTAATAGGGTCCCGCTTTTACCCTTTGGATACGGAGCCCTAAAAATAGTCAATGCGATGTCAAGCGCCCGTATGTTAAACAATAAGCGTACCGCTTGCTCGTTTGCTTCAGTCAAGGCCCTAGAACGAGCTAGAAATGTATTCTAAATAGGGATATTGACGCCATTAAAAAATAATTCGAAAACACGACTGCAGAAAAAAAAACGCTTTTTTTAGGCATGAAAACCAGATCAATTTTCGATTAACTGCAAAATTAAATTATTTGTTGCTTTAAAACAAATAAATAATTGATTGAGTTGGCGAACAAGTGACGTCATAAGTTGCTATTGCCATTCAAACTCTATTGGAGATTTGTGTTTTGACAGCTCACAAAAAGTACGTCAGTTGATTGGTGGTGTCAACATCCCTATTGTTGGAACGTTATCTATACATATAAAATCCTTTGTCCTGACTGACGGATCAACGCACAGCCTAAACCGCTGATCGTAGAGACCTGAAACTTGGAGGGTGTGTTCTTTGTATGACGTAGAAATCCGATAAGAAAGGATTTTTCATAGTTCTACTCCTAAGGGGGTAAAAAAGGGGGGTAAAGTTTGTATGGGACAACGTGATTCCTTGGTCCAATCTACTTCAAATTTTGCATAAACATTCTATAACAGAATTGATGGAAGACGTGTTTCGTATTTTATTGAAATTCATCCCTTGACGGGGTTCAAAAGGAGTAGAAAGTTATTTTGGGGGTGATTTGCTTCGAAGTTGATATCAATACTCCTTAGTGCTTTTGATTTAAATTACTTTTTATTTTGACACAATGTAAACGAAACGAAACTTCAAATTTTGCAAACCATTTGTCTACGTTTGTCAACCACTTCCTGATCTGATCTCTGATAATAAAGGGGGTGATCCATTTGCGGACTTAAAAACCGTCGGATTTGCTCGGTGGCTCGCTGTTATATACTTGAAGCTTTTGCTTTTACAAGCGCAGCGTGGGACGTCCACCAACGAGATGGACGGACGTTTTGGTGAAGGACGCAGGTTCAGGGTGGATGCAAGTCGCTTCCAACCGTAATGATTGGGCGTCAATGAGGGAGGCCTATGTCCAGCAGTGGACGTCATACGGCTGAAATGATGATGATGATGAAGCTTTTATGTGAGTTCAACCTTTTTCGAATAAAATCGAATTGAGTATTCAAACATCATTGTTGAACTCGCATAAACGCTTGGTGCTATGCAAATACATATAAAATGCTTTGTCCTGAAGTCCTAAATGACTGACTGGCGGATTAACGCGCAGCCTAAACCGCTGTATGTAGAGACCTGAAACTTGGAGGATGTGTCCTTTGTATGACGTAGGCATTCGATAAGAAAGAATTTCCCGGAATTCCCACGGGATATACGGGATGTATATATTTCATAAATCGAGAGTGACCCTATCCCCATAGCGAAGATTACTAAACTGTTCCAATTGGGCATGCAAGTAGACTATTAGAACATAAAGCTAATTTCAATACTTTTGAAAATATCCACGGGATAAGGATAAATCAGGATTTATATACTCAAATCAACTGGATCCTATCTCCGTAACTACAATTAAGTACTAAACTTTTCAAATTCAGTATAAACGTAAATGGTCATACATAACAGCAAAAAAACTTATTGCAGGATTTTTGGAAATTCCTGTGGGATAGATAGTCTCTGAAACTTCCGAACCGATTTAAAAATTCAACTTCGGAGCTCATTTTAAAATGTCTTTCACCAATAGAAAAGATACACTGTCCTTGATTAACATAAGATGCTATATTCCGGATAAATGCAAAATTCCCGCGGTATAGAAAATAGTAAATATAACTTCGGGGCAGAGTTTAAAAAAAATGACCAATAGAAAGCTACACTATCCTTTGTTGGTATAGGCTAGGCTACCTACTATTTATTCGGTAAAATGCAAAATTCCCGTGGGATAGAAAGAAGTGAACATTTTTTAAAGAAGCCACGACGCGTTCGACTTCAGCGTTTGCTCTACTGACGCCCGGTGATATTGCATGAATATTGATACCAAACCTTTCGCAGAAAGTCTTGAAGCACTACCGCCCGTATTAACTCTCGTTTTACCAAACCCTTGAGTGAAAAGGAACGAGTATTTATTTAGCAATATCATTAGTTCGTTGATATCAGTTTCATTAGTCAGATCGTGATTTAAATTTTTTAAAGATTAAGTCTTGAGAACGCATGTGCATGACCCGGGGCTGAGACACTAACTTTGCACTAGTCTTGGTAACAATTACACTTAAACCGGTTTCTCGCAATAAATTCGCGCCTAAGAGATCATCCGTAGTCATTTCATAGTCTGGTAGGATGTAAAATTCGATTTCAACATTTACATTTCTAATCACGCACAGTAAAATCAACGTAGACATTGAAACAGCTGTAAATAGGCCTATGCCACGTAAATATTGCACTACCTTGCTTCACTTTCCGGGTAATTTATCCGCGACTGATTCTCGCATAATCGAACATTCTGCGCCACTATCGAATACTGCGTTTAAATCTACCCCACAAACACTAACGCGCATGGAATTCAAGTTACTCACATGACCTTTATTTTTTATGGAATTTATGCTTGGCGGTAGTATTTTTTTTCTCTACTATAGCACGATTCAAACGTATGCCCCATTTTAGAACAAAACGAACATTTAACACTACCTGTAGGTGGCAATGACTGAGGTGGTTTCGCCGTAACTTTATCAATTGTGGGGCATACACTAGCCGTGCTGAAATTACTATTCACATGAGTGTAGCGGCAGTTTTCTGCAATATGGCCAGTTTTTTTACACGAATGGCAATAGAGATTTGAACGATTGTCATCAGAAAATCGAGACCTTTTTGATGGATAATTATCTTTATAGGGATTAGGGCGTTTACGGACTGATGAAGCGACCGATATCAATTCGGGCACTGAAGTGGCTCTGGCGTTCATGAGTTCTATTCTAAGGCGTTCGTCACTTACTGTACCAATCACTGCCTCCACCGCGTCACTGTTGTCCAACTTGTCCTTCGTAACGCGCCTCCATAAGATCCATGATTGTGAAAGAAAATCTGCAATGTCTTTAGAGGAATCGTAAAAATGCTCTTTAAACCTTACTATGTCCCGTGAATAGCGAGTTTCGGGCTCGAAAGTAGTGATGATGTTTTCACGTAATTCCTCCCATGTCGATGTTGTTACTAACCAGTTGTCGGCCCATATTTTGGCGCGACCCTTTAGTAAACTGGTTACCTTCATACGCACGTCGTAGTCGCTCAGCTTGTAGTTGCTTTTAGCTGTGGAAATGTGATCACACCACTCACGTGCACCGACGTTACCATCCGGATCGTAGGCAGGTAAAAATACATCCGTTATCTTGATTTTGTCCTCTGGCTGGTGTAGAAGACGTTCGCTCATGGACTGCATCATCTTCATCATCTCCATGAGGAACTCAGGTGGTACACCAGTAGGAGTCGTCTGTGCTGGAGCCGTGTTCCGAGGCACCGGGTTGTACGGCTCCTGGGTGGTTGATGCTAGCTAGGGGTTGCTCCGAGTGTTCTGAAACAATTTGATGACCGGCAAGAAGGGATCGTTGGGGAATCACCACGTCTGATGTCGGATTTGAAAGCAGAATAGGGGGTTCTGATGAACTAAGAGTTGAGGGTGAAGGGTCAGGGGCTGTATTCTCTGATCCCTCCATCGTCGCTCAAGAGAAAATAAACAAAATAGGAATCAGAAGGAGTCGTTTTAATTTAGTTTTTCGTTAAGAATAACAATTATAGCAAGGTAATTCTATCTAACCAGTTAGCAACAAGTAGAGATGATACAAACTTATCTCTCTAACGATCGGCGGCCAAATGGTCTAGTTTCTCCTAACCGTACGCAGACAGATTTTCGCGCCAAAGGCACTGCTAATGATTGGTCGGTTAAGCCAACAACCGACGAATCAGCGCTGCGCACGATTAGGATTACAAATAGGAAACTGATAGCAGTTTTATTTAAATAGCTAGGTACTGAAAATAATTATAATGAAACAGAGATCCATAAATCACGCCTAGAATTAACGGTTATTTAGTGATAGTTAAAAACCGCCTTAAACTTAATTAATTGTTTGTAACAACTAGGAAATCGTACTGTAAACAACGCCATCTAGCGTAAAATTACAGCAGCGGCAATGATGAAGAACAGTTATTTGAAACTAGACATAACCGCTAGATGGCTCTGCGTATTAAAAAAAACTAACAGCGAAGGATAATAAATAATTTTGATTTTAAAATAATCGATTTAGGCGACAGGCTGTATGACCTAAAGTTCCCGGGTCCATTCTAAGGTTGTGATTACCTAGTGAAAAAAAAAGTTTCAAACTTTTGTTGACTTTGTTTTGCTTTTGCACGGAGTTCTTGAAAGTTGAAAGAAATAAAAAGAGTTAATCACTATTTAAATGACTTTTTATCTGTGAGAATGTGTGACTTTGGTGAATTAAGTGATGCAGAAATGTTGACGCCGTCAGAAATAAAACAGGCGGCAATGAAAGTGAGCGATAATTTCCTAATTTTAAAATCGAAAAATTCATTTTCTCAAACATGCTGTGTAATGTTTACGTTGTGTTCCTTAAAACAGGCTTCAAAATACACCGTTGCAGGCCTACGCCGGCAATGCGATCGTCTATTATTTCATGTCACATAGCACCATGATGTTTATAGGTCTATGGTATCATAGCATTTAACTATTTCAAAAAAAACTATAAGCAATATTTGCGTTTTAGTTCATTATGACATTCTGCCACTACGCTTATTTAAGGTAAGGTAAGATGGTTATGGTGATGGTAATGGTGATCTGCCTAGAGAAATATTTCACCATCAACATCATCATCATCACCATCATCATCGTCATCATCATCATCATCCATCACTATCATCATCACCACCATCATCATCACCATCACCACCATCATCATCATCACCATCATCATTATCATCATCATCATCATCACCATCATCATCATCATCATTATCACCACCATCATCATCATCATCATCACCATCACCACCATCATCATCATCATCATCATCATCATCATCATCATCACCATCATCATCATCATCATCATCATCATCATCATCATCACCATCACCACCATCATTATCATCACCACCATCATCATCAGCATCATCAGCATCATCACCATCACCACCATGATGACGACGACGATGGTGATGATGATGATGATGATGATGATGATGATGATAGTGATGGTGCATGTTTGAGAAAAGCACTATACAAGCCTCGGCCGGAACAGGGGTTGCCGGCCTCGTATCATGCCAACTTAGATACTCGGCCGGCAACCCCTTAAGTCCCGGCCTCTGCAGTAATGTACTATTATTGTCCGTTATGTAAGTATTCATTATTTAATAAATGTTTATTTTGAGCTCATAGAAAAAGTCATGTATGCAACTATTCATAATCGGCCATTTAGATACTCATGCGTATCTATTATGACTAGACCCCGTTATCTTGTCGCATTGAAATTATTTTTCAGTAGAGCGTGAATGTTTTTTTATCGACCTTTTTGATATCGATGTTTATATAATGCAATTGAATTTTCGCCATGTCACAAAAGAATTACAGTTTATTAGGGATAACATGTCAATTTTATCGCAAGCAATCCCAAAATTAGAGAGACAATCATTCGAGCTTTTAGAATCAATTGCCGTAGTACGTGATGTAAAGAAGCAGTTGTTGAAGTTAGTTTTGCATGAAAAGAGACGGCATATTTACAAAAAGCTATTTTTATCATTAAAAAAAATGTTGGATATCATACATTGCAAAAAATGGATATGCTTAACAGAGGCATAGAAATAGAAGTAATGAACGACGATCCATGCAAACCCAGCCTCCACAATACTTCTCTTTATTTAAGTACGCTCCCATTACATCTGTTGCAGTGGAAAGAAGTTTTTATATTTTAAAATGGATCTTTTGAAATAGAAGACGCAGCATGACTTCAAAAAATGTAGAGCAACTTTTATTTCTTCGTTTATGTGTGTCAACTATTAAAGACCAAATAAATGTAATTAAATGAAATTAAAGCAAATTAAAATAAAACCAAATACAAAAGTAATAGTAATATTATCCAAAAGTACTAGTACCTATAGTGACTCCTCTTTGAAATTATCAGTGACATACAGTATCGCCATTTAGATAGTCGATAAAAAAAACATCGCTCTACTGAAAAGTAATGACAGTGCGACAAGATAACGGGCTCTAATTAAACTCGCACTCGTATCTCAATGGCCCTTATTATGATACAGTTGCATAAAATACTATTTTCGAATTGAAGAGTGGCAACGTTTCCACACGTTTGTCTGTTCTAGAGGGAGGTCGCCGTTCAGATCCTGGTGGTATAAAAATAGAAATACAAATACAAAATCAATTATTGCCACAAAATACAGAGAGAGCACAGTTAGGTATGTCACTATCTCGCTGTCATTATATTATAAGTATGCGTAGGCACCGTTAGTCAAACAGTTAACTTCGTGAATCGCTAATCCGCTACTAGAAAACCGGCCAAGGTGCGAGTCAGACTCGCGCACCGAGGATTCCGTACCATTATCAATAATAACGGCAAAAAAATCACGTTTGTTGTATGGGAGCTCCCTTAAATATTTGTTTTATTTTAATTGAATTATTTATTTTTAAAGTGAATATATAACTAAATATTCTGTAAATATTTCAAGCGTCTACCTGTAATGTTGCTGTTATCAACATCGAGCAAAAACGAGCAAAAAAATGTCGTCTGTTTTATGGGAGCCCCCCTATATATTTATTTTATTCTGTTTTTTACTATTTGTTGTTATAGCGGCAACCGACTACATCATCTGTGAAAATTTCAACTTTCTAGCTATCACGGTTCATGAGATACAGCCTGGTGACAGACGGACAGACGGACGGACAGCGAAGTCTCTGTAATAGGGTCCCGCTTTTACCCTTTGGGTACGGAACCCTAAGAATAGTCAAGGCGGTCTCAAGCGCCCGTGCGATAAACAATAAGCGTACCGCTTGCTCGTTTGCTTCAATCAAGGCCCTAGAACGAGCTAGAAATGCATTCTAAGTAGGGATATTGACGCCATTAAAAAATAATTCGAAAACACGACTGCAGAAAAAAAACGCTTTTTTTAGGCCAGAAAGCCAGATAAATTTTCGATTAACTGCAAAATTAGATTATTTGTTGCTTTAAAACAAATAAATAATTGATTGAGTTGGCGAACAAGTCAAGTGACGTCATAAGCTGCTATTGCCATTCAAACTCTATGGGAGAATTGTGTTTTGACAGCTCACAAAAAGTGCGTCGGTTGATTGGTGGTGTCAAAATCCCTATTGTCAGAACGTTATTTGTTATAAAATGACTTTTTAGAATTGAAGAGTGGCAACGTTTCCTATCAGTAGGGTGTTCTGTAGGTAGGTACTGCAAAGTTATTAATATTTGTTTGGTACAAGTAATGATGTTGACAATGTTTGTCTGTTCTAGAGGAAGGTCCTCCTCCTCCTCCAGGCCGTCGTCCAGATCCTGGTGGTATGTCACTATCTCGCTGTCATTATATTATAAGTACTAGCTTTTGCCCGCGGCTTCGCTCGCGTGTACCTTGAGTATTCCAAAGAACCAAGATATCAAGCAAGCAAGCATACAGGCAAGAAGCAAGCAAGCAGGTCCACAATTGACCGAGAAATCGGTGAACATACCTACATAAAAAAAATACATAAAGTGGAATGCATAACCTCCTCCTTTTTTAGAAGCCGGTCAAAGAGCCCTTTGCGGCGTACTTTAACAGTATAAACTTAATAATTTTGAAATTTTAGCTTTCTACAACCAGTAAAACGCAAAATCCCATTTTTTCCCGTTCCCGTAAGAATTTCGGGAAATGTTTCCTTAATGCTCACCTACACTCCCCAAGGAACCTACTTGCCAAATTTCAGCTTTCTATGACCAGTAAAACGAAAAATCCCGTTTTTCCCGTACCCGTGAGAATTTTGGGAAGTCATCTCTCAATGCTCCTCTACACTCCCCAAACAACCTACATGCCGAATTTCAGCTTTCTACGACCAGTAAAACGAAAAATCCCGTTTTTTCCCGTTCCCGTAGGAATTTGGAAAAGTCCTCTCTCAACGCTCCTCTACATTCCCCAAGCAACCTACATGCCGAATTTCAGCTTTCTACGACCAGTAAAACGAAAAATACTGTTTTTTCCAATTCCCGTAGAAATTTGGGAAAGTCCTCTATCAATGCTCCTCTACACTCTACAAGCAACCTACATGCCGTATTTCAGCTTTCTACGACCAGTAAAACGAAAAATCCTGTTTTTTCCCGTACCCGTGGGAATTTTGGAAAGTCCTCTCTCAATCCAGCTCTACACTCCCCAAACAACCAACATGCTGAATTTCAGCTTTCTACGCCCAGTAAAACAAAAAATAAAATCCTGTTTTTTCCCCTTCCCGTGGGAATTTTGAAAAGTCCTCTCTTAATCCAGCTCTACACTCCCCAAGCAACCTACATGCCGAATTTCAACTTTCTATGACGAATAAAACGAAAAATCCCGTTTTTTCCTTATCCCGTGGGAATTTCCGAATATCCTTTAAACTGTTTTTTACTATTATAACCTACTTCTATGCCAAAGAAGAGTCTAGTAATTATAGTTCATAGGATCCCGTTGGGAATTTTGAAAAATCCTGAAATTAATGTTTTAACTAATGTAATACCTACTTGTGTATCAAATTTGAAGAGTCTAGTAATTATAGTTACTGAGATAGGGTCACTCGGAATCGAATATATAAATCCCGTTTATTCCCGTTCCCGTCGGAATTCCCAAAAATGTGCAAAATGTGCAAAATTTCAAGTCTCTAGCTCCAGTGGTTTGGGCTGTGCGTTGATATATCAACAGTCATTTAGTTTATTTAGACATTTCAACCCCATCGCACCCCATCAAGGGAGATGGTATTTTACGTCCGCCAAGTCGGATTTTAAAACCGTTGTTGTTTTCATAACCAGCGACCCGATAAACCATAGAAACAACACCCATGTTGATTTTCAGACTTTGTTACCCCTTTTCCCCCTTTTAGGGGTTGAATTCTCAAAAAACCTGAAACACGTGTTTACTCATTTATCATTAGGAGTACTTCTGTGAAGTTTCGAAAAAAATAGTCGAACGAATCTTGTTTCCCCATACAAACTTTGGACCCCGTTTCACCCCCTTAGGGAGTGAATTTTGAAAAATCCTTTCTTAGTGCACCCCTAGACCTTATAAGGAACCTACATGCCAAATTTGAAATCTATAGGCCCAGTGTAGGTTCCCCCCGCGGCATGGACCCAAAGATACTGGCAGCATTACCTCGCTGTATAGCAATGCTGATACGTTGAGCGAGGCAGCTGCCAGCTCTTCGGTCCCCTGTGGTATCACAAAGCCTTTTTGAAAGGTGTTTATAAAGTATTTTTGCGCTGGGGCCCCACGGACCTAAGGTCTCAACTCCGAATGGAAGAAAGTTGTATTCAGAGATCGTAAAAAGTACGTCAGTTGATTGGTGGTGTCAACATCCCTATTGTTAGACCGGTTTTTGTTATAAAATGACTTTTTAGAATTGAAAAGTGGCAACGTTTCCTATCATTAGAGTGTGCTGTAGGTAGGTACGGCAAAATTTTTAATTTTTTGCTGGTGCAAGTAATGATGATGACATTTTTGTCTGTTCTAGAGGAAGGTCCTCCTCCTCCAGGCCGCCGTCCAGGTCCTCGTGGTATGTCACTATCTCGTTGTCATTATATTATAAGTATGCGTAGGCACCGTTAGTCAAACAGTTAACTTCGTGAATCGCTAATCCGCTACTAGAAAACCGGCCAAGGTGCGAGTCAGACTAGCGCACAGAGAGTTCCGCCGTAACTATAATAATCCAGTGTAAAGTAGAACCTTGCTTCTATCATTAAGTAAAATATACGCAATGTGAGATCATTATACAGCGCGTCCCACGGCTATGCTACATGGAGGGGAAGTACCTTAAATATTGTAGATAGACAATTTTAACTGCATTCAAAGTTTTTTGAATAAACGCCTGTCTGAACCGGGAATCGAACCCGTCAAAAGGTAAAAAAATAACATCAGTAATTTTACGACACCGATCAAAAGGCTCAATCGAAAGGATTATTTTTTCCAAGTAACATAGCATCGTAAATAAAACGAAGACTATGCAATTTTACGTTTATTTAAAATAATTACATTTTGCTTACAATTTTTGTATTTTTTTTTTAATGGGGTTATGTAAAAGATTTAGTTTTCAAGAAGCAGTATGAAAATGTACAGGAGTTACAAGCTGAACTTATACGTATTATTTTAAACATTCACCATGAAAAGATAAAAAAAACAACAGGGAGCGAAATTGTTAAAAAAAGTGAGAATTTGTATACTACAGAACGGGACACATTTTGAGCATTTGCTAAATTAAATTAATTGTAAGCAAAATGTAATAATTTTAAACAAACGTGAAATTGCATGGTCTTGCATATATTTAAGCCCTCAAAAACCAGATAAATTTTCAATTAACTGCAAAATTAGATTATTTGTTGATTTAAAACAAATAAATAATTGATTGAGTTGGCGAACAAGTGACGTCATAAGTTTCTATTGCCATTCAAACTCTATGGGAGAATTATGTTTTGACAGCTCACAAAAAGTACGTCAGTTGATTGGTGGTGTCAACATCCCTATTGTTAGAACGTTATTTGTTATAAAATGACTTTTTAGAATTGAAGAGTGGCAACGTTTCCTATCAGTAGGGTGTTCTGTAGGTAGGTACTGCAATATTATTAATATTTTTTGGTACAAGTAATGATGTTGACAATGTTTGTCTGTTCTAGAGGAAGGTCCTCCTCCTCCTCCTCCAGGTCGTCGTCCAGATCCTGGTGGTATGTCACTATCTCGCTGTCATTATATTATAAGTATGCGTAGGCACCGTTAGTCAAACAGTTAACTTCGTGAATCGATAATCCGCTACTAGAAAACCGGCCAAGGTGCGAGTCAGACTAGTGCACTGAGGGTTCCGTACAAATTTTAAGCTATGTCAAAATATACGCCGTAAACAGCCGTAACTATAATCCAGTGTAAAGTAGAACCTTGGTTCTAACATAAGTAAAATGTACGCATTGCGAGATCATTTTATATTGGTTATCCAGTACCCCCCTTAATATTAAATATAATTATATTTTTATTATTTGTTGTTGTACCGGCCACAGTAATACATAATCGATGAAACTTCCAAGTGACTAGTTAACTCCATTATAAATGTCGAGTTAAAAACCCTGAATAAAACACGTTTCTTACCTATATGACGCCCCTTTCATTACCAAAAAGCCCCTTTAATTTTCAACCTTATTTTATTTTAAGTATTTTTTGTTTTAGCGTCAACAGAAAAACATTATCTGTGAAAGTTTCAATCGTCTAGCTGTCATGGTTTATGAGATACAGCCTGGTGACAGACAGACAGACAGACAGACGGACAGAAAGACGGACGAACGGAGCCCTAAAAGTTAACTTCGATAAACGCGATTTGTTCCCAAATCTAAAGATTTCCTTTACAGATTCCTAACTCTACAGATTCCCAAGTCTACAGACCCTTAATTTTACAGATTTCTAAATATACAGATTCCTAATCTTACAGAATTGTAATACTACAGATTCCTAAATCTACAGATCCCCAACTCAACAGATCCCAAAGTCAACAGATTCCCAACCCTACAGATTCGTATTTCTACAATTTCCCAACTTTTCATACTCTTAATCGTACGGATTCCCATCTCCACAGATTCAAAATTGTACAGATTTTCAGCACTTCAGATTCCCAACCTAACTCAATAGATTTTATTATAAGTGATAAAGAAATAAGCTTAATGAAAAAGGCTTGATCAACCCTCCCCACAGTCTCCCCTACTGATTTACAAAACAACAATTTTATTTTAAATGAGTTTATTATTCATAGAATACAGATATTAAGAAACAATAACAATAATTAAAACTTAACTGTAAACTTATATAAATTAACACTATTATTAGGGATGATCAAATAAACGAAAAATTACAACTACTAATTTTATTTAATCACAATAGGTAAAGTTACTGTTATATATGTGTAATGTGGGTAGATTGGTGACAGTGAACAAAAGGGGGTAGAAGGAAAAATCGCCCCTGTCTTCTGGTTCTTACTACGTGGTTCATATGCTCAAAATCCAAAATCGTAAGTTATAATAGTGGCGACGAGATAAACGGGACTTAAACGCGCAGTTCTAGTGTAAAAGTGTGTGATTAAGTTGTATAAGTGTTATTAAGAAACATACTAAGGCAAAGTTTGGAGAGTTTGATATAGCACATGGCTGTTGGAAGAACTACTTGGAAAGGTTTTCTTTCTGTCTACAAGCAAGTGAAATTACAGAAGATGCTAAACAAAAGGCTAATTTACTAGCGGTATGTGGTCCGGACTTGTATGATTTGATTATTTCTTTGATTGCCCCATTTTTAATAAGTGAGGTCAGTTTTACATTTATAACTTCTAAGTTAAATAATCATTTTCATCCAAAAGTAAATGAAATCGTACAATCATATAAATTTCATAGCAGACACCAAGGGGAGGGGGAAAAAGTTCGAGATTACTTGGCTTAATTAAGGAAATTAAGTATAGATTGTAATTTTAAAGATTTAGATCGAACTTTAAGAGATCGTTTGGTATGTGGTACAAGGGACAAGGAAGTGCAAAAAAAGTTGTCACAACATAGCGAACTGACATTTGATCAAGCATGTACAATAGCACTGTCTCATGAAGCTGCAGATATTAATGCGCATATTATTGCTACCCCCTCTTCAAGTAGGGTAGTGCTGGATCCGGAAGTGCCAATGGATGTTAGTAAATTTATTAATAAAAAAATTGATAAACAGATAGAAAGACTAAATTGTTTCCGATGTGGTAGGGCTCACCGGGGTGTATGCAGATTCAGATGATCAAAATGCAATCACTGTGGTAAAGTAGGTCACATAGAAGCAGTGTGTTCCTTAAAAAATAAAGGGGAGTACACACCAAAGGTCAATGGGCTGTATGAAGACACAACTATTAACAATATGAGGCAGGGTGCGTCTATCCCTGCTTACTTGATTAAAATTAATTTGAATGGATTGTTGATAGATATGGAGGTGGACTCCGGTTGCGCCTTTACTTTGATAAGTGAGCGAACTGCTGGTCTCATTTGGGACAGTCATATACCTGAGTTGGAAGCTGTCAATGTTACCTTAAAGACTTGGACAGACAATAAGTTGTCTATATTAGGAAAAGCCACGGTAATTGTACAGTACAAAGGCATGAAAAAAAAATTATCAGTGTTCATAGCTAAGGGTGATGGCCCTAGTTTAATTGGTCGGAATTGGTTCCCGGAGTTAGGTATCCAACTAGAAGGCCTTTATTGGGTACACATAGATAAAGCTTACTTAGACAAACAACTAAAAGAATTATTACAGAAGTACGCAGAAGTATTTAAAGAAGGTTTAGGTAAATATACAGGTCCTGTGGCGAATATTTCACCTAAAGAAGGTTCAAAAACCAAGTTTTTAAAGAGTAGACCAATACCTTTTGCTTTGAAAGACCAAATACATCAAGAGATTGATAGATTAGAATCAGAAGGGGTACTAGAGGCAACCTCGCATTCCGAATGGGCAACGCCAATAGTCCCCGTGCTGAAACAAGATGGCAGTGTGCGGTTGTGTGGTGATTACAGGTCGACGGTGAATGCCGTGACCGAGACAGATACCTACCCTCTGGCTACTCTCACAGAAGCGTTTGCAGAATTACAGTGCGGAGTGTTATTTACGAAGATCGACTTGGAACGTGCTTATACACAAGTAGCAGTAGATGAAGAAACTGCCACTCTACTGACAATTAATACGCCAAAGGGTCTGTATAAAAGACTGCCGTTTGGTGTCAAGGCCTGCCCAGGAATATTTCAAAGATTAATGTCTTCACTGTTGGCAGGTATTCCAGGTGTAGCGGTTTTATTAGATGACATTGTAGTCACAGGCAGTGAAATAGAAGAACACAATAGGAGACTCGAAAAAGTACTTCAGAAGTTACAAGAAGCGGGATTACGTTTAAACAAAAAGAAATGTAGTTTTGCTGCTGAAAGTGTAAAATTTTTGGGTTTTGTCATCGACAAATTTGGTATTTCACCCGTGTGAAGAGAAAATTCGTGCGATTGAGAAAACACCGGCACCTCGAAACGTGAAAGAGCTTCAAGCATTTTTAGGACTTCTTAACTTCTACGATCGATTCCTACCACACAAGGCCTCAATTGCAGAACCGTTATATAGGCTACTGGATAAAGAAATCAAATGGAACTGGAGAAAAGTTCATCAGGAAGCTTTCGAGATTTTAAGAAAGATGATTTCGAGTAAAGACACTTTAGTACACTATGATGTAAAGAAAAAACTCATTTTGTCTTGTGACGCCTCACAATATGGCCTCGGTGCCGTGCTGGAACATGAGATGGGCGACGGTAGCATCAGACCCGTAATGTTTGCATCGAGAACAATGAACACGCATGAACGTAATTACGCACAAATCGACAAAGAAGCAGCAGCGATCGTGTTCGGTTTGAAGAAATTTCACTAGTTCATAAGTGGTAGGAAAGCGACCATTAAGACAGACCACAAGCCGTTGCTAGGGATATTTGACCCAAAGAGACCTATACCGAATATTATATCACCGAGAATGTTAAGATGGGCACTCTTGTTGAATTCTTATGATTATGCAATACAATACGTAGTAGGTAAACATATAGGAAATGCAGACGCACTTAGCCGGTGGCCAACACATGAAGAAGCTAAAGAAGAAGAGTTTTCAGGAGTGTTGTTAATCGAAGAAACTCCAATTGAGTTGGAGTTTTCGGCGATAGAAGTAGCAAAGTTAACAAAGAAGGACAAGTATCTAAGCAAAGTATTATATTGGATACGTAGTGGCTGGCCGTCTAAATCTGAGAATGATTATAAAGTTTACTCGCAAAAGAGAGAAGAGTTATCGGTATACAAAGACTGTATATTATGGGGGAATCAAGTGGTTCTACCAGAGATTATGAGACCTAAAGTTTTAGAAGAACTGCATAAGAATCACGATGGCATAGTAATCACCAAGGCGATGGCAAGAAGCTATTTTTGGTGGCCTGCCATTGATAAGCAAATCGAAGAGATAGTAAGAAATTGCCATATATGTGCAGAAAATCGGAATATGCCATCCAAGGTCTCTCACCAATGGATAAAACCTAGTAAAGCGTGGTCTAGATTGCATATAGATTATGCTGGACCATTTCAAGGTAAAATTTTTCTTATATTAATTGATGCATTTTCAAAATGGCCGGAAGTGAAAATTGTGCCAGATATGAGCAGTAGTACATTAATTAGGATACTCAGAGACATATTCGCCGAACAAGGCCTTCCTGATACCATAGTAAGCGATAATGGAAGAAGTTTTGTATCAGAGGAATTTCAGAGGTATTTGAAGTCGATGAGCATCAGACAAGTTCTGGCGGCACCATATCATCCAGCAACCAATGGCCAGGCTGAAAGAACCGTTCAGACCGTGAAATCAAAGTTAAAGAAGCTAACAGGCGGATCTTGGGAGGTACGATTAGCAAATATGTTATACGCATTACGTACCTCACCAAACAGTGTCAATGAAAAAACACCAGCTGAGCTTCTAAGCAACAGACGGTTCCGGACAAAATTTGATAATTTAAATCCACTCTCTTTTCAATATGAGGACCGAGACAAAATAATAGACAAGAATATTAATAAGAAAATGAGAGAATTTAAGGTAGGACAGACCGTGTATATCAGAAACTACGGAAAAGGACCTCGCTGGTTGAAAGGAGATGTAGAGAAAAGAATTGGGACCTGCAGATACCTTGTGAAGTGGGAGGATAAGTTCCTCATAAGACATATTAATCAAATTCTTAGTTGTGGGGAGGGTAGCGAGCAAAATATCACAGAGCCAATTGGACAGAGAGAGGAAAACGAAGAAGATATAAGAGTCACAATACCACCCCCTCGTCATTGGGCCAAGATAATTGGAGTGTCAGGACCACAGGATATAGCAATCTATCAAGACAATGAAGACAGCCCAGCTAATAATAATAAACGTTCTCGACCAGGTTCATCACCCCAATCACCTGATTCAAAGAGGTTGGATTTAGCAGATAGCAATGATGAACTTGAATTAACTGAGCTAACTGATACCGAGGATGAAAAAGAATAGTCTCATATTTGCCTAGTATGTTAAGTGACTGTTAGGTTATTTGTGAATGTTAGTGATACTAAGTGAATGCTAGACTTAAGATGTGAAATTAAGTATAAGGACTATTATTGATAAATAGACACTGATGTGAATATGCATGAACACTCTTGTGGGGAAGGCACGTTATATATGTGTAATGTGGGTAGATTGGTGACAGTGAACAAAAGGAGGTAGAAGGAAAAATCGCCCCTGTCTTCTGGTTCTTACTACGTGGTTCATATGCTCAAAATCCAAAATCGTAAGTTATAATAGTTACAAATAATTGCAAAACGAACGAAAATATGGAGAAAACACTTTCTAATATTAAAATTAGGCGCGAAAGGATAAGCTCAGAGCAATACGACCGTCCTATGCCAAGTGCCCGGTAAGAATGGCTCATGAGACTGAGCTCCGGCGCTCACCACTGACATAACGGCGACGGAAGTCAATTGACGATCTCTTAAATCAACGCAGTGGTGTTGCAAGTCTTATTTATTCCTAACACTATAGTTAAAAATAAAATAAAACTAACTAAACTAAAAACTAAATAAAATTAATAAATGGTTCCCCCCGCGGCATGGACCCAAAGATACTGGCAGCATTACCTCGCTGTATAGCAATGCTGATACGTTGAGCGAGGAAGCTGCCAGCTCTTCGGTCCCCTGTGGTATCACAAAGCATTTTGAAAGGTCTTTATAAAGTATTTTTGCGCTGGGGCCCCATGGACCTAAGGTCTCAACTCCGAATGGAAGAAAGCTGTATTCAGAGCCGAGACCTTTGTATTTGTTTGCCTTGAGCTTCTCCGCCGCCTCTGCTGCTGCACCAGCTTGATTTGCTGTTCCGCGGACGTGGGAAGGAGCTAGTGTGTCTACGCAAGTAGCGTCCTACACTAGCACACGACCCAATTTCCACGGAATCAGTGACATTCCGTCTGGTCTCTTGCCATCATCTCTGGCGATGCCCGATGGCTCCAGTAACGCAGGCACATGGACGGTGGCAAGAGAGCGACGGATAATGTCATTGAGAGCCGAGTGTCTGGAGAAGCGGCCCGCACTCTTCTGGCATGAAAGGCCGTGGTGTCCCAGCGCGTCGACATCAAAGCCGCAGGGGCATTTATGTGGTGCGCAAAAATAAAGGTATATTTATAACATGGGAATCTGTAGAAATGAGAAACTGTAGATATGGAAATCTGTGGACATGAGCATCTACAATATTGGGAATTTATTTACTATCAATTACCTTTACATACATATTTACAAACATTATTTCCAAAAACAGGAAAACCTAACTAATATTTACAATCATACATTTACAAAAAAGAGAAAAAACCTAACTAATATAACCGCTTTGGGTCGTACCGGGAGAAAATGTTCCCATGGCACTGGCAGCGTTGCTTCGTTGTATTTGCTATGGAAATCTGCTGCATCAGGAACGACACAGAGCGGGGATCGGCTCCGCGGTCTAGCCGGCGGCCTAGCTCCCTCAACAGCGCCTTTGCCTCTTCGCCCCATGGACCAGTAGTTTCGACGGCAAATGGAATGAACTCGTAGTCTGGCGTTAGTGCGATATTTGGTATGTTTTAATTTAGCGGCTAATTCTGCTGCGGATCCTGCCGTCCTGGTCATACTTTCAATGTGGCTTTGTGCAAAAGTACAGACACAGGTGGCGTCCCACAGCAGGCAAGTGCCGTCAGTGCGGCTTAGTCCAGGGGGTTCCAGAATTTTGGGAATTTGTAATATCGGAAATATGGAGACGCGAGGATCTGTAGAAATGGGAATCTGCAGAAATGGGAACCAGTAGAAGTAGAAATCTGTAGATATAGGAGACTGTAGGCATGGGAATCTGTAGAAATGGAAATCTGTACAAACGGGAATCAGTAGTATTGACAATATGTAGAGAAATGAATCTGTAATAACAATACAATAAGCGTACCGCTTGCTCGTTTGCTTCAATCAAGGCCTTAGAGTGAGCTAGAAATGCATTCTAAACGACGCCATGAAAAAATAATTCCAAGACACGACTCCAGTAAAAAAAATCTTTATTTCAGCCCTGAAAACCAGATCAATTTTCGATTAACTGCAAAATTAGAGTTTGTGTTGCTTTAAAACAAATAAATAATTGATTGAGTTGGCGAACAAGTGACGTCATAAGTTGCTATTGCCATTCAAACTCTATGGGAGAATAGTGTTTTGACAGATCGTAAAAAGTACGTCAGTTGATTGGTGGTGTCAACATCCCTTTTGTTAGAACGGTTTTTGTTATAAAATGACTTTTTAGAATTGAAAAATGGCAACGTTTCCTATCATTAGAGTGTGCTGTAGGTAGGTACTGCAAAATTTTTAATTTTTTGCTGGTGCAAGTAATGATGATGACATGTTTGTCTGTTCTAGAGGAAGTTCCTCCTCCTCCAGGCCGCCGTCCAGGTCCTCGTGGTATGTCACTATCTCGTTGTCATTATACAGCGCGTCTCACGGCTATGCCACATGGAGGGGAAGTACCTTAAATATTGTAGATAGATAATTTTACTGAAAAGAGACTTCATTTTGATTTTAAAAACAATTTTAACTGCATTCAAAGATTTTTGAATAAACGCCTGTCTGAACCGGGAATTGAAACCGTCAAAAGGTAAAAAAAAAACACCCTTAATTTTACGACACTGATCAAAGGGCTCAATCGAAAGGATTATTTTTTCCAAGTAACATAGCATCGTAAATAAAACGAAGACCATGCAATTTTACGTTTATTTAAAATAATTACATTTTGCTTACAATTTTTTTATTTTTTTTTAATGGGATTGTGTAAAAGATTTAGTTTACAAGAAGCAGTATGAAAATTTACAGGAGTTACAAGCTGATTTTAGACGTATTATTTTAAACATTCACCATGAAAAGATAAAAAAATCAACAGGGAGCGAAATTTTTAAAAGAGTGAGAATAGGGATGTGTCCTAGGTAAAAAAATAATAATTCTTATTAGTCCGTATTTTACATTATCCAAAAATATTAGACACGTAATTTTTTTTTTGAGAATTTAACAAAAAATTACGAAGATATGGCGCGTTGAAGTTCCGCGTGACGAGGCGTGACGTCACTTGTTCCTAAAACGCTCATACAAAGTGTAGGAACAAGTGACGTCACGCGAAACTTCAACGCGCCATATCTTCGTAATTTTTTGTTTAATTGACAAAATAAAAAATACGTGTCCAATATTTTTTGATAATCTAAAAGATTGACTAGTTAGGAAAGTAGCCTATTTGTATACTACAGAACGGGACACATTTTGAGCATTTGCTAAATTAAATTAATTGTAAGCAAAATGTAATTATTTTAAACAAACGTAAAATTACATGGTCTTGCGTATATTTTAACCCTCAAAAACCAGATAAATTTTCGATTAACTGCAAAATTAGATTAAGTATTTGTTGCTCTAAAATAAATAAATTTTATTATTGATTGAGTGGGCGAACAAGTGACGTCATAAGTTGCTATTGCCATTCAACCTCTATGGGAGAATTGTTTTGACAGCTCGTAAAAAGTACGTCAGTTAATTGGTGATGTCAACATCCCTATTTTTAGAACGTTATTTGTTATAAAATGACTTTTTAGAATTGAAGAGTGGCAACGTTTCCTGTCATTAGGGTGTTCTGTAGGTAGGTACTGCAAAAATTTTAATATTTTTTTTGGTGCAAGTAATGATGATGACAATGTTTGTCTGTTCTAGAGGAAGGTCCTCCTCCTCCTCCAGGCCGTGGTCCAGATCCTGGTGGTATGTCACTATCTCGCTGTCATTATATTATAAGCATGCGTAGGCACGGTTAGTCAAGAGTGCCAACGTTTCCTATCATTAGGGTGTGCTGTACGTATAGGTAGGTAGTGCAAATTTTTTATTTTTTTTGGGGCAAATTAAATAGGCAAAACTACTCAGTTATTGCCATGAACCCGTGATTGCCCACTTTAAGAAAAACATTGTCAAGTGCTTACTGTTTATCATTTGCGTTTGATTAGCTACATAAATCAAAATCAAAACGTTTAATTGCAAGTCGGCCGCAAAGGGATCACATGCCACTTTTTAAAACTACCAACGCTTTCGTAAGGACTATCATTGCGAAAGAAGAATGCGCTACAAGAATCATAATTTGACTATAAAGTAATCACAATACCATTACCATTTAGTCAATGCTAATCAAACGCAAATTTTAGGGTTCCGCACCTCAAAAGGAAAAAGCAGAACCCTTATAGGATCACTTTGTTGTCCGTCCGTCCGTCCGTCCGTCAGTCAAGACCCTTTTTCTCAGGAGCGCGTGAAGGTATCAAGCTGAAATTTATATCAAATACTCAGGTCTAGTGTCCCTTGGAGCTCCAAGAAAAAATCAATTTTGAAAAAATCAAACTTTTAAGCCAACGCAATCAAAAGATACAGCCATTTAGTATGCAGCAAATTTTCGACACTTGCAAGGGAATCAAACTACAGGGTACTTCCCGGGAACTCAGAATCTTGAAATTTGGTACAAAGCAAGGTCTTATAGCACAGATAAAGGGAAAATTGCGAAAAGCATTTTTTTTTGTCTGTCTGCTTAGGAGCAGGGGTCTGCTAAGACTATATGTTAATAGATACATATAAATTTGTACGGAACCCTCGGAGCGCGAGTCCGACTAGCACTTGGGCGGTTTTTTTATAAATATAGACTTGCGTTTCACCACAATCACGCCTGATGGAAAATGAAGATGAGGCCTACGATGGAGCACGCTTGCCTAGTAAATGCTCATTCACCCTAGACTTGAATTTCGGGGTATAAAGAAAGATGGCAGTGGAGCGCGGTGTTGCGCGCGCCCCAAAGCAATGCAAATGATAAACACAGTTAGTACTTGACAACGTTGTCTCAAAGTGGTCAATCACTTATTCATGGGCAATAACTTGGTAGTTTACCCTATATATTTTTTATTTTTCAGGTCGAGGTGCTCTCACAGGTATTAGAGGTTTTTTTTATATTGACTAGAAAACGCATCAAAAAAATATATCCATATTTAATATTATAAATGCGAAAGTGTATCTATCTGTCTGTCTGTCACCTCTTCACGTTTAGACCGCTGAACCGATTTAGATGAAATTTAGTATGGATATAGTTTAAGACTTTGGGAAGGTGATAGGGTAGTTTTTATCCTGGAAAATTACCCGGGATAGCCGCAAACGAAATCTTTGCAGACGGAATCGCGGGCGACAGCTAGTTCAGGCAATGTTTATTTATTTTCATCTCTCATACTCGGAAAGTGAGGCAAATGATATCGAACGTACGGGAGCAAAAGTATACTGTCTTCTCAATTAAAAAAAATAAAGGCATTGGCTGTCAATGCAACACATACGCATTCAGCCAAGCATTACGGCATATACACGGTATAATTAAGTATTGAGTTTTTTTTTCTTAATTAGTATATTACAAATTTTATAATGCCAGTAAAATATTATTTAATTAAATAAAATTATTAATATACATTAGTTTCTTATTTAGTGACTTAAATCAGAAAAGTTAAAAAAAAATACATCAATATGAACCTTATTGCAGTAACTTAAAGAACTAAATTTACTTATGCATCTATGTGTTTACATTACTCACTAGATGGCGCTTTTATCAAGTCCAAAGCAAAGAAGCTTCGAGTATTTAGACTGAAAGGAGATGTTATCGCCCGTAGGTTGCTAAACAATTTTTCTGCCAAAACTCGCGGGGGGGGCAATGCACTCACACACAAGCAATTTAACTACAAATGAAAACAGAGCACCTACATCTCGTCTATACATGTCACACGTACATCACACATAGACAACAATGTAGAAACAGCTAGAGTTAGGGCCATGTCGATAAGAATGTCGATAAGCATTCACTCGTTCATACATTCAGTCGTTCAATTAATCCCTAAGTTGTTAATAGAAAATTCGTTTTCTAAATAAATGTGATTGCTCTATAAGGTTTAAAAGTGGAGGATTTATTAAAATATGTGCATATAGCAAGTAATATTAATGTCAGCTGTGCCAAATGTCTCTTTTACTTTGTAATTTTCTATAAATAGAATAGACACATCACTATGGTTAGCATTTTGTTGAGAAGGTACCTAGACAATTTTTAATAGAATAATAATAAAGTACCTAATAATAGGTACTAATTTTACCTTTCAGCATCAGCAGGAAGTTGGAAAAATTACAATGTTGGTTTTATCACCGTTGAATTTAGGCACCCGTAAACACTGCAATACACACGTTCTCGTGACGCCGCCATTATTAAAGAAAATATTATAATATATACCTAGTTACTTTGTACCGAGCGCTTATAGCCACGTTACGGAATCGAAACGGGGGCGAATAGAGCGGGCGGCGCGTCACAGCACTCACTCAACCAGCGACCGAACTGTGCGGCGTGCAGCGTGGATCTGCGTAGTTTTGTCTGGCGAAGATTGGTTAGCGGCCGTGTAAGACGCTTGGCTGTGTGCGTGCGTCGATTCGGGTGCTCTAGTATGAAGTCGAATCACTGCCTATTACTTGTATTGAATCGTTAAAAAGTATTTGTTAATACTTTCACGTCAATTTTTTTAACGAGTTCGATACTTTAAACATACATTTATTACTAACCATACGTTTCCATTTTATTAGTAACCTTTAAAATATGAAACCATGATAAGACAAATCATTCACTGATTCATTCAATCAATAGTTTATCGATTGTGGAAATATGTGTGTCCCCTCTCTAGTCGATACTAGACCGGTTATCGGTATGGCCAATTATTTATTAAGTAAAAATAGCCAATATTACTAGTGGTCGGTGAAATACCACGTAAATATAAAAAATAGCTAAATCTATTTAGAAAAATAAAAAGAGAACTGAGCTTCGTCCATAGTTAAATAAAAATAGCAATTAAAATAGTAACGATTCTTAGAATTACTGTCTGTTTATCTGTGCGTTTGTTCGTGGTAATCTCCGAAGCGGCTTAAGCTATAAGGATGTGGTTTTCAGTTATTTGTAAATTTCATTAGTCCAATATTTAATTTACGAGTGGGGGGAGGAGGTGCGGGGGTTACAAAGGGGGGGATGAAAATTTCATTGATTTTGCCGTAGGATGCACCGTTTTCAAGATATTTGACAAAACACCGGTTCACGTCCGATCAGCGAGGTTCAGCAACGTCGGGCGCGGGGATGGGTGATCGCCTGGTTTCATTTTTGTTTTTTGAATGTTTTGTTATGACGTTGTCACGTTAAACTATCGTCCGTAAGCCGACTTTACAGACAACCGGTTTTTATTTAATAATTGTCTGGCCAGTAGTTTTTTGCCAAACCACTTGATATATATTTTTTACTGTATTAAATTTGATATAAAATTATTTTAATCCGTTAAACAGATGGGTGATGGTAGCTTCTTCTTTATTATTATTATTTATTGATTTAAGGTTTACCAACAATTGTTAACACTAGGTACATCAGAAATTGTTGCTTGTATTGTAGGTATATCTTATAGGTATAACCACATACAAAACAAAACTGAGCTAGTTCTAGTACGGATCTTAGATTATTAGACCAGGCGCCGACTGCACTTTTTTGTCGCTTCGTTCGAGTTGAGTGCTATAGAATTGTTAGGAATTTTTAATTGAGAGATGAAAACTTGTTTTTTGTGTTGATGGTAGAAGCGGTGGCATTTTGAATGGTGAGCGCGCTTTCATATAATTCCAGCACAAAAATCAATAGCACTCAAACGAGGTGATAAAAAGTTGCAGTCAGCGCCTGGCCTTAAAGTCTACATGGATGAAGTCAATCAAACAATGTAATGAATGTATAAGACCAATCAAAATATTAAATAATTTATATTTTACCTCTTTAATAATTAATTGATTTATAAAAATTAAAAATGGCCAATTTGGCTATTTTTACAAAAAGCTGGCCACACTGACTGGCAATAATTTTATTAATAAACTTCACGTATTTTTACTATTAATCAACAATAATTACGTTACGAAATACTTCCAGATGAAAAGTTACGTTGTCTTTTTGTAGACTCGACGTGTCAGATATTTTTTCACGCCCGAATTCTTTGCATTTAGTAATTTTTGTGGGAGCTCATTCACTGACGCGTGCCGTTTTGAAATGTCATGAGAGGCGAGCGAAACAGTTTTGTATAACGGTTATACCCGGCGGGTTCATACCTTTGGCAGAGGGGAAATGCGCTTCAAGGCGCCTCCCTTCAGTCTAAATACTCAAAGCAAAGAAGCGACTAGCAAGCAACATACTACAGCGCTAGCGAAACAAGTTACATAACTCGTCGCTAGATGGCGTTGCTCTTCGTGCGCACGTTATTTTCTTGATTTTTCGTAATTCTCAAAGATATTATATACTTTTTTTTACTGAATACGTTTAAAATACTTTATTCTACGATTTACCATTAAAATAGTTTTGATTTTTACAAGTTTTCATACTAAACCACGCTATTGTTTTGGATCGCACTGACGATGTTTTTAACATCCGTTAGTTGGTATTGTAGCATAGCCAGTCGCTGTCGTTCTAGAAAAGCGACTGACTAGGCTGACAAACTCCCAGGCGGCTGCCTGGGAAATAAAAAAAAATAAAAAAAATAAAAAATATTGGGGGACAATCTTACACAAATCGACGTAGTCTCAAACTAAGCAAAGCTTGTACTATGGGTACTAGACGACGATAAACATACTTATATAGATAAATAAATACTTAAATACATAGAAAACATCCATAACTCAGGAACAAATATTCGTGCTCATCACACAAATAAATGCCCTTACCGGGATTTGAACCCAGGACCTCTTGCTTCGTAGGCAGGGTCACTACCAACTAGGCTAAAGCGGTCGTTAAATAACGAAGAATTTTACGGTAAAACAATGATTTATTTTAAAACACATAATAAAAGGGGGAAAATGAGTTCGTTTAGGGTTGTCACTGGTTTATAAAGACAGGTAATAAAAATAAAATGTTAATACAAAACACGCTAAGCCAACGACGTCACTGAGAGAAAGAATGACCTACAAATGGGTCTTTTTAGAATTTTGGGAGTAAAAAAAATACGTCCGGTAAATTTACTCCTAACTAAACTATGCGCACAGTAGAGCTATGAGATAAATTTACTCCTAACTAAACTATGCGCATAGTAGAGCTATGAGATAAATTTGTGGTTGACGTCTGGTAAAATTTGATAAAAAAAAAAACAGAAAATTTAGGGAGAAAACTTAAACTACAGAGTAATACTAATAAAAAAGAACGCGACGAAATCGCCGCTCCTGCCTTACACCTCTTCGGCACGTCTGGCCAACTCCGTCTGCGTAGTCGTAAAAAAGTAGATATGGAGACGTACAGTGATCGGTCCCTCGGCTTGTCTCCTTGGATTATGCCCTATATATATCAGTGGCAACCTCCGGGCAAACAACACAGAGAAGTTGAAGTGACCTCGGGGCTAAAAAGAAAATTATACTAAATTAGGACATAACCAAATCAAAATCCCTAACCAAGACTGTTCCATAACCTAAGAGGTAAAAACTTACCCGAATGTCAAATTCGGCCCACAGAAATTCCAAACAGGGAAACTGGAACGAACTTTCGGCAGTAGCAACAAAACCAGAAAAGTCACAGACTCCACATAAACATTAAAAAAATGAACCCAAACGATGGTATTTTCAAGCGAGCACCACACCCAACACTGCACTGAAGGTGTTCGATGATATATAGATCAGATTTGCCCACTTATGGCATCAAAAAAATCATGTTTACAGGCCTCGAGCCAGAAATCAAGTGACAAGATAAGGGGTTTGTCAAAACAAAGAACCAAATTTTAAAATTTAAACTTTGAAAGCTACCTAAATACGAAAAACGACCGAGAAAAGTGGCCAAGTAAATCTGCCAGTATCCATGAAATATAATAAGTAAAAAGTTTGTAAACTAAAATATCCATGCGGCATTGTAATGCTGCAGTATATATACAATGAGAACGTCTCGTAAACGTCAACTTGCGTTGCGTTGCGTTGCGTATTTAATTAAGAAATACACGGTAAACGACAATGGTATACACAGTCTATCTCTGTACAGCTTAACTCCTTGGTTCAAATTGGTTACTTACTTATTTTACAAATGAATTTACTAATATACCTACTTTATCTACTGTTTCAGTGATTAAGTATTATATTTAACATTTTAAAATTTGTTAAATTAATTATAGCTTAACAATAAACTCTATTGAAATATTTTACAACGATCATATTGACCAGTTTCAAGGCATTTTTATTTATTTATACTTATATTTTCTTACTTTCCTTGTAATCGAAATGAAAAGCAGAGTGTTTAACTCGGAAAAAACACTAATATCACCCTCGAAATATTGGCAACCTCGCGTGATATTGGTTATTTTCCTCCCTTGTTGAACAATCTACTATTATCTGTTTATTACTTGTTATAAATTGCACCAACTGCTGCAATTCATTACTAAATTTTCTTTCCGCCGTGATAGGTTGCCTGCAAGGGATCTCTCCGAAGCGATAAGGCCGCCAGTTGTATTAATATTTTTTCCATGTGATTGTACTTTTCAGGTCTTGGGAGGGGGGCTAACTCGATTTTGAAAGGTGAGTAATGAAAGTTGTCTTGTTACTTAAAACCACACACTATGAGGTTAGACGAGAAAAAAGTCCCCCCTCCCCCACTTTACGTCTATGCTACCCTAATAATTTTTTACTCTTAAATTCAACAATAAAGCTTTTCGCACATCTCAGAACAGGCGCAAATACTTCTCCGTGGCTAATTTGTAGGTAGCAAATAGGTATATGTACTTAGAGATGAAACTAATTAAAACCTGTGGCGAGAGCCACATTCTTTAGCATTCATCTTGTGGGTGTGATAGGTTAAGATGTAGTTTGTCACGTAAGACCAGACGGCCTAGTGGTTAGAGAACCTGTACCTCTACCATGAGTTACACTAGTTTACAGTGACCGTACTCGCTAGCGACGGCGTAAATGATTTGTATGGAGAATTGTACTTCCGTAAGTGACCGCTAGAGGCGCTGTACAATTCTCCATACAAATCATTTACGCCGTCGCTAGCGAGTACGGTCACTGTGAACTAGTGTAAACTCATGGTAGAGGTACTGTAAACTAGTGTAACTCATGGTAGAGGTACTGACTACGAAGCTTGAGGTCCCGTGTCGGGGCAGATATTTGTATGAAAAATACGAATGTTTGTTCTCGGGTCTTGGGTGATTAATAATATGTATTTAAGTATGTATCTATCTATATATAAGTATGTTTATCCGTTGCCTAGTACCCATAACACAAGCTTTATTTAGCTTACTTTGGGACTAGGTCATTTTTTCCAAATAAATAAATAATAAATAAATTGGTGTAAATTGTCCTGTGATATTTAATTTATTTATTTATTTATTTTATTTATTTATTTAAGACCAATAAGGGCCTCTTGCACAGTCCAGGGTTAAAAAATTAAATCGTTAACCCTGGGTTAAGAATGACATTTCCATATATTTTGACACTTCTTAACCCTGGGTTAGCAGTTAACTCGGAGTTAAGTAGCTAGCCCAGGTCCGCGCAAGCCCACCTAAGGCATGTAGATAGATAGTATAGGTTTAATGAGTAGATTATTGTATATAAATATAAAGTTTTAGAGTAATAAATATATTTATTTATTTATTTATTCAATTAATTTACACGGCATTACAGCGAACCAATACGCCGAGAAACCAGATTAGGTACTTTAACAACTAAGAATTAAAAAGAGAATAAGAATTAAGATTAAATTAATTAACATCAATTATAAGTAACAAGATTGAGTACATACATTAAACTAAAAAACACTAATAAAAATAACAATAAATAAATAAATAAATATCACGGGACAATTCACACCAATTGACCTAGTCCCAAAGTAAGCTCAGCAAAGCTTGAGTTATGGGTACTAGGCAACGGATAAACATACTTATATAGATAGATACATACTTAAATACATATTAAACACCCAAGACCCGAGAACAAACATTCGTATTTTTCAGTGTTAGTAGACATGTCAGTCATGGCGGTCTCATGTAGAACATGCATAAGGTAGTTTCTCTAACCCTCTGCTCCCTCCAATATCCGGCAAGATGTAGTCTGCCAGTGGAACTACGTCTTGCCGGTAAAGTGCTGACCCCCAGTTAAGAACATGCCGGAAGCCCGAGTTAAGAAAATGCCGGAAGCCCGAGTTAAGAACATGCCGGAAGCCCGAGTTAAGAACGCGTCGGAAAGTCGTTGCTGGATGAAAACCCGAGTTAGGAACATGTTGGAAGCCCGAATCAAGAACACATCATCGATACATCGGTAAAGAACTGAAGTGAATCAACGAACTAACTGAACCAACTGAAGAGGAACCGCATGAAGATGTTTGACGTTTTCGCTTCAAAAATGGAAATATCGATCAAAAAACTTCCGATGCATTCCCGGAACAGCTCCTCACTTCTCTCTTCCTGCAGTATTCTTCGAATGACCTCGGCGATTCCATGATCTCCTCTACGTAGGGGCCTGCAGCGATTTGTTTGAGTTTTTCGGAATTTATGTGCGAAATTACATTTTAAATTTACTATGAGCTTTACGGTTAAGGAAAACATCGTGAGGAAACCTGCATACACCTGCGAAGAAATTCAATGGTGTGTGTGAAGTTCCCAATCCGCACTGGGCCCGCGTGGGAACTACGGCCCGAGCTTTCTCATTCTGAGAGGAGGCCTGTGCCCAGCAGTGGGACGTGTATAGGCGAGGATGATGATGATGATGATAACTTGGCTCCTCGTCCGGTACCTGGTCATCGCTGTGTTTTAGAACATCCTGTATATTAAATAAATGTGATTTCAAATATGAACCCCCTGTTCTTTTACAGGACTTCAACTAATAGTGACTGCCGTAAGTAAATTGTTTTTTTTCGCTTTTTTATCGACACTTCATAAAAAGAAAGGCGCACCGAGCTTTTGGCGCATTTATTGCATTCATTTTAATCTCGTGCTGTATCATTACTAGCAAAGCTTTAGTCCTGGAATTCATGTGTAAGATATTTAAGGATTCACTCTAATGGCCAGCTAAGTGATTTTCGAAACGCGACTACTTGTAGTTTACTCGATAGAAAAAAAAATCCAAAGTAGTCTCTAAAAAACACCTAAAAATCCTAAAATCAATCCTTAGTACGACGTAAATACTGCACGGCAGGTCATTACTTTTTGAATGTTAATAAAACGAGATGTTTTCTAGGGCGTAGTGTTGCTACATTTTTAAAATGTGTATTTGTTTTAGTAATAAGATGAAAATACCCAAAAACACGCGCAGTCTAACCAACCTATCTTGAGCCATCGTGCCTCCCCCACGCCCGAAATCGCGCACCCAAAATTGATTAAAGGCCTTCTACACGGTCGGGACCAACCGCCGACCATCGTGTCCTTGGTCGGGTTGATTTAAAAATGAACAGTGTAGAAATCGGTTGGCCCGACCGATATTTGGTTGATGTCAACGGCCTTGGTCGCGAGCGCATTGTCCGTGGTCGGCCCCAGGGGGGGCACACTTACATATATCACACTTTTCATGCGACTGCAGCGACCTTTGCTGTTAGGTGTTTGACGAAGAACTAAATTAGCGGCCATCTTGGTTGACTTGTCAAACTTGTCAGTTGTCATTCATCGGCCATGGCTATGGCGTACCAAATTGTACGGTCAAGGACTTTAATTGATAGGCCACTTGCCAAAGTTCGTATTATAGCCGTATAATGCAAATCGGGTTTAGCCGCTTATACTTCGTATATGCTGCTTTGAATTAGATGGCTAAAATACGAATAGTGGCAATTAGCCTATCAATTAAAATTACGCGTATCTATAGCTGTACATCACTACCAACATACAGGGTTATTTGTAATTCACTAGCATCCTTTTAACCCTAAACTCCTACCACTTAAACAAATGTTTTTTGTTTTACGGCTTTTGTCATAACTTAATATTTTTGGTGTAATAACGTTTTGAAAATTTGAGATTACCTCTTATTTTTACGATACTCTGTGTCAGTGGCGAGGCGTGAATTTTTTTCCAGGTAAAGCCGGACGAAAAAAATCAAACAAAAATCATACCCCATTTCTTAGTAGTTATACTAGGTTATATTCTTGAAAACTAGTACTTACGTGCAGTAATTCGGTCCATAAGACTGCAGCATATTTATCCTTTCACTGATATCAGTACCAAAACAATATGTTACTTATACATGAATTAGACACTGAATTATAATCAGATTTACAACCTGACCGACGATAATATGTACGATTAAATTTCACCGATATTGCGTATCAACACTGATCTAATATTGTGTTTTTATTTAAATTATTTCACATAATTTTATTATAATACATATAAATAAACAAACTACAAAACACTGAGCGATTGACATGACATTACCTAATGTTGTCATTTCAATAAATACCACACCACAAACAAATCGACCGCGCTAGCGGATCACGTCCGGCACGTTCTATTGCTCCGAATCGTACATACAGTGACACATTCCGGCAGCGCGGCACAGCGTATACGATTTGGTGTTGTGCAGCGCGCTGAGCACAGCCCGTGGCGGTTTAATTTTATCTGTTTATAAATCTTATTATAAAAATAGATAAAATATCGTACTTTCTGTTTTACACTACAACTCGATATTTTAAAATTAAATTTCGCTCCAGTAATTTTAAATAAGTCTACGAATGGCTGCATGAATGTCAATTCCGTCGGCTATTCCAAGTGGGATAAATTAATTAAAAAAAAGCTTGTGTCAAAGTGAAATTAAGCCTTATGCACAATGTAGAAAGTCTTTTTTTAAATGTGATAAGCCGATAGAGACCGGGTTATCTTCAGCCTATTCCATGCCTATTCTTACGGTAGACGCTTGTAGTGAATCTACGGTTTTATGAATGAATATTTACATGTGTGAGTGTACAATTCCTGCCGGAATACTGAATTTATGAATGACTGATTGGTCTTGTGGATATTTTGATGCGTTTTGTTACTGCACCATTTTGAAAAATACTTAAAAGTTTATTATGGAAGAGTAAGTCTCTATACAAACAATCGGGTACTAAGAGAAGCGTTTGGTTACTTCAAAATTTTAGGCAACCCGCTGGGAATCGAGTTGTTAGCACCCTTCGCCACTGCTCTGTGTATTTGTATGGGAAAAAAGTGCTTCATTTTAAAAAGTCGTAAAACAAAAAACATTTGTTTAAGTGATAGGAATTCAGGGTTAAAAGGATGTCAGTGAATTACAAATAACCCTGTATACATATAGATAGGTATACATCTACAGGGTTATTTTTAATTAACTGACATCCTCTTAACCCTGAATTCCTATCACTCAAACAAATGTTTTTTGTTCTACGACTTTTTAAATTGAAGCACTTTTTTCCCCATACAAATACACAGAGTATCGTAAAAATAAGAGGTAATCTCAAATTGTCAAAACGTAATTACACCAAAAATATTAAGTTATGACAAAAGCCGTAAAACAAAAAACAATTGTTTAAGTGGTAGGAGTTTAGGGTTAAAAGGATGCTAGTGAATTATAAATAACCCTGTATAGATACGTCACATTAGTTCTTGAGTAGCCAGCCGTAGGGCGGCAGCACCTTCCATACATGCATATTTGACCATAGAGTTGCCACTCTTGTTCATATAATATTACAATACTCTTTGGTCGGCCCCAACCGTATGGAACGCTGTCGGACGACGCGAGCGACACGACGGTCGGCGGTTGGTCCCGACCGTGTAGAAGGGGTTTTAGCGCGAAAAGCTCGGTAGGCCTTTAATGTCTACTGCAACTGCTGCAACTGCAACAAAATAATGCTGTTCCCTATTCATATGTAAACGTTAATTATTGTTAAGGCCGCACCGAGCTTCTGGCGCTAATCGATTTTAGGTATTCTATGCACTCGTATATGTGTGCGTGAGAGCGGCTACAATTAAAGCATTATAGTGAATCCTCAAATATCTTATTACGTACATGAATTTCAAGATTACTTGTAATGATACAGCACGAGATTAAATGAATGCAATAAATGCGCCAAAAACACGGTAGGGCCTAAAGTGTTGTAAACCTAAGTTATTGTTAGATTAATTTAATTAATAAAAAGCTTAGCTAGAATTAAATAGAAATGCATTCATCCGTAGTCTATAAATCGTCTATGGCGTCGAATGAAGTCGTGCGTCATGGAATAAGTTTAAATGGCCGAATCAGAGTGAACGCTCTCTCTATTTTAAGATTGTTCATTTTTCGTTCATTCGGAGCAGAATGAATGATGCCGAATGAAAAGATCCAACATCGTTGGATCAGTTCACTAATGCTTTCATTCGGCATTTATGTTTCACGATGCATTCAGAGACGTGTGATTTTGAGTCAAAGATGCAAAATAAAACAATAGAATTAAAGAAAAATGACCCAACTGATATCTCTTTTATGATAAGGAGATTTTAGTCACATTTACCTAATCATTTGGGTAAATATTGTAAAAAAAAACCTTTTATTTTAACGTGTTTTTAATTATTTGCGTTTTTTACAGACTACGGGGGGTTAATAGCCGGAAAGAAGATATTTAAGATCGATTAAAATGTTTTAAAGCTTGAGACATTTTTTACTCGATCGCCTCTACGATGACGGTTATGTGGTTATGTATCCCGTATGCATGTGAGAAATTATATTTATTTAATTTGTCCGAAGTCGCGCCATATGCTGTCCGCACACCTCGCTGGCTCTGCAGAAAACCAACGCCGTTGACAACGCTAGTCGTGCCAACGGCATTGCTTAGTGGAGACCATTTCGGCTTCACATCCTTATTTGTTTGTTTTTATATTCTTTATTATTTTGTAAATTATTTTTTGTTGTGATGTGTTGTCTGTATAAACGTATTTGTATTCTATTCTATTCTAAATTATTTGGTCAAAACTGTTCACATCCATGGCATTTTCTGCCACGTATGAAGTTGTGGAATCAACGTCAGCTTGCTTTACCTACTAAGTATGCAGTGACGCAACTATACCATCTGAGACTCGCGTCAAACACTTTGGATAGGAACCTCCTATTTAAATACCTTCTCGATCGCGTTTACGTAAAAATTTCAATTCTATGGAAACATGGAGGCGCGCGCATTTGTGCGTACCCATGATTCAGAACAGGAAAAATATATTCGACCAACAAAAACGACAAAGATCTGGAATCAGTTTTCTGCGGCAGCATTCCCGGAGCGTTACAACTTAGGGATCTTTAAAAAACGAGCCTACCAATTCCTAAAAGGGTCGGCAACGCACCGGTGATGCCCCCCGTGTTGCGGGTGTCCATGGGCGACGGTGATCGCTTTCCATCAGGTGACCCGTCTGCTCGTTTGCCACTTTTTATATAAAAAAAATATATAACCAAATAATACCTATTCGGACTAACGAAATTCTGCGTAATCAAAATCAAATTATGCGAATTTAGATTCTGCAGTAATAATTTATGCGAAAAGCCTTCTATGGCTGTATAGATTACGCCACAAAGAATTATTACTTACAAAATTATGCCTAAACAGAGTGAACCATTGATGAGTGAGTAAGGGGCTGTTTCACCACCCATTGATTAATTTTAACTGACGGATAAATGTGATGCCGTCTCCGTCTATCTATTCGAACAAAACAAACAGAGACGGCATCACATTTATCCGTCAAATAAATTTGATCAATGAATGGTGAAACAGTGGGTTAGTGTGACAGTCAGTTAATCAGGACTTTTCAACCGACGAAAACAAAAGGAGGAGGTTCTCAAGTCGACGTGTATATATTTTTTTTTTGTAGATACAAAAGAAAAGTCCTGAATATCTAGGTAGATTGCCTGGGCCTAGAAGTAGCCAATTACTGGTCGAATATAATGATTATTTGATTTAAGCGAGTATTTTTTAAAATAAAACAACTGTTTCGTTATCATAATAATCTTTCTTGTATTTAAAATCAAATTATTGAATAAAAACTGAAAATGTGTAAACGTCGTGTCGGTACTTGTTATTTTATTTCTGTCCCTCGATCAAGTTGGACCTGAAATAATATAGTATTTAAATAGAGTGATTTTACCCCGCTGCTTCGTTACACGTGCGAAATAGCTACGTCTGTGCGGGATGTATGTGTTTTCTATGTATCGCTTCGCTTAAAGACTTCCATGTACCTACGCATAGACGTAGCTGCCTTGCATGTGCGAATTAGTAAGGCAATTAATAAAAAAATAACTAGCTGTTGCCCGCGACTCCATCTGCGAAGAATAGGGGTATGAAAATAGCTTACGACCTACTATCTCAATCTACTAAATACACAAAAAATTTCGTAAAAATCGGTCGAGCCGTATCGGAGGAGTTCGATAACAAACAGTGTGAGACGAGATTTTTATTTATTAGACTAGCTGTTGCCCGCGAGTCCCGCGACTCCGTCTGCGAATAATAGGGGTATAAAATAGCCTACGACCTATTCTCAGACCTACCAAATATAGACAAAAAAGTTTCATAATAATCGGTCCAGCTGTTTAGGAGTTCGATAACAAACACCGTGACACGAGATTTTTTACATTATAGAAGATAGATTAGTATAACGCACTCTCAGATCAACTCGAATAACTATAAATTAACAAATTTAAAAACCCCCAACGCAATACAATCTAAAATCCCTTCCGCTGCATACAAAAGAGCTGATAATTTTGAAACGGCTGGACCAATTTTAATGAAATATGTCTAAGGACAATCGCCAAGAAACCTGCTTTCAAATAAGAAACCGCATCCAAATCGGTTCACCCATTTAAGAGTTATGATGCCACAGACAGACACACACACACACACACACTCACACACACACACACACACACACACACACACACACACACACACACACACACACACACACACACACACACACACACATAGCGGTCAAACTTATAACACCCCTCTCTTTGTGTCGGGTGTTATTGTTATTTATATTTTAATTTAGATCTTGCAGAATTTTTTTTTTTTTTCTTTAACATATTGTCATTTTATTCATTTAGTAAACAAATATGAAATAAAAACAGTAAAAACTTAGGACTAACTTAAATCTAACTAAAACTAACTAAAGCTAAAGGTAAAAAGTCTGTCCCAAGTCGCCGCCTGGGGAGAGTGCCCAGAAGGCTGGCAGCATTGCCACGTTGGATGGCAATGCTGATTCGCTGAGCGAAGTATTGGCCAGCCCTCTGGTCACGGGAGGCCTCTATAAGGCGCGCCGAAAGATCTTTATATAGACGGCGCGCGCTTGGCCCCCAAGTAGGGTTGCCACACAGAAATAATAATAAAGAGGATAGAAATGCCTTAGTTCCTATTTTCTTCCGGAACTCGTGTCGCTACTTCATCCCCTCTACTTACTGTGTTAATGCACACATGCAAAAGACCGGAACCGTACTACGCAATCACGCACACAATTACTAAAATTTTTGCTTACAAACAATTATGAACCTTACACCTTAGAGATAGCGTTGAATAACACTCAACGTAAGTCATACCCACATTTACACAACGGCGCCATTTATTTGCCGCGTCGGCATTATGTCTGTACTAGTCGTAACCTATTTTTTTGTCCGTACCACGAACTTTTGTGCAAGACGGAAGGGTTATCAAAAATTACTTTACATTGCTGCGTATAATTCAAAACGATCTGCGTTTTTATGGACATGAGTAGCAATGGTATATGAAGTTCCGTGTTAATAACGTGTAAACCAATATTTCATAATGAAATATTTTCTCAAGTTGTATTTTGATATAAACCGCATTATTACATTAAATTAATACATACCAATGAAATGTAATCCCCTTATTAGTGTAATTACACAGTGTGGACGAGTTTCCGCAATTGCTAATGCTGCAAAACACCATTTTAAAGCACTTGTTGTCATACCCACGTTTCAAATAGCACTGAGCCACAAGTCGCGCGCTTGTGACCTACGAGTCACAAGCGCGGCGCCAAGGTCACGCGTCTAAGGCACTTCTATCCTCTTTATTATTATTTCTGTGGGTTATGTTTGGCTTTTTGCGGTCGCGTCCGGCCAAATATGTACGTGTTCGGCCTGTCCGGCTTTTGTCAGGCTTTTTGTCAGAGTGGCGATTCGTACGACGATGGGCGGACGAGCGCCCGAGCGGACAAGGGTGAGCGGAGAACAAACTGTATTCCGCCCGCGCATCGCGCCGTCCGGCTTTCGTTAGGCTTTTTATTACTATCGCACTGCGCGCGCGCACGGCCTTGCCCAGTCTTGCCACGCCGCCCCCGCCCGCATCGGACGGACACATACACACACTCAAAAATCCCTTTTTTTAGCATCCGGCTTTGGAATTCAAAAGTCTCACTTTTAAATGTGTGTTTTATTCGATATTTTTGTCAAAAATCCCTAACTTTTCTTAATTTCCGGCTTTGGGACCCAAAAGTCCGGCTTTTTTGACGGGTAAGTTCGGCTTTTTGATTTTTAGAGATGGCAACCCTACCCCCAAGGCCCCAGAGTTTCAGTCTCAATTAAAATGGTAGGTACATTATTTTGAATGAAGTGATTTCAAAACTTAGTATCCAGGTCGGGTAACCACTCTTCCCAACATAGCTAAAGTACAGTTTCGCAATATTGCTTTACTAGCCAGTATGTGCCCAAGTATAAACAGGAAGTATCTAATATACTATACAGGGTGATCAATCCAAATGGGTCAGTATAGAGAAATCAGAAACTATGAGCGATAGAGAAATCTGTTCCTAAGAATCATGGCTTAAATTTTAGATTTAACTAAAATGGCATTAAAACATTTTTTTAAGTCTCATATATAACCGGAAATTGAACCTGGTCAAAATTTATGTTATAGTTTATTGTTGTTATTGTTAAAGTTGGGAATCGTAAGTCACAATAAACACTTTTCTTAGTGGAATTTTGTTTAAATAACTGAATATTTATATGGATGTGAGACCTGGACCATGACACAGAAGGATAGGTAAAGGTTGGAGGCATTCGAAATGTGGTGCTGGAGAAGGATGGAGAAAATTAGTTGGACGGAAAGAGTCACCAATGAAGAGGTTCTGGAAAGAGTGAAAGAGAAGAGAACATTAATGAAAACAATAGAGAATCGGAGAGGGAAAATGATTGGTCATCTTATAAGACATGATGAGTTCATAAATGTCATCTTGGAAGGAAAAGTAGAAGGGAAGCGATAAAGAGGGAGGCCGAGAATTGATTATGTAAATCAAATAAAGGAGAAGGTAGCCGTCATGTCGTATAAGGAGGTCAAGGAGGCAGCTTTGAGGAGAGAGAAGTGGAGAGCCATTCATCGGCTACACCGACAAGAGTTTAACTCTTAAATAAGAATATATATAACTGAAAAGTAATTTAGATTATTAACTTTAATTTCAGTAGATTATCAAAACGGTGCCATTTTTAAGAACAGATACTCTAACTCTCATAGTTTCTGATTTCTCTATACTGACCCATTTGGATTGATCATTCTGTATATGAAGTATGTACTTAAAATATAATAATCAAATAAAACGTGTTATCACAATAACTGTACAAGTTTTCAACAAGTTTTTTCAATGGAAAAAAAATCCATGTATCCCAACTGGTTGGGATAGCCAGTTGGGATAGACGAAACTACCCTCCTACCCTCCTCTTACCTAATAACTTCTGTCTATGATGATTCCAGGCCTCATGATTTTATCACCTGTAAATAAAAACATTACAAATATATATAAAAATGTTTGACCATAACCATGCGCGAAAGCGCGAAATGTCGCGGGTGAGTAGAGTAATTGTTTCAAATAATTTATTGAATCAGGCGTTACTTTGCGGAGGTCCATATTAATGAACTGAAACAATTAGTTTGCTCACCCGCGACCTTATAGATCTCTTTACTACTTTACATTTACTTCACTTTACCTTTCAGGTCGCGGGTGAGCAAAGTAATGGTTTTAGTTCATTAAATTCTTTAGGACAATAAGTAGATGCGATATTTAAAACTAGGGATCGCCAATGCGGATCGGAATTATTTCCAGACATCCTCATGTTCTTGGGTGTTCATGGGTTTTTAAAAAGCATTGTTATTATAGGTAACGCCACGAGAGTTGAGCCGAATGATTACACGCACAGCTACATAAAGTACTGACTGTAAAAAAGTAACGAATGAATGAATTGAATGAGTGAATGAAAATGTGCGTTATAATAATATGATCTTATGATGAAACGAAATACCTACGCAATACATGCATAAGTATTATAATTTTTATTTTTTCATAAAACCTGTTTTTGAAATAAAAAACAGTTTGAAAGTGTTAACAAATATTCGTAACAAAAAATCGACACGGCATTTTTTATAAATAGCGAAAACTATGCTTATCACATTACATGACGTGTTGTTGTGTGCGTGACCTCAACTCTCGTGGCGTTACCTATACCCAAATTTTAGGGTGCCTTTCCACCAGAGATGTGCTATGCAGCTATGCTGTGAAGATGTGAAAGCTACGCTACGAAACTGTGTCACCGTTTCCACCAATGCTAAGCTATGTAGCTGTGCGAGGAAGATGCGCTATGTAGATGAGCAGCCGTGAGGCAGCTGTGCGAAGAAGATGCGCAGCTCGAGCTGTGCGATGTATCGACAGGGGCGCGCGGAGCGGCGACGCAGTGTTGGGGGACATTGCTACACGACTCGCGACCATCCATAGCACGCATCCATAGCACGCATCCAGGGCACGCATCCATAGCACGCATCCATAGCACGCATCTAGGGCACGCATCTTTCCATATAAAAATCATAGCTTAGTTGAACCCGTTTTCACCAGTGCTATGCTATGCTATGTGGACCAATCAAATGAACATCATCATCATCACCATCATCATTTCAGCCGAAAGACGTCCACTGCTGAACATAGGCCTCCCCCAAGGCTTGCCAAACAGATCGGCCCTGCGCCATCCGCATCCAATGCGTTCCCGCCACCTTCACCAGGTCGTCGCTCCATCTTGTTGGAGGCCTACCTACACTGCGTCTTCCGGTCCGCGGACGCCACTCGAGAACCTTTCGGCCCCATCGGCCGCCAGTTCTACGAGCGAGCGCTGCCCACTGCCACTTGAGTCTAGCGATTCTTCGAGCTATGTCCGTGACTTTAGTTTTTGCGCGGATTTCATCATTTCTAATGCCAATTTATTTATTTATTTGTTTTTAAAGAAAGACACCCTTATAACCCGTTTACTTATCCAGATTCCATACCGGCAGGGTAGGGTAATTGTGTAACTTTTTTGACACTTGGCATCGTATTGTAATGATAGTTTTTGTATGGCTGTGACAGCTGGCTGTTTCCGATACCTACCAATTGTCAGCCCATACAAGTACTGTCAAAATGAACGCGATGGGGCGATTGCGAGAGACTTGGACCCTGCCGAGGTTATTCAATCGATCTACTCACCATAATCAACAATGTTGGCCTGGGAAACTGAAAAAAAAAATTTAACAGTCACTTTATAATATAAAAAGCCGAGTCGGCCTAGTGGTTTGACCCATGGCCTCTCAAGCAGAGGGTCGTGGGTTCAAATCCCGGCTCGCACTTCTGAGTTTTTCGGAGTTTATGTGCGAAATAAAAATTAAATAAATTCTTTATTAATAAAAATTTTTAGAAAGACTTGCATATTAGTAATTTCCGCAGCGCAGGTTTCGTCAAGCAAACATATTATTATCCGCAACAAGCTTCGTCATAACAACAGATTGGAATCCGCAACAGGCTTCGTTAGCTCAACAAAAATATAAAATCCGCTACAAGCTTCGTCATGTAAACCTAAACAGCCCACCCTCCAAGTCGATTCAATCCTGGGCCAAACGTCCCAAAAACACTTGCCGCATTACCCCGTTGTATCGCTAGAGATATTTTATTTATTTATTTATTTATTTATTTAAGCCTCTTAATTCAGATACAAAAATAATTATAGTAATTCTTAAATATATCACTAAAAATTGTTATCTTCGGCATCTGTATCGCTAGAGATATGCGCTGGACTAAATAAGCACCGGAACGCGGATCCCCCCCCACCCCCCTATCCCTCATACGGCGTCCTAAGTCCCTAACAAAACGTTTGGCCTCAACGCCCCAAGGCCCACCAGTCTCAACAGCGACCGGAACGAAGTCCGAAGTGTGCCAAATTATATTTTAAATTTACCATGAGCTTTAGTGAAGGAAATCATGACGTGAAGAAATTCAATGGTGGGTGTGTGTAGGTAAAGTTTTCAATCCGCACAGGGCCCGCGAGAGAACTACGGCCAAGCCGTCTCATTCTGAAAGGAAGCCTTTGCCTTGCAGTGGGACGTATACGTATAGGCAGGGATTATAATCATGATGATGAATTTATATATTTTTTTAAATTTCGCGATTCTTACTTATAACTATTACTTCTCGGGACTTATCACGAACTATTCATCATCATAATCATCATCATCCAAGCATAATATACCGCCCACTGCAGGGTACAGGCCACCTCTCAGAATAAGAGTGCTTGGTCACGAGTCGACCGACCACGTCCGCCGCCGCTGCAATGTAGTCGAAAGTCGAAGTGTTTCTACTTTCAATCACATAATTGATTGATACAAACGTTACTTTGTGGAGGTCCATTTAAATTTCTGAAAAACTCTGAGGTGCGATCCCGGGCTCGAACCCACGTCCCGCTGCTTGGGAGGTCATAGATCAAAGCATTATACTCCATTTAATTTAGAATTATAAACCACAACAACATTATTTGCGGCTCGTGAACTGTAAACTCTTTACAATTTGTACTAGAGTAACAATTGACGACACGCAAATAAAGTGACATTAAAACAATTTTATTTTGCGGCTCCCTGACTATTGTACTGTACTATTTGCTAGGTAAGAAATATTTGACGAGCCGCAATATCATTATGTTGTGGTTTTCAATTCTAAATTAAATGAAGTATAGGTTGCCAATACTTTTTAAATATGAGCCTAAGAAAATGTGCAAGACTGTAAATCAAAACATTCAAGATTGCCTTTAGATTTTGCAATTTAATAAAAGCGACGATCAGGGGCTAAATTCAGGAACGGCTCAACACGGTTTGCGAGAGGATAGGCATGAACAGCTATTCAGGAACGCCAAAAATCATTGGTTTGCGAGAGGTTTGGGCTGAGATTGCGATGAGCCTTAATTTCCTAAAAAATAGGGCTCATCCCAAGCTCTAATAAAGCTAATGAGGCTCATCGCAAACCACTGATTTTTGGCGTTCCTGAATAGCAGTTCATCCCTATCCTCTCACAAACGATCAAATTACCGCTCGCAAACCGTGTTGGGCCGTTCCTGAATTTAGCCCCTGGTCAAGGTTTCGGGAACTCGTTTGATGCGCATGGCGCAGGACCGATCTGTTTGGCGAGCCTTGGGGGAGGCCTATGTTCAGCAGTGTACGTATTTAGTAATAGTAAAATTTCTCGAACCCCTGAAGATTTCACCACAACAATCACTCAAAATTTTCAGGTAAAAATGTTTTTTTTTTGTCTTAGTATTTCTTTGGACGTATTAGCTGCGCAGGCGCCTAGACAACACCGTTATACTGTCTTCGGCCTTGTTGCTTTCGTATAGTGCTTCTGAATATACACCGTGAAATTTTAGTGGTTGTTTTCCCGAAACGTGGTGATTTAGTTTCGATTGTACAATCGATTTATAATTACTATTTTGACTAGAGTCAAAAATCCAATTGTGAAAAACGAAAGTCGAAAATGACCGCAAACCAATAGTAACGCTTCGTTGGTACAAGTAGCGTGCGATCGTACGATAGGTTAGTTACCAACGAAGCGTTACTATCGGTTTGCGGTCATTTTCGACTTTCGTTTTTCACAATTGGATTTTTGACTCTAGTCAAAATAGTAATTGTAAATCGATTGTACAATCGAAACTAAATCACCTCGTTTCGGGAAAACAACCACTAAAATTTCACGGTGTATTTAAGAAAAAAAAATGAAAAATTTCGTATAGTTAGTTTGATATAGGATAGAAAGAGTACGCACCATGGGCTCTCCTTCGGTGCGGGAAAGGGAAGCCGGCGGCCAGTGCAACCTGGAAAAAAGATTTTTATGTGCATGTGTACGTAATTTAAATCGGTCGGTTGGATGCGACGTGGTTCAGTTGGTAGAACACCCGTTGGGGCGCATACCCAGGAGACGTGGGTTCAAGTCCCACCGGCGCACCCAAAACTTTTTCGCTTTTAAAATTTGTACGTAATTTGTTGCATGTACAAATCGGAAGATTTATTTTTAACATGAAACTGTCGTGAGACTCACTCATGGTTCAATTATGTATTTATTTATTAATTTTACCGATTTTGGGTGAATATTTAGCGTTTTTACAACTTTTTTTTCTCATTTGAATTGAATCTAGCGTCATCAAATTACGTGCGACTTGCCCTTCGGCTGTGGTAATAATCATTGAATGGTAATGAGATTTAACCAAGCAGTCAAAACGCTCGAATATTTACCCTTTTACACTTTGCGCATGCGCTCAAAATAAAAGCAAATAATTAAATACTAATATAATAATAGAAAAGAGCTGAACAAATAAAATGTAATCTTTCCATCCAACATAAAAAATGTATTATGTGTATGTACCTATCTTTCACAAATAAATATACCTAAATAAATAAATAAATAAACAACAATGACACAAATGTCTTTAAGAATCTATCTATATAATCGTATTATTCAAGAATTCCTTCAAAGAGTAGAAACATTTTTGTGAAGCCAATAGAATAGCTGAGTTTTGAAGGAAGTCAATGGGAGTAGGTAGGTATTTTTATGGTAGGTATCCGGCAACATTTACAATTAATACATTTATTGTCATTTCAAAACTAAACCTGTTTTTCTTTTAACATAAAGTTTATTTTTGAAATGACAATAAATTATAATTGTGTCAATGTCGTTCAAATGGAGCGATTTGATAAACAGTTGTAAAAATGCACGAACTTACCAAGAACAGAACGAAGATGAGGCTTAAATACTTCATTGTGATTGTCTGAATGAAATGGGTCGGTTCTTACGCATAAATACTGGTTTTATATCTAATACACAAAGACAAACAGTTACACATAGCGAGTTTACAGTCCAACAAGTGTACTTGGATGTGAAACAAGTTTTTGTTCATTCATTCATTCACTTCAGCCGAAAGACGTCCACTGCTGAACATAGGCCTCCCCCAAGGCTCGCCAAACAGATCGGCCCTGCGCCATCCGCATCCAACACGTTCTCGCCACCTTAACCAGGTCGTCGCTCCATCCTGTTGGAGGCACATGTATTTTCCTTGATAAACAAGTTGCGGGCAGAAAAGAAAACTCAATTATGCAGATTTCTACGTACTTAGTTTGAACGCACGTTTGGCAGCCGCCGTGACGTGTGACTCCGAGAGGAAGGGCTACGGATTAGCCCGAAACATGTCGAGTCAAACTCGTTTTAAGACGTGAGTGATCCGTTTATTTTCACTGTGAGTGAGTCTCACGGTAGTTTCATGTTTAAAGTATCAACCCGTACCTAAAGTGTGTTACCGCTTAGAAAAAAACTAAATACAAATTTGGGTGGTAAGACGTTTGTCATTGTAAAAAGTTTTCTTAAAAAGTCGTCCCATTTTAAAGTAGCAAAAAAATGGTCACGTTATCTTAGGTTCAATCCAGGTCTCATATAGGGTACGGTTATGGTACCTCCTCTGAAGATGAGCTCTGGTTGAGTTCGAAACGCGTCAGTGTAGAATGGTGGTGGTGATAGTTGAGTTTGTGTGATTTATGTGTGTTCGTACAGTGTGGAGGTGGCAGAACTGCATGAACACGCATTTCTTACATAAACGTAAACTATCGTAAGGTCGCGGGTGAGCAAAGTAATTGTTTCAGTTCATTGAAATTTTTACAGTTCATAAAGTTTCTGTTAAATATTGCTTATGCACTTATTTCAAAAATCTAAACTGACCAAGCTGTTATGTTCTGTTGTAGCTTCCAACATGACGAAATTCAGTAAAGCTGAGTAAACAGAAACTTCTCAATAATATTTGGAACATTATTAACAACCTCTATGCAATCAAACCGTAAATAACTCAGATGTTACGTTGATTTATTGTTTCACAAAAAATATGAATCAGTTTTGGACTACGTACATAATCATCATCATCATCATTTCAGCCGTAGGACGTCCACTGCTGGTCATTAGGCCTCCCTCATTGTTGCCCAATCATTACGGTTGGAAGCGCCTTGCATCCACCCTGAACCTGCGGCCTTCACCAAATCGTCCGTGCATCTCGTTGGTGGACGTCCCACGCTGCACTTGCCAGTCCGTGGTCTCCATTCAAGAACCTTTGGGCCCCAACGGCCACCTGTTCTTCGTGGTATATGGCCTGCCTATTGCCATTTCAACGAGCTAATCCGTTTGGCTATGTCGATGTCGGTGATCCATGTTCTTCTACGGATCTCCTCGTTTCTGATTCGATCCCGTAGATAAACTCCGAGCATAGCCCTCTCCATAGCTCTTTGAGTGACATAATACCACACCTATATTAAATAGACCAGACAGACTTACAACAGTGTAGGTACAAGTTGTAGAACGTTCTCAAAAACGCCGAATATTCTATGAAGATTCCAGAAACTTCTACGTAAATATAAAGCATCCTGAGGGAGTTTTTCATAAATGTAGGTATTATAAAATAATGTATTGAGTCAGTCGTTACTTTGCGAAGGTCCAAATCAATGAACTGAAACAACGAAATCTCACCCGTGACCTCGTGATAGTTACGTTTATGCAAGAAATGTGTGTTCATGCAGTTCCTCCACCTCCACACTGTACAAACTCACACAAATCCAACTATCGCCACCACCAAACTACACTGACTGACTGACTGACTGGGTCTAACATTTGGTAGCATAGTGAATGGTTGCGATAAATACTCCGAGGATGGGCTCTGGTTGAGTTGATGAGCTCTGCGTCAGTGTAGTTTGGTGGTTTTTGCTGACTGTAAAATTGCGATAAGTAGTTTTGACAATTGAGTTTTTGCCAAATAAAAATTTGGGAAAAAAAGTTTGCGATGTGATACTTTGGTAAACATTTTTTGCCAAACATTAGTAATCCCTCATTGACGTACAATAAAACAACTAGACTCCCAATCGCTTAACAAAAGTTCCTCAAAAAACGTCCGAGCGGCGTTGTGTTTACGTATACATCAATTTATACATATAAAATTAAGAGCATTCATTCAAATTAACACCTTATTTCGTAGCAGTAATGTTTAATGTCAATTGAATACGATCGTTAGAAGTAGTGGCATGACGGCACGCGCTGGAAACCGCCTAAAATGTAAAGAATGCAGTGGAGTGGTCATGCGAAGCGGAAGTTAGACTGTCTGTCTCTTTTTTTCTCGTGAGTTTGATTACGGTGCGAATGAGACATATACGAATACGGGGCGAGAAGTGACGTTGTAATCAACGCGCGGTCGAAACACAACTGAACCAAAACTCTGCACAATAGACGCGTGTGCAGACTTTTGCTTCGGACAATTTTTGAGCGTGATTGGGAGTCTAGTTGTTTTATTGTACGTCAATGTAATCCCTTCATAAGATTAGTTACCCCTAAGACAAACTAGATGGCGCTAGTAGTATCGATAGTCGCATTACTTAACGCGAAATAACGCCTGAACATTGACCTATAATAACAACTAGACTCCCAATCACGCTCAAAAATTGTCGGAAGCAAAAGCCTGCGCACGCGTCTATTGTGCAGGCTTTTGGTTCAGTTGTGTTTCGACCGCGCGTTGATTACAACGTCACTTCTCGCCCCGTATTCGTATATGTCTCTTTCGCACCGTAATCAAACTCATGAGAAAAAAGAGGCAGACAGTCTAACTTCCGCTTCGCATGACCACTCCACTGCATTCTTTACTCTTTAGGCGGTTTCCAGCGCGTGATGTCATGTCACTACTTCTAACGATCGTATTCAATTGACATTAAACATTACTGCTACGAAATAAGGTGTTAATTTGAATGAATGCTGTTAATGTTATCTGTATAAATTGATGTATACGTACACACAACGCCGCTCGGACGTTTTTTGAGGAACTTTTGTTAAGCGATTGGGAGTCTATTTGTTGTATTGTACGTCAATGCGCCTGAAGAAATAAATTGATCAAAATGTCTTTTGGCAAAATCAGAACATTGCTTGTACAAATTCAATAGGCGCGTTTATAATAGTTACGTGGATTCTGCATTGAGATAATAATAATATGGTATAATAACATGGGGGAATTCAACTGACATTCATGAATAGGGATTAAAAAATCTGCTGTTTTCTCAAATCCGGATTTTACGGTTTTTAACACGTGCTAATCCGGATTATCCGGATTTTTCGGATTGCAATATATTTTTTTAGTAATCTTTTAAAATTTTCATGTAATTACATCGCACTCCCAGTACAACAGTGCATCATCTCGAAATAATACACCATTTTAATTTAGACTTTACTTGATTCCCGGAAAGTCTAAATTAAAATGGTGTAATTATTTCGAGTTGATGCACTGTTGTACTGGGAGTCATGTTGTTTGAATAATTTATTTATTTATTTATTTCAAACATGTACTTAGTTCATATCAGGTTAGTAACAATTTTATTTAAATACTATATATGTTAGTAATGGTGTTTATTTAGTATTAAATATGGCTGCTCCAGAGCGCATATGACACGCATTCCAGTGTCTCAAGTGTGGTGTGGGGCAATCTGTGCGCTCCAATATGGTGTTCAAGAGAATGTTGGTGCTGTCCCGCACGCGCCGCACCACCGAGGCCACCCGCTTGCGCAGGATGGACTGAAAACTGTCCACGCGCGCCTCGGCGAACATACCTGACGCACTGCAAAACTGGGGCAGCCCCAACAGTATCCTAAAACCATTATTATATTGCACGCGTAAGGCATCAAGCGATCGTCGCGTACATTTGACCCACAGGCTGCACGTATAAAATGTTTGGCAATACGCTTTGAACAGCATAACCTTAACCTCTACATTACAGCGCGCAAACCTGCGTGCCAACATGTTGCTTCTCACTGACAATGCCCTACGCTCCCTCTCTATATCTAGCATGAAGTATTTCTTATTCAGAAACGCTGTATGAGAGCTATATTTGGACCTAAGCAAGACGACTCATGCCGTCCGTACTTTATTAACCATCAAATTCTCACGGTTCATTGTCTAAGTATACATTTTGGAAATCTGTTTATTTGTTCACAAGCATAAATATTTATTTAAGGAAGTAAGGGCTAATGCTTCTGGATTGGTACGGCAACAATACTTATTGAGGTCCTGGGTTCGAATCCCGGTAAGGGCATTTATTTGTGTGATGAGCACGAATATTTGTTCCTGAGTTATGGATGTTTTCTATGTATTTAAGTATTTATTTATCTATGTAAGTATGTTTATCTTCGTCTAGTACCCATAGTACAAGCTTTGCTTAGTTTGGGACTAGGTCGATTTGTGTAAGATTGTCCCCTAATAATTATTTATTTATTTTATGTACAAGTTATACAGGTCCGGCCTGTGTAAGACTGAAACTAGCTACCAAAAACTGCTTTATAATGGGTATATATATATATACATATCGTCGGTGCGAATTACAAAATCGCTATGTGATTTTGACTTACTTTACAGGAGACAAAAAAAATGTACTGTAGTATATGCAACTTTAGTTACATTTGACTTTGTTAAATAATAGAGTAGTAAGATTTACATGATTTTCACGAAAAAATAAACAATTATTCCTCATAGATTTTTTTGATATTAATAAAAAACCAGAATTTAGATACATAGCGACTTTAATTTGGCTTATTTTAAATCGCCATGTGCCAAATGTACACATAGCGTAGTTTTACAACGTAGAAGTCGACACATAGCGGGTTATAAAATGTTAAAATTTGGTAATGTAAGTCGACTTTTACTATTATAAATATTGAAAATATGAATCTTTATTGTTATCTGCTCACAAGTTAGTTTATTAGTTAAACCTAATCAATAATAATTCAAGCAAGTGTAATAAAGAAGAAAACTGTACCTACATTTTAGATTACACTAATTGATTTGCATAAACTTCATGAAAACATGCTGTTTAAGTTATACTAGTAAGTAGGTACTGATTTTTCATTACTCTTGCCTCTTATAATTTTAATGCGTAGTCAAAGATTAGTTGAAATCACTTAATAAATTATACGTTAACAATAGAAATTATGATAATCTTTGTGCAACCAGTAAATATTGCAGACTATTATATTTCGCTGAATAATATTTTGGACGGCTATTATTATAATGGTAGTGCTTTTTATGTTCACGCTGTTCAGGTTGCCTTTGCGGTAAAAGAGTGAATATATCAGTGTGGCGCAGTTTATATTTGAAACCGCCATCTTTGTACCACAGGCTTTTTATGTCGGTCACTGTAGGATCACCAGACCGTTTACCAGGCCTAATGCTTATAAAATTGCCCGGCACTTCTTCGTAATTTAAAAAAAATTAGTTATCTAAATAATTCACAATATACGGTTGCGTCAGCCTTGCCTGTCTCATGCGAGTTAAATAGTCAGTAGGTGCATATATTGGCGGCCTAAATTGGTTTTCTAATGTTGAATGAACACTGTCGACTTCCATCATGGTGTGACCTTTCTCCAATATCAGTTGTTCAATTTCGATACCTAAAGAAGTCGACGCATTAGACAAAGCACTACTCAAAACCTTGTTTCTGTTCTGGTAACAGCAGCCGTTAGATATTATAAGGTATACTTTTTTATAAGCACAGCAGTGCTCTTTTAAAAACTGTATAATACAGCTTGATAAGATGTTACTGGTTGTCACACCGCCTTCTCCCTCATGCCATACATATAAATAAACGTTTTTATTAAGATAAAATATAAATTATTTTTGACATAGATAAGTGTAGTTATGTACTACCAGCTTTTGCTTATAATATTGCTCAGAGACAGCGAACTTTGGTCTTTTCTGGGTTTAAAAATAGAAAATATTCTTTGCTCCAACTTTTCTATTAATAATTTACGTGTCACTGCATTTAAAATATTCTCCTTGCACCAAAGTGTGTACACTTCGTGCATATGGGTCTTAGTGTGAAAGGTGTCCTCAACATAATTATGTCCTGTTACTATCTCCTCTACAATAATGACTAGACCAGGTACAACGGGTACTTGTTCAAGCCATAACTCCACATGTTGATGTTGGCACTTTACATCTATCAATTTTCTGTATCTTAGAATTACTGGGGAAAGAATCAGTAGTGTTCGTAGTTCTGATCCATTCTTGAAACACGTCTTTCTTTAAATCGAAAGTATCCAAGAAGAATTACATACAGACTCGGATCTTGACTCCAGTTTGACTTTGTAAGAAGCAGTCGAAACGAAACCGTACATATTTTTGGGCAAGGAATTTCCTTTTTCGCACCAGGCCGACGTTTTAATGTGCTACGAATTTGTATACGATTTTTTAGCGTCCCACGATGGTAGATTCCAAAAATATTCAAAACTGTCACTTTGGATTTCATCACTTATAGCTCCGTAAAGAAAACTCCTATCCGACTTTTGTTCCGCTCCATGAGTAGGTACAAGGTTTTTCTTTCATAGCACGATTTTTCTTAACAACATCTTTACTAAATATTTTAGATGTAGATGGATCCCGCTGTCTTTTGTTACCCTTATAAGTCTGTCCAAGAAATCGCAAATGTTGATTTTCCCTAATTTTTGATGGAAGTATGCAGAAGGGTCTATAATCGCATGATTTGCTGGGCCAGTGACAATTTTCTCAAGTGGTAAATCAATAGTTATACCAGTTTCATGATTCAACATAAAGGTTAAGTATATTATCCTCAGCAGTTCTGTCATCTGACAAATTTTCGACAGAACAACTAGCCTGTTCGATACGGCTCGTGGGGTTCAATATAGTTCCAGTTATTGATATACCCGACACATGGTCTACGTTTTTATTCCTGTTGTCATTATCCAGAAACATTGAAGTGAGTGTAGGATTATTTAGAGAATTTTGCTCAAGCCAGGCAGCGGGTTCACTCAAATTTCTTTCGTTAGTAAAGTTTTCGCCGTCGATGAGATTTATAATAATACGCAATGAACAATAAGATATATCAGTCAAATAATCGCCATTAGAATTGCTAATTAAATCCCTTGAAGCATTTCTCAGTGATGTTTCATGGACTTGAACGAAGCGGACAGGATTTGACAAAATATCCATACTGTAGTCATCAAAAAATAGCATGTTAGGTCATGAACGTAATTAAATGATACGTGCAATTTTACTAAGTAGAATGAAATGAAATAAGTGGGACAAAAAGTAATTTGATAAAACCTAGTAGCACTTACTTGATAAAATGTGAAATTAAAGCACTTATTAACATTAATTTCTACAAATTAGTCTTACTGTCGGGTAATTCACTTAAGAAATAATCGCCATGTGTAACAATAAACCATTGATTTTGACGGAGAACCTCACACATAATATCGCTATGTGCTAAAAATCACAAAGCGATTCATTTCCATCCGAACTTTGTTCCGCATGCACATAGCGGAATTCGTTATTTTCAAAACCAATAAAGATATCAAAAAACGGTTTTGTGGGTTAACGTAGGACATTAAAAGGAATCAAATTATCAAATAATCGCAAAATCGAAAAAAAACACAGCGATTTTTTTATTCGCACCGACGATATTGAATAGGGATAGTTTTAAAATAAATAGTAAATATAGTGAATTTATAAAAGCAATTAAGCTGTGGCTTTTAGACAAGAAGTGTTTTCATAGTTTGAAGGAATTTATGGAACACAGTTGATCAATATGGTGATAGGTATTTTTTCTGTGACATTCGTAAAATATTTTTAGTGTGACACTGAAATCCGCTAAGTATATTTAAATTTATTTCAAAATAATTAAGTAGGTTTATTATTTTTGCTATTCCTTTAAAAGTTTATTCATTTAGGAATTTTTAAAGCTATTATACATTATAAGCTATAAATATACAAAATACAAAATTATTTAAAAAATGTCGAAACCCTGCATTTCGCCTACCCGGGTTATCGTGCCAAGCATGCTTGCGGCATTCCCTCGCTGTACGGCTACGCTTAGCCTCTGGGCGAAAAAAGACCCGGCCCTGAGGTCGCCAGATACGCTAACTAGTTTATCCGACACCTCGCGAACAAATTTTTTGGTGTCGGATGACCACGGTCCTAAAGTTTCTAATGCAAGTGCCGCAAATATATAATCATTTGTTAAAAACGCATATTTGCGGCACTTGATTGTTTGGGCGTGGTCGGCAGCAGTCCCTGGCTTACTGGCAGAACCTCTGACGTAGGACGGAGCCAGCGTGTCCGAGCAAGTGACACCCCACGCCAAAGGTTTGCCCAAACTCCAAGGCACTAAAGTGCAACCATCAACCAGGTTTATTATTATTAATTATTATTATTATTAATCAGCATCTTTAATTGTAACTTTAATTATTATGTGACATATTGATGTTTAATTATTGTAACTTGGCTTACTGGCTTGTCTTATTAATGTATGTACATCTGTAGAGATAGGGTTCGGTGAAACAATAATGCTAACAAATGTACTAAAACAATTACTTTGCTCACCCGCGACCTTACAATAGTTACGTTTATGCAAGAAATGTGCGTTCATGCAGTTCCTCCACCTCCACACTGTACGAACACACACAAATCACATAAACCCAACCATCACCACCACCAAGCTACACTGACGCGTTTCGAACTCAACCAGAGCTCATCTTCAGAGTTACCACAACCGTATGCTATGCTACCAAATGGAGTTTAACAACGCGTCAGTGTAGCTTGGTGGTGGTGATGGTTGGGTTTATGTGATTTGTGTGTGTTCGTACAGTGTGGAGGTGGAGGAACTGCATGAACGCACATTTCTTGCATAAACGTAACTATTGTAAGGTCGCGGGTGAGCAAAGTAATTGTTTTAGTTCATTAATATGGACCTCCGCAAAGTAACGCCTGATTCAATAAATTAGCTAACAAATGTATCTGTTATAATGTAACTACCTGAATTCCACATACAATGAAGATTTATGATTTATTTTAATCATGTTTGAGAATGCTATCGCAAAATTTATCAGTACCTATACATAATTAGTTATCATGGTATAAATGGAACACAAACATGATATCTGCTACCCGAATATAGGAAAAAATTGTCGGATTAAGTATGATGGTATCTTGTATCTGTGTCATAAATATTTAATTGATTATTTTTCGTTAAACATTTTCCTTATTTGTAACGATTTCTAGTTTACCTATTAGAAAAACCCAAACCTCACAACGCTTATAAGTTAGAAATCATCGTTTGCTTATTTTTCTAAGTCATTATACTTCGGTTAATTAAGGAATTGGGTCAGGCAGGGCACATCGCTCGTAGAACTGATGGCCGATGGGATAATAGCTTCTCGAGTGGCGTCCACGGACCGGAAAACGCAGTGTAGGTAGGCCTCCAGCAAGATGGAGCGACGACCTGGTTAAGGTTGCGGGATCGCGTTGGATGCGGATGGCGGTCGTTCCCTAAATATTATAATTTCAAAATACGAGATTGCCGACTTACTCTTTTTCTAAAATACCAAATTCCCAGAATACCAGACTTTCCTGTCACCGTGTTTTTCTCTATATCAAAAAAGCTTGTTTTCAATACACCATTCAAAACCGAATTCCTATAATACCAGATAGTGAAATCACCAGTCTCGTAAAACTCGACCCCCTGGCCTCCCCACGACGACCACGACCGGCCTGACGGTGGTATTCTGGGAATTTGGTATTTTAGAAATAGGGTAAGTCGGCAATCTGGTATTTTGCAATTCTGATATTTAGGGAAAGAGCGGCGGATGGCCGGGACCGACCTGTTTGGCGAGCCTTAGGGGAGGCCTATGTCAGCAGTAATGAAATGATGATGATGATGAATTAAGGAATAGAGGTTAGCTGACGTCACTTGAGATCTGAACATTGCCAGTATCTTCGGAACCTTGCCTAAGGGGACTTCCTTTTATAAAGCGTTTTAGTATAATCTTTTTTATGTATATACTTTGACCCAATAGAGTAGGCTAGTTACGACTTTGGCACATATGAAAACTTCATATGGATCGTAGTCCAGTGCAAATTGGGAATTTCACACACACCATTAAATTTTTTCAAGGTGCGTACGTTACCTCACCGTAAGGCTCATGGTTCCAAATGTAATTTTGTACATAAATTCCGAAAAACTAAGAGGTGTGACCCCGGGCTCGAAGCCACGACCCTATGCTTGAGAGGCCCTAGGTCAAACCACTGGGCTTTTTATACTGACTTTACAGGAGACCGAAAAGCTGGCAGCTACCTCGGACAAACAATTAACTTAGCTATTCAAGGGGGGATGCTGACTTTTGCTGACCTAAAATTTAACCACTCACATTCACTGGCCTACTCGATCCTTTGGCTTTGCGGAGGGATGTGGCGTCTCTCTGCATTATTATACCGAATTTATCGTGGGGAGTGTTCTGACGAACTGTTCGAATTGCTGCCTGCGGCTAAATTCCACTACCGCACTTCGAGGAACCGTCTGCCTTTCCATCCTCACCATCTTGATGATTGGCAGTCTAGTACCGTGCGTTTTAAGCGAAACTTCTTTCCTCGCACGACGAAGATCTGGAATCAGCTTACTGCGGCAACATTCCCGGAGCGTTACAACTTAGGGATCTTTAAAAAACGAGCCTACCAATTCCTAAAAGGGTCGGCAACGCACCTGTGATTTCCATGGGCGACGGCGATTGCTCTCCATCAGGTGACCCGTCTGCTCGTTTTACCCCTCTTATATAAAAATCCTAGGGGCCACTCAAGATCTATTCAATGACCTGATAGCCACAACATGCCGCACAGCCTGTATACAGTAAAATTATGTAGGTAAAACATTAGAGCTATTATTAACCATATATTTCAAACTAAATACAAACTGAAATATAGATGCACAGAAAAAACCCCAGAAAAAAGACCAATGCTGGGAATCGAACCCAGGTCCTCAGCGTTCCGTGCTGCGTGCTTACCCCTACACCATCACTGGTCTAGAAGTTAGCGACGAATCTTTCCCATACATCGTACACTTCAGTCTGTTATAATCACATTAGGCAGTGATAAAGCGCATCTATGTTAATGCCCTCTACCGAGAGACTTCAACACTCCTTCGGAGCTACCCGCTCACCTGGACCAAGAGATGGCGCTACTAGGCCAACTTTTACAAGTTAAAAGTACACGGGATGACCGTAAAAGTAATAAAAAAAAATGAAATTGAAGAAAATAAAAAAATAAATAGAAAAAGATACTTCATACTTAACTTATTATTAACCAATTTAAAAAAGGGGATTGCGTTGTCATCCGATTTACACATGCATGATGCATGCAAAATTTTAGCTCAATCGGAAACCGCAAAGTGGGTCAAATTTAACTTGCAAGATTTGACCCGTTGGGGAGTTCCGTTGGTCATTCTTCATCAGATACAGTACTTATACGAAATTACATTTTCGGAATGAAAATGTTTGACTTAATGCTAACAATGCCAAAATGATTACAGGTGCGCCTATAAAATTTGAGGGTTTCCTTTGATTTCCCTAGGATTCCATCATCAGATCTTAATTTGGTGCCAATGGAACCACCTCAAAAGTATACTCTTTCAAACTAAAAAATAATTTTGAAAATCTGTCCACAATTGGCGAAGATATCGATGTTCATACATAGAAAAAAAAAAGGGGAAAAAAACATTCAGTCGAACATACAACTTCCTCCTTTTTTTTACACGCTTTATATTAGCTTCACCTGTATGTTTGTTTGTATGTATGTTTGTTTGTAACCGACTCCTTAGGGCGCGATTTTGACCCACTTCCCGGTTTCCGATTGAGCTGAAATTTTGCACATATGTGTAAATTGGATGACAATGCAATATTATTGTAACATGGAGCTGATCTGATGATGGAGCTGGATGGTGGCCATAGGAACTATGTAATAAAACAACACAATCCCGTCGAGTTTGGGCTCGTTTGATTCGTCTTAACGAGCACTTTGATCCTAGATGGTAACCAGGGTCTGATGATGGAGCTGGAAGATGGCCAAAGGCACTCCACAATAAAACGACACAACCCCATCGAGTTTGGGCTCGTTTGATTCGTCTTGACGAGCACTTTGATTCCATATGGTAACCAGGGTCTGATGATGGAGCTGGAAGATGGCCAAAGGCACTCCACAATAAAACGACACAACCCCATCGATTTTGGGCTCGTTTGATTCGTCTTGACGAGCACTTTGATCCCATATGGTAACCAGGGTCTGATGATGGAGCTGGAAGATGACCAAAGGCACTCCACAATAAAACGAAACAACCCCATCGAGTTTGGGCTCGTTTGATTCGTTTTGACGAGTACTTTGGTCCTAGATGGTAACAAGAGTCTGATATTGCTGATGAGCTGGAAGGGGGGTAGGTGGCGGGTTGGGGGGGGAATGGGGTATGGGGTAAGGGGGTCGTTGGTTTAGAGGGTTGGGGGTTAGGGTGTGGCGGATGGGGTTAGGGGTTGGGGGGGGGTTTACGGGAATAGGGTGGGGGTGTTGGGGGGTTCGGGGGTAAGTGATTTTGGGGGGTTGTGGGAAATGGGGAGGGGGTAAGAGGCCTAGATGGTAACAAGGGTTTGATGATGGAACTGGAAGGGGGGGCGGTAGGTGGCGGGGTGGGGGGTGTTGGAGGGGTGGGGTGGGGGGACAGGGTTTCCGGGGGTATGGGGGTGCGGTGTTAGGGGGGTTGGGTTTAGGTGGTTCGGGGGTTTGTAAAATGAGGAGGGGGTAAGGGGGGTTTAGGGGATTGGGGGTAAGGGTGTGGGGTTTGGGGGGGTTTGGGGGAAATGGGGTGGGGGATGTTGGGGGGTTGAGTTTAGGGGGTTTGGGGGTTGTAGGTGAGGGGGTAAAGTTAGAAAGAAAAAAATGCTACTAAAAATAGAAAATAAATAATAGTTAAAAAAAACTAAAAAACACGCTTTAAAAAATAAAAAATAAATTTTAATAAATTTCAATTCACTATTCTTATAGTGCAGTAAAAAATCTTAATAAGCAATTATTATATTGTTATATCCAGATCAAAATTTGTAAACAATTCTAAATATTGATAAAATAAATAATAATAGTTTAAAATATTTTATTGTAAAAAAAGCGTGGGGTGCTTTTTAAGATGTTATCAAAATGACAATCCTTGACAATTGACACCATGCACCCCACGCTTTTTTTACAATAAAATATTTTAAACTATTATTATTTATTTTATCAATATTTAGAATTGTTTACAAATTTTGATCTGGATATAACAATATAATAATTGCTTATTAAGATTTTTTACTGCACTATAAGAATAGTGAATTGAAATTTATTAAAATTTATTTTTTATTTTTTAAAGCGTGTTTTTTAGTTTTTTTTAACTATTATTTTACAATAAAATATTTTAAACTATTATTATTTATTTTATCAATATTTAGAATTGTTTACAAATTTTGATCTGGATATAACAATATAATAATTGCTTATTAAGATTTTTTACTGCACTATAAGAATAGTGAATTGAAATTTATTAAAATTTATTTTTTATTTTTTAAAGCGTGTTTTTTAGTTTTTTTAAACTATTATTTATTTTCTATTTTTTAGTAGCATTTTTTTTTTAAGTCGGTATACAGTAAAATAATGTAAGTACAACATCAAAGCTATTTTCGTGTATAATCTTCAATGTATTTTACACAATCACGCGATTCTTTTCCTGTAGATTCTCTAATCTATTTCCTGTCTTCTATCTATTTATCAGCGTATAAATATGTAACTACTAAATTGTTTGATAAAAAATCGTTAGAAATTATCTATTGAATAATTTAACCCGGATCTACTGGAGGCATCATCGCCATCATCGACCAAAGTATGTCTTAATTCCACAGCTAAATCTTATCTTATCTTACTGATATTATAAACGCAAAAGTTTGTACGATGGAAGTGTGGATGTTTGTTACTGTGGAAGTGTGGATTCTGATGTTTTGACACACAGATAGTAAAAAATTTTGATGAATAGAGTAGTTTTCATCGCGGAATATTGAATAGCCTGGAATATATAGGTATCCCCTACCTACCGAGATTTTGGGGCATTTATTGCATTCATTTAATCCCTTGCTGTATCATTACTAGCAAAGCTTAAGTTCTGAAATTTATGTGTAAGATATTTGAGGATTCACTCTAGTGACCAGTGTTTTTCGAAATACGATTACTTGTAGTTTGCTCGATAGAAAAACCAGCCAAGAGCGTGTCGGACACGCACAAGGTAGGGTTCCGTAGCCATTACAAAAAAATCAAGTAATATTTTGCTAAGGATTTCGTATGTGTACGGAATCATCCAAGTTTAGGTATGTTTTATACCTTAGGCTACTTACTATTACCTATTTACTCTTAAACTACACATAATTTCCAAGCAATCTTAGCCGCTATATTTTTCCTAGTAAATTTGATATATTTACTACCATTCTGAATTTAATCAAATTTTTCCACCAAACAGTTTAGATTTTAGAGGGGGGGGGACGCTCGATATTAATTAAAATTTTCACTTTAAAGTTGAATATTTCGCAAACAGATCACTGAATAGAAAAATCATGTAAGCAACCCCGTAATGGTTTTAAAATACCTATCCAACGATACCCCATACCATAGGATTAGTCGAGAAAAAAAAATCACCCCCCTTTACGTCTATGGGTGGTACCCTAAAAAAAAATATTTTTTTATTTTTTATTTTACCACTTTGTTGGCGTGACTGATATGTATATTCATGCCAAATTACAGCTTTCTAGTACTAACGATCTCTGAGCTTAGCCGCGGACAGACAGACAGACGGACAGACATGGCGAAACTATAAGGGTTCCTAGTTGACTACGGAACCCTAAAAAGATCCAAAGTCGTCTCTAAAAAATAAAATAAATCCTTAGTACGGCGTAAATACTGCACGGCAGGTCATTACTTTTTGAATGTTAATAAAACTAGACGTTTTCTAGGGCCTAGTGTTGCTACTTTTTTTTAAATATGTACGTATCTGTTTTAGTAATACGGTGAAAATACCTAAACACACGCGCGATCTGACCAACCTATCTTGAGCCGTCGTGCTTCCCACTTATCCGTATAGTCATTTGCGTAAGTTCTCCTACGGCCATTGGACAGGGAACTTGTGTCGCTTGCGTTGCGCTTACGCACGGCTTGGTTTCTAGCCGCTCTCACGCACACATGCATAATATGATAGATAGTCTCCTCTCCCGGCCTTCCAGCAAATGGCTGAGGCAGGACACTGTGGGTAGATTAAGTCCCCTCCCTACCCCTCCCCTCCTCAAAATTTAAAGCATACGATTATTGTCTTGATAACCAATAGAGAAGGGGACTTGTGACCGGGTTTTTTAGTCCGTGCAAGTCGGACACTGTCTGGGCCCTCCATTCCCAGTTCGTCCGAAGGGATTTTTCCCGAGCACAAGTCACTCTTCCTACCCTAAAGTAAAAAATAGCAAAGAATTCGCGTCTTTGGCCCCTCTGGCGACTTATTCAAAAAAAAATATATGATAGATAGATAGATAGATAGATAAAGACGTTTATTTGGTACTGCAAGCACACTATGCATGAGTGCATAGAATACCTAAAATCGATTAGCACAAGAAGCTCGGTAGGGCCTTAAATGTGTGCCGAAAGTCATCAGAATCCGTCAAATCGTTTTAGCGGCAAAGAGTAACGAACATCCATACATTTATCCATACAAACTTTTGCGTATATAATATTAGTAAAGCACAAGCCACACAGAAGAGACGTGGGACGGTGGCGGGTCGCAGTCACGGCACGGCACGGCATACCATACTAAGTAAATGTTATAGAAGCATCGCGATCCAAAGCAGACAGAAGAGACGGGGAGACGCGGCCTGCGAACAAGCGACGCGAGCCGCGACGCGCCCCCGTCCCATGTCTCTACTGTGTGGCTTGCGCCTAAGATGTATTTTGGGGATCTCTGCTTGTATTGTATTTTTAGTTCCCCAGTTACGATTTGAGACTATTTATTAAGGACGTGGCTTTGTGGACCCGGGAGAAAGATCCTTAGAATTTATAAAAGGGCGCCTTGGGATCTTTCCACAAACAGGAATGGGTATGAGTAAAAGGAAACAATGCTTGTGTGGCCCAAATCAAATCAACGCAAATCAAATGTATTTATTTGCCAGAACACAGTACAGTAAGCTCTTACTGTATGGTTTTTCAGTGTACTTATTCAACCTGCATGCAGAAGTGCAAATATTTCATTGAAAGGCGACTAATTGACAAAGATACAAATTACCCATGTCAATTATAAAATTAAGATTTGGAATCACAATAATAATCATAATATATAAATTCACAAATTCAATAATCTTAAGTTCTTAAATAACTATTAACACTGCAAAAACATCCGTCGAGAAGCCAACTCGTCCATTTATTTTTACTTAGGTAATACTATTTCCCTGGAGGTCCCTGATGACTTCTGGCAGGTTATACAATGTAATGCACATTGTTTACTGCATTTTAGAATATATTGCCTTGTTTGCGGGAGACCCATTGACGTACAATAAAACAACTAGACTCCCAAGTTCCTCAAAAACGTCTGAGCGGCGTTGTGTGTACGTATATATCAATTTATACAGATAACATTAACAGCATTCATTCAAATTAACACCTTATTTCGTAGCAGTAATGTTTAATGTCAATTGAATACGATCGTTAGAAGTAGTGACATGACGTCACGCGCTGGAAACCGCCTAAAGAGTAAAGAATGCAGTGGAGTGGTCATGCGAAGCGGAAGCTAGACTGTCTGCCTCTTTTTTTCTCGTGAGTTTGATTACGGTGCGAAAGAGACATATACGAATACGGGGCGAGAAGTGACGTTGTAATCAACGCGCGGTCGAAACACAACTGAACCAAAAGCCTGCACAATAGACGCGTGCGCAGGCTTTTGCTTCCGACAATTTTTGAGCGTGATTGGGAGTCTAGTTGTTATTATAGGTCAATGGGGAGACCTGCTGCAGGCCCATGATTCTTTGTTTGTCTATCTGTGCATCATGTCACCGCGCGTTTTGAAGCAAGATTTATGTGCACTGACAAAGACACAAGCATGTCTAATGTACAAACACGGCAATGGCAATATACGCTTTTTTTGGAACAAAGGTACACAACTGTTATCTATTCGAGCGCTACAAATGATCCGGACACATCTTTTCTGAATTTTAAATGCTTTCCCTGCGACCACCGAACTCCCCCACAAAATTACACAGCGTGTTGAATAACACTGAATCATATACGCTGCACCGCGCTGTCGGTGTGTGTCACCGTATCTATAATTCAGCGGTGTACAACGCGCTGCGCACGCTCCGTCGGCGACGCGTGCACGACCCACGCTGCGGTCTGTGGCAGCCTTTAATAATCGTTAAGGTCAATTGATTTGACATTTGCATGTAAACCCTTAAATAAAGTAAAATCTTATCCTGAAACGACAAAAGAAAGAGAGAGATTGTGTTATACGTACAAAAAAAATTATTTAAACTTCTTCAGTTGGCGCATTCAGAAACAAAACCGAGCAAAAATTTTGTTGCGAAAAAGTAAAACAAAAAAAAACGGTGGTACATGCTCATAATTATCTCTGTTTGTTTGGTTCTTGTTTTTTTTAGATTTGTATCATACAGCAATGTATTTCTTATGAATAATTATAGTTTCTATCTATTTATCTCTTTCATTAATCTAAAGGCTTATATCAATGTTGGATTGACGTTACTTTAAAATATTAATAAACTAGCATTATGAAATAATGATAAAGACAGATAGCTAAATCTTTTCTATAAACTTTACGGCTTTGTTGATAAAATTGTATATAAAGTAGCAAAATGTGAACGTATGGAGACAGTAGTAAAAAATGGCTCTGTCTGTGCTTTTGGTGGTTGTGGCTGCTTTTGCAGGTACCTATATATATTAAGGTCATTTTCATCACACTTGCTCGTCAATGGTGTTATTCCATGCCTGTATACTAAATGACAATGGCCTAAATTGTTCTTAAGGGAGTTATGGATTTACGTACAGTTTTTCTACCCAAGGGAGTTCCAACTTTAGTTTTAAAATTTGCAAACAAGTCATTTCGGACTAAGGAGATTTCAAGTCAGCCAACGTTTTATTTATTATCTTTAAAACTTAGCTATAACCCAAATTTTACAACACAAAACTTATCTACGCTTCATGAAAACTCGTTATTTTTATATTTTAAATTTATATCAAATAGTTTTGCAATAATTTTAGTAATATTTTTTTAACATGTTGGTAGAATCTGGCCGTATGACCTTTCGAATTCTAAACTGAACACAGTTTACATTATTAGACGACTCGAAAAAGTGACAATCTGTAGCCATTATTTTATTCAATTTAAGTGTTTAGAGACAAAATATTTTTTTTTTGGATTTTTTTGTCTCGCAATGTGATTAAAATCATTGTATGTATCACGGGCAGCAAGGGGATTACAAACTCGAGTCATTAAAAGCCCTCCGCCTTTGGCGTCGGGCTTCTAATAGACTCTCGTTAGTAATCCCTTACTTACGGCCCTAGATGCACAATGTACTATACCATCATTCCAGTCTAAATACATCCCACTGAGGGGCTCAGGCCTAGGTGGGGCCGTGAAGCATTTCAACCGCCGTATCCCGTGTCTTACGAAAATCTAATGATTATATCCAATGGACTAAATCTAATTGCGATTCCGCGACCTCACGCGACGGCACGCGTAGTGGCGACCACCAGGATTTTTATTTGACCAACGTACTAGGTACCTATTAGTTGATTTTCGTAACACGGAATTGAAATGCTTTACGGCCTCATTCGCCTCTCGGAATGAGGATGAGCACACTGTAGTTCCTGCGGGTTTCCTCACGATTTTTTCCTTCACCATAAAGCAATACTTAATAGCAATTTGAAGTAACATCAATATCAAAATTGTTTTTTGGAGTCTTTTTGTATTTCATAGTAAATACAAACTGAAACATGGATGCTCAGAAAAACCCAGAAAAAGGACCAGCGCTGGCCACCAGCGGTGGTGTAGGGGTTTACCACGCAGCACGGAATGCTGATGACCTGGGTTCAATTCCCAGCGCTGGTCTTATTTCTGGCTTTTTCTGTGCATCCATGCTTCAGTTTGTATTTAGTATGATATATAACATCAATATGACATCCATCATCTTTCGTTATTTTGTTGTGGCCGTCTCACGTAGCTTTAAGATCCTCCTGCTCCTCCTTTTAGATCTTGTCATTGTACTGTAATGTGACTTGCAATAAGGAAACTGAACAGAAAGGTCGTGGAAAATTTCGTACATATTAAAAAAAAACTCAAGCGAACAAACTCAAGCGAAATCGCTCGCGTCCGTAGCTTTGCCCTCAAGACCCGACACGTGACCCCAGGGTGGTGCTAAATGAGCGATATAACTCCGGTGGTGCCTATCGGCCGTGGCTGGTCACCACCCTACACGTTGAGCCAGGCCACCAAGCGACTCTCATCGTGTTCCAGCCTGTTGCCTATATGTAGAAGCCTTTCTGGAGGAAGGGTTTAAGCAGTGCAGCGCGCACGTACCGGTTACAGTGCCCTGTATTTGTTGTACGGTTTGCACCGCTGGGACTCGCGCAACACCGCGCTCAACTGCACTCTTTCTGCTTATTCTCCTAAATTCAAATCTAGGGTGAATGAGCATTTACAATGCAAGCGTGCTCTTCGCTTTCATCATCATCATTTCAGCCGAAAGACTATAAACACAAACAAGACACAAGCAAGACTATATTGTTTAAAAAAATTAGGATGACGTCACTTCATGTAGTGAATTTTTAATATCAGCCAATCATGTCAGTCACATCACGCATCTAAACCCAACATTTTGCTAATATTAGGTATTTTCCTCACAGACAATCCAGAAAATATCACAAATTCAAGATTATTTAAAAGCGAAAAAAGTTTTTTCGGGTGGTAGGAGTCGTAGTTTCTAATAGTTGCGATGGATGTTACCACACGCCACTGTTGGCGTATGTAAGCGATTAAGAATTTCGGGGGAGTCGGTTGGATGCGACGTGGTTCAATTGGTAGAACACCCGTTGGGGCGCATACCCAGGAGACGTGGGTTCGAATCCCACCGGCGCACCCGAAAAAACTTTTTCGCTTTTAAATAATCTTAGATTCGGTGAGCAGCCGTACTGCTAATAAAATAAATAATAACACAAATTCACTTTCTCAAGTTTGGTAATTTTTAATAATAGTAATTTTTATTTGTTTCAGTTCTATCTGGTGTACAAACTTACGCCCCGGACACTGAAAATGTGTACCACTTGTTCTCCCGGTAAGTTATTCTTTGAAACTTATTTTATTACAGTCGAGTCGGACTCGCACAGCGAGGTTTCAGTACAAATTTGTAGGTGTGTCAAAATGTGCGCTATACAGGGTGTAATCGTTAAGTGTGTCCAGGCGATTATTCCGTAACTATTACAGATATCAAAAAAACTGTGAACTGATATCGAAAGTACATTATAGTTGGAATTTTATAAGCTAGGGGTTTAGGACTGTAGACCTCATCTGGTAAAGACAACATTGCTCTCGTTTGTTCTATTAGGGACGCACTACAACGCCGACGATCCACCTGGGTACCGCTTACAATGACGAAAGGCCTTTCTTAATGAGTTAAGCTTTTGCAATTTCAACCTTGTAGCTTAGAGAAGACGGTAGCTATTTGTTTGCATTTTTGTTACTTGTTCTGATTTGTTATTAGCGGTAGGCTTTAACAAACGAGAAAAATGTTCTCTTTACCGCATGAATTCTGCAGTCCTAAACCCCCGGCTTATAAAGTTCCAACTATACCTAGTAAAATGGCATCATGAACTTTTTAAAAATAAAAATAAAAATATTAAGAATTTTGTCATCAAACACTCGCATACATAGAGCCCGTCATTGTGTCGCGCAACAAGGACGTCACTCCGAAATTTTGTGCATACTAAGAGTTTAATATTATTCAAATAAAAGATAGTTTTATTACTTTGTTGGGTTAAAAAACAGTTTCATATGAAAACTAAACTTATAAATTATCTTTCAAAACAAACGGTATCGTCATAGTATTAAGGTTCAAATTTAATGTAATGGCTCGAAGCGAAAAATTCACCTGGGAAGATTTATACTATATCAGTTTCACTAATGGAATTAGTTGGAACCTTTTGTCCCGGTAGTAACATTGGACCAAAGTTTTTAAGTTTCACGGGATGACCGTAAAAGTAAAAAAAAATGAAGTTGAAGAAAATAAAAAATAAATAGAAAAAGATACTTCATACTTAATTTTTAAACAACTCTATATTTTTGACCGATTTTCCATTAAATTAAAACCCACGATTTTAATGTAACTAAGTACTGGGACAAAAATCCAAAACATAGTATCTAAAAAAATCCAAAGCAAAATTTATTTAACTACTATGTAAGTAGCCGTGGTGCCCTAGTGGTTTGCCCCATGGTCTCTCAAGGAAAAGGCCGTGGGTTCGAGTCCGGGCTCGCACCTCTGAATTTTTCGAAATTTATGTGCTCAGTTACATTTGAAATTTACCATGAGCTTTAATGTAAGAGAAATTATCGTGAGGAGACTTGCACACAGCTGACAAGAAATTCGATGGAGTGTGAAGTTCCCAATCAGCACTGGGCCTGCGTGGGAACTACAGCCCAAGTACTATCATTCTGAAAGGAGGCCTGTGCTTGTATATGATGATTATGTTGATGATCTTTTGAACGCGTGAACATAGAAATTGTTTTTTTTTTTAATTCTGAACGTCTTCCTGATTCTGTTAATTCCAGACAGAACCCGACTGTAAGTCAGCCCATGCTCCTTGGAGTACCCAGCTTAGTCGCCGCCAACTTCAATCCCCTCGTACCTACAGTGCTGCTGCTCCACGGCTGGTCTGCTGGACCCACTTCGGCCTTCAACGTTCACCTTATTCCCAGTGAGTCAAACAAATCACGCTGCTTAGTACAATCTTGGTGTCAGTACCAAAATGTAACCTGCGATCCTGGTGTCAGTACCCAAGTGTAATTGAAATCCTGGTGTCAGCACCCAAGTGTAAACTGCAGTCCTAGAGTCAGTACCGGAGCGTCACCTGCAATCCTGGTTTCAGTACCCAAGTGTAACTTTTAATCCTGATGAAAACACCCAAATGTAAACTGAAAATCTGGTGTCAGTGCCCGAGTATAACCTGCAATCCTGGTGTCAGTACCCAAGTGTAACTGCAATCCTGGTGTCAGTATCAAAGTTTAATCAGCAATCCTAGTGTCAGTACCTAAGTGTAACCCGCAATCCTGGTGTCAGCACCCAAGTGTAACTAGAATCCTGGTGTCAGTACCCAAGTGTAACTGCAACCCTGGTATTAGTATCCAAGTGTAATCTGCTCGTGGAGCTATGGCCAGATGTTAGCTCCGAATGCTTCAGATATTGCGAGATGGATGTTGAGTGAAATAGAGTGTCCCAAAACTCAACCTTAACCTGGTACCCGGTGAAAGGCCACGATATTACTGTTTTAAAAAAATTAAAAATAAATCCATGTCACTCAGGTAAACGATAACAGTTTTTTTTTTCGAAAATATCTAATACTAAAAGTAAGATGTTATGTGACAACTATTGCTGAACTGAGTGGCATGTTTTATTTCTTATTTTTCCCAGAAAAAGTCTATACTTTACCTTTCATCAAGTACCATGTTACCAGTTATACATAAAAATATATCGTGACTTCTATCTATATCTTTCCGAGTTATATCATAAACACTACTTAATATATTACAGGAGTCCTAGCGGCTGCTGATGTCAATGTGATCGCCGTGGACTGGAGCGCAGGCGCATACGGGCCAGACTATAATGCCGTTGTCAACACCAACGTACCACTTTGCGGTAGGCATTACTTTACTTTTAAGCAGGGTCCACCATGTCTTGCATAATTGTTGAAGGGCTAATGTGATGTTTGTCATAATTTTTCCTCCATCAAAACCGTAATTTTTTCAGGACTGGTATCCGTCCCAGCCTATATACTACCCACTGCAGGGCACAGGCCTCCTCCCAGAATGAGAGGGCTTGGGCCATAGTTCCCACGCGGGCCCAGTGCGGATTGGAAACATCACACACACACCATTGAATTTCTTCGCAGGTGTATACAGGTTTCCTCACGATGTTTTCCATCACCGTAAAGCTCATGGTAAATTACAAATGTAAATAATTGGTATAAAACTAACCTAACCTATATCTAAACCTATATATATAATATCTGGTCATCCAATATACCACAGTGACTCAAGTCAAAAGTCTTTGACCAGTGTGTGTTGACTTATGGCACTGAGACGTGGCCGCTAACGATGGGCCTCATAAGTAAGCTCAAAGTCACTCAGAGGGCAATGGAGAGGGCTATGCTCGGAGTTTCTCTGCGGGATCACATTAGAATGTAATCCGCGCAAGAACTAAAGTCACTGGCATAGCTCGATGAATCGCCAAACTCAAGTGGCAGTGGGCAGGGCAGATTGCTCGTAGAACTGATGGCCGATGGGGCAAAAAGGTTCTCGAATGGCGTCCACGGACCGGAAGACGCAGTGTAGGTAAGCCTCCAATAACATGGAGCAATGGCCTGGTTAAGGTTGCGGGATCGCGTTGGATGCGGATGGTACTGGACCGATCTGATTGGCGAGCCTTGGGGGAGGCCTATGTTCAGCAGTAGACGTCTTTCGGCTGAAATAATGATGAAGAAACCAAACCTAACCTATAGAATAGATTTTTATGTCCACAGGAGGTTCCTTATGATGTCTATAATCCGTGTATAGTCTCACATAACAACTGACTGAATTTATTATAAGACATTTTTTTTATTATTATTATGAGTGGTAGGCAAACGAGCAAGCGGGTCATCTTATGGAAATGATCACCACCGCCTTTAAATATCAACAACTCAAAGAAAGTCACTGATCTGTGGCCAGCCTTTAAAACGGAGAGGAAATCGGGGAGACGGAGGGGAGAGGGAGGGGAGAGGTTTTTGGACAATGTTTTTAAATAGAATATGCAGTTAAATTAGCAGAAATATGGGAAAGATGTCTAAAATGTTTAATTGTAAAAATAGCCCTCTTATATTGCCGTGCCCTTACGGGGCGTCACATGTATACCTAGTCTATTATTCCAGCTTATGCCTGTAATGTGATATGCAATAAATCATTTTGACTTTGACTTTGAGGTATTGGGCCCCCGGCGCTCTCACTGACCGCACGAAACACAAAACACAAGATTTTTCCTTACAATGTGCCAAAGGTTTGGCTCTAGATTTTAAGTTAATGATCTGAAGCCGTATTGTTTAACGCGCGGACGCTTGCCATTGCTTTCAGCATCTCTTTCTGTCGCCTATTGACAGAAGAAATCGTGAATGCATTTGCAAGTGTCGGCGCGTTAGACAATAAGCGTACTGATAGTGAACAAAATACGGATAACTCACGTTGAAGATTGAATTTAGTTTGACATCTTGGAACAAACGCCATGGCGGATACTGCCAAACGCGCAGTGTGCGCCACTGTGCTGCTCGCGTGAGGAAGCTGGCTGGTGAGGCTGGCAAGTCTCATGGTAGTTACATGTTTAAAATAAGCGTACTGGTGTTTTTTCAGCGGAGAGTATCGCCCGTTTCATCTTCTGGCTGAACCTGGTCACCGATTCCTACCTCAGCCTCTACCACGTCATCGGTTTCGAGGTCGGCGGCCATCTTGGCGGCTTGGTCGGTCGTAGCCTAGACGGCCAAATTCCTTTTATTACTGGTAAGTTCAAAAAATATTGTCAAACCGCGACACACCTTTGTCGCAATTACTAAACTAAACGGGACTTATCACGCAATAAATATTTATTTATTTACCTCGACGTTGATTTTGGCGTCGGGAGGAGTGTTCGGAGAGATCGTCTGATGTGAGTGTTGTGTGTCGGTGTAATGGGGTGCCATTAAAAAATCTTGATCAAGTGCGGGTAGTTCGAGATACGGGTGTTGATTCTAATCGGGATCAAGAGCGGGTAGTTCGAAAGACTCGTGCGGCTAAACGAACTGGACACCCTACACTTCAGTTAACTCGTGACCACGGTTGCTGCAATGTGGCCCCAACGTCGATGCAAATAAATAAATATTTATTGCGTGATATCTAAGTCCCGTTTAGTTTAGTAATTATGAGTGAAAATCACGAAAGTTTAAAACAGTAACCTTTGTCGTTTTTATATTAATATAAGTAACTCATGGGACAATTGACACCAATTGACCTAGTCCCAAACTAAGCAAAGCATACGGGTAAAACATAATGAGGCAAATAATCTAATTTCCTAAGATGTCATGGGTCTGTTCGACTTTCAAATCTATGGATTTCTTCACTGATAATAAATAACACTGGTTGAAAAGGCTTTATCTTCCAATATTTTTTGCAGCTCTCAACCCTCCCCGCACTGGGTGGAACGAAACCAACATGTTTCAACCGAACGACGGTCTAGTCACCGAAGCGATCCACACCGACGTGTTCGGGTCCGGCATGTTGGAGCCTGTCGCTCACCTTGACTTCTATCCCAATCGTGGGCTAGTCATGCCAGGGTGCTATTGGGTAGACTGGGAGTGCAGTCGAGACAGGTAAGCACTCATGAACTAAAGCCGCCGACGTAGCTAGAAGAATCACCAGACTCAAGTGACAGAAGGCATGAGCACATCGCTCGTAGAACTTTTGTTTTAAATGGGACTGAGCTGGTCACGTTCACCTTATGCACCTAGAGAGGTGCGAGTGGGTTACCATCCAATGGAAACTCCAGGATCGGTTATCGGCGCCGTGGCAGGCCAAGGCGAAGATGGCAGAATGACCTAGATACGTTGTCGAGTGATAGGCTACGGCAGACATAGATAGATATAAGTGTACGCTCGTTTTTAGGGTTCCATACCCAAAGGGTATAAAACGGGACCCTATTACTAAGAGTCCGCTGTCCGTCCGTCTCTGTCTGTCCGTCTGTCACCAGGCTGTATCTCATGAACCTTGATAGCTAGACAGTTGAAATTTTCACAAATGATCTATTTCTGTTGCCGCTATAACAACAAATACTAAAAATCAAATAAAGTTAAAAATTAAAGGGGGTCGTCATACAAGAAACGTGTTTTTTCAATGATCTTTATAATGCCGTTAACTAGACACTTGAAACTTTCACCGATTATGTATTACTGTGGCTAGTACAACAACAAATAATAAAAATATAGTTATATTAAACATTAAGAGGGGTCCCGACTTACCAATACAAAATGATCTCACACTGCGCACATTTTACTTAGAAGCAGGATTCTTCTAACACTGGGTTATTATAGTTACGGCTGTTTATTCGGTATATTTTGGCATACCTACCTAAAATTTTTACGGTAACTTCGGGGCGCGAGTCCAACTTGCACTTGGCCAGGTTTTTGAAGATCGGCATGTTGTACCAGTCCATAATTACTGGCACTGTAAACTGATTCCAAAGTTTCACCGAGCGAGGCAAAAGGTTCTGCGAGAAGCGAACTTAGACTGCCAGCTATTGAGGTGGTGAGGGTGGACTGGTGGTGGTGTTGGTGGATGGCGTTCCGTAATCATGGTCTACATCCTATAAAACATATTTCTACTGATATGGTATTTTTACTCTCATAATATCTTTATTTAAAGCTTACTGCCAAGTACACTATACGTGCAGCCTATGGACCAACTGTACGCAGAGGGCCGTCAACGCCTTCCGAGTCCAGTACAACAAAGGATTCATGATGCTGATGGTACTGCCGCACTTCTGTAGTGCACCAGGGAAGTTCGCGCAGGCGAACACTGATGATTTTTACGCGATAATGCGCATGAAAACAGCCTCTTTGCTCAGTCGTCTGCGCGCCAGTCCCAACACCATCTTGATGACCATTGCTGACAGATATAACTCGCATATAGTGTGTAATTTCATGCACATCATAGTTAGTAAGAGGTCGTGTTCCGGTAGCAGTCGTCAGTTTTAATTTTAGATCAATTTTCATTTTATGTAGGTATATTAGATTAATCATTATTGGTTGGTGGTTTTTTACATGCGATATTCTCTTTTTAATATTTTTTGCAATTATTCTTTGTGATCTGAAATAAATGATTTTCATTTTTATTTATTTATTTTATAACTGTTTGTTTATAGGTCATACCAGTATTTCGCTGAGTCGATCATATCCGGAGGATTTACCTCCGTCAAATGCGACAGCGTTAATGATGCATTGGATGGCAATTGTGACTCGGACGAGACAATCATCATGGGAGGTCTCGTTGACAAATCCGGGTGAGTTCACCTTATTCTGTATTTTCCTTTCCTTTTTAATTTCCAAATCGGCACCATAAGTCACATCAATGGTCCCATAAAGGTTTTTGATTGAAGTTTCATACAGGGTGCTAACAAATTAGGTACCAATATTTCTATCGCTTAATCTGCTCATCAAAACAAGCCACTTTTATTCTAACAACTCTTTAAAATGTAAAAATATCTTGATTTTCCATTATTAAAGGAGTAAACCATTTGAATGGATATGTATGAAAAGTTTGAGTTTTTTTTAATTTTGAAAACTTGTTGGAGTGAAAGTGACTTTTTTTGATTAGTAGGTTATGCCCTGAAAATATTGGTAGCTACCTAATTTATTAACACTTATTATGTACACTTTGCGATTGATACTTTCCAAGATACTCATATTACTTTTCTTTTCAGGAGATCCGGTATCTTCTACCTCACCACCAACGCTCAGGCACCTTTCTCAACCGGTTAAATGAAAAAAAGCAATAGGTCACCCAACACCATTACCCTATCATTTCAAAGCACAATGAAAGCCATTGTCTGTATCATACTGAGAACTCGATTAATTTTAAATTAAACTGTCATCATCATCATCATCATCGTCCCTACCTTTATACATCCCACTGCAAGGCACAGGCCTCCTCTTAGAATGAGAAAGGGCTTGAGCCGTAGTTCCCACATGGACCCAGTGTGCAACGGGATCTCCACACACTTGAATTTCTTCGCATGTGAGTGTGTATCTTCCCGAGGTTTTCCTTCACCATAAAGCTCATGGTAAATTCCGTAAAACTCAGAGCGTGGATCGAACACACGACCCTGTGTTAGAGAGGCCATAAGTCAAACAACTAAGCTACCACGTCTTTTTCTGTTTTTTTTTTTCGACAGAAAACTGTACATTTACTAAGCAAATGTAGCCATGTAGTTAAGTAGCCTAGCTAGCAAAGGGGCAGAAGTTTGAACACTGACTGGCGCCTCACAGTTTTTCAAATTGTATGTGCAGAATTATTTTTGAAATATACCAATGAACTGTACAACTAGACGGTTGCTTTGAAAAGAATTGCCACAGTTGGCAAATAAATGATGGTACTGCTGATATTTCTACGCTAATTCTAAGGGAAACCACGTTTTGATAGCTCATGAAGAGTATTATAACTTGCTTGGAGGTGTGAAGTACTCAAATGGTGAATGTATACCGTATGGTGATCTAGACATAGCTTTCAACCAATGGTGCTCGTTGACAAAACTTGAAACGCTTTCATGGTCTACGTATAGTTAAGTTAAATTAATAAATATTTAAAAAAAACTTTTTGTTATTTTATTAAATCCTTTAATTTAATATATCATCTTCCGTCTCTTTGGTGAAATGTTGAGAGATAAGATAACCTCCCCAAATGTGACATGAGATTTTGCAAAATGCATAGGCTTTTTTAAAAATACTGCGCTGCGCTACTATGCGGCTTTCGCATAAATGCATTAGATGTGATGGTCTTGCCACGTCGCAATCATGAAGGTTTACACTGGTGATACGGGATAGAGAAATATCTAAACTTTCTTTGTTTCTTTGTTTGTAGGGGAATCTCTGAAACTATACAGCCAATTTTGATAATTCTTTCACCAATGGAAAGCCACACTATCCCTCATTGACATAGACTACTTTTCCTTTGGGAAAATGCAAAATTCACATGGGATAGAAAAAAGTGAATTCAACTTCGGGGCTAATTTTAAAATCCTTTCACCAACTAAAAGCAACAATATCCGCGATTGGCATAGGCTACCTTTCCTTCAGGAAAATGCAAAATTCCCACGAGATAAAGAAGTGAAGGAAAGAGCGGGATGAAGAATAAGCTAGAAATTACTCCACCGACAAGAGCCTAGCTCTTAAATATATGATGATGATGATGATGATGAGTCTTAAGTGTTCAAGAATCTGAACAAGGCCTAATGCCTCTATATTGTTTATGGAATAAGTTTCTCTGTGATCCATTCATTCACTCATCTCTCTCTTACTTTTCACCTAAAACATCAAGCACGCACGCTCTGTAATAAATTGTGTTTAAATTAAATAAACTCAGTTTTAAGTTAAAAAACTTTTAATTTATGTTCCCACGAACATAATGGTGCCGAAACAAAATTAAAAATCGTTCGCGCAAAGACTTTTCGCCCAAATTCGTCAAGTGCCTTATAGTGACCGCGTGTGCCGACGGACTCGAATCGAGCTAAATAACAGTGCTTCAAGTTGAAACGTGCATGAAGTCAATTCCGATCGTCAAATAGAAACCAATACGATCCATAAATACATTTCATCCGTCAAAATTCGACTTCTCAAGGGCAATTTAGCTTCGAAAATTTCAAAACCGAACGGCCGCCATATTTTTTCTCCGGTTCCAAGTATTCCGCCAACTCTTCGGCTAGCTTCACACACGTTCGATCCCCGAGGGAGAAAGATATACGCCAGAGTACGAGTGCGGAGGAGAAAGGAACAACCGGTGAATTTTCGTTCACTTCATTCTTCGTTTGCTACTGACATCTGTCACATTGACAACTGACATCACAACTGTCACCGGTTTAACCACAAACTTCGATCATCAATTATAATAATAAACAAAACAATCAAGCCGACTTATTGTTCACAAAATGACAAAAGAAGAGGCAAAATCGACTACCATCTCCCAAGACGAGCGAAAATTAAAAGCACAGATAGCACAATGCAAAGGCTCTTTGACAAAAGCCGAAAACTTTTTACGCAAACAACAAGAAGGACCTTTAGACAAGGAGGCTGTCGACACCCGCTTGCAGCAGTTAACTGGTGTTTTAGCAAGCCATAAGGTCCTCACCGTGCAACTCCATCTGCTTCACGAAGAGAGCGCTGACACCGACTTCAGCAATGACGACTTTGAAGACAGATGCCTGGCAGTGACATCTAACCTATGCAAGCTGCTCCACGCTGCTCCACAGCAACGACCTGAGGCGGGTGGTGGAACTTCAGCTATGAAGTTACCTGACATTGATATACCAGTCTTTGACGGAAAAGATTTCACAAAATACAACACCTTTATCGAATTGTTTAATGCAATTATAGATAACAACAACAGGTTAGCTCCCATCCAAAAATTATTTTACCTAAGAAAATTTACCAAAGGTGAACCACTGCAATAGGTATGACAACAAATTTCTCGTAATCACTAATCATGTGCAGGCATTGCTCGACTTCCCCACAATCTCGAAGGGTGCATCTAGTAATTTACGAGAGCTAGTCTCAAACTCTCGTCAACACTTAGCTGCATTAGAAACATTAGGACAATCTCCCAAACATTGGGACATGTTACTTTTGCCCATTTTACTTAGGAAGGTTGACCAGTACACCTGCCGTGCATACCACAGCGAGCGTGTGGCCAAGGATCTGCCCACGCTGGAGGACTTCTTCACCTTTCTGGAAAGAAGAGCCTGCAGCTTTGAAGTGAGCCAGCATAGTGAAGGTAAGAGCCATTCAAATTTTAATAAAAGCAAGGTCACAAATTTTGCCAGCAAAACTGCGGCACCTGGGCCGTCTTGTAAATTTTGCAATGCCTCGACTCACAAATTATTCAAATGTGATAAATTCCAAGCCATGCCCATTGGGGAAAGGGCTGAATTTGTGTCAACTAATAGCTTGTGCAAATTATGTTTAAATCCACACAAAAATAAGTGTCAATTTCACTTCAAATGTGAACAATGTAAAAGCAAAATGCATAATACTCTATTACATGGTATAGACGAATTAAAGGTTTCCATGCATAGCAATAGCTTCACAAGCACTGTACTACTGCCCACCATCAAGGCAAAAATTCTCAGTCAGGATGGCAAGTCATACACAATAGCTAAGGGGCTTGTAGACAGCGGCAGTCAGGTATCGTTTGTGACAACAGCACTTGCCAATTCCTTAAAATTGAAATCTTTTAATAATAATTTAAATATCACAGCCTTGGGCAACCAGACAAAATCCACTTTCAAGGCTGTCAATGTCAATTTCATGTCACTTCAAACCGACTTCAAATGTCAAGTGACCTGCTCAATAGTTGACCAAATAACAACAAGCTTACCTCAGCACAAGGTGAACATGCACAATATAAACATACCGGAGTTCATTAACCTTGCAGATGATGAATTTGACACTCCGGGCCAAATTGCATTTTTGCTTTCAGCTGACGTGTTCTTTAAAATATTGTTACCCAACAAAACCAAACTCCAAGATAGTAACTTATATGTGATAGACACTGAGTTTGGTTCAATATTGTCGGGTGAAATACAAAATAATGAGCCACACTTTAACAGCCATCCTGTAACTTTGCATGCAGTTGTTTCTGACAATGATGATAGTGTTAGTCACCTCCTTCAAAAGTTTTGGGAGACTGAAATGGTTCCTGGAACGAAAATGGAGGTTACAGCAAAGCAGGTTTCCTGCGAAGCCGAATTCAGAGCATCGGTACAGTTGGTCAATGGCAAATTTCAAGTCCCCCTGCCCCTCCAATGCCCCCCTGATCAAGCTAACTTAGGTAGCACATATTATGTCGCCTCTAAGTCCTTACAAGGCTTACAAAAACGGTTTGCAAAAGACAAAGGGTTGAAGCAGGGTTATTTTGACTTCATGAATGACTATGTAGCGCTAGGCCATGCCAAAATACTCACCTTAAATAAGGAAAATATTCATAGCAGCTACTTCATGCTTCATCATCCTGTCATAAGGAATGACAAGAAAACTACTCGACTGAGAGTTGTGTTCAATGGCAATACAAGAGCAAGCTCAAATCATAACAGTCTAAATGACATGCTGCTCAATGGACCCAATAATCAAAATGATTTATTCAACATTTTAGTGCTGTTTAGGACCCATAAGTATGTACTACTGGCCGACATTAAACACATGTATAGGGCTATCAATATAGACCCAGCCTTTAGGAAATTACAAAACATACTGTGGACCGATGAAGATGGAACTGACAAAATTTTACAATTACAGACTGTCACCTACGGGCTCAAGAACTCCAGCTACCTGGCAACACAATGTCTACGGGAGCTCGCTGAAGGATATGCTGGCACAATGCCCAATGCTGCGAAGGTAATCCAAACAAGTATGTATGTGGATGACAGCTTATTCGGAGCAAACACCATTGAAGAAGCATTGCAGGTAAGGGATGAGTTCATTAGCTTATTGAACATAGCCAGTTTTCAACTACATAAATGGGCAGCCAATCACCCTGCCTTGTTAGCGGGCATACCGGCTGACAAGCAACACTTCAATGAACGGGAATTGACTCAACAAAATCTGTCCATGAAGGCACTAGGCGTCTCATATGACATTAGCAATGACCAATTTAAGATCACTTGTCCTACCTGTGAGCCCACCAAATGGAACAAACGCAGTGTGCTCAGTTTTATCGGTTCCTTCTTTGACCCACTTGGCCTAGCAGCACCTGTCATACTGAAGGCTAAGCAGTTCATGCAGAGGTTATGGTTAGAAAACTTAGAATGGGATAGTCCCTTATCTCAAGAGTTTTTAAAGGATTGGTTGAAATTTTACCATTGTCTAAACAGCATGCCTGTATTATGTGTGAATCGATACCTCAATATTCACAATGCAAACAGTGTTCAAATTTTTGGATTTTGTGACGCTTCAGCTGGTGCCATAGGCGCCGTTATACATATAAAAGTAATCAACAATGGTATTGTGACATTCACTCTATTATGCGCTAAGTCTAGAGTCGCCCCAATCAAAAACCGTCTTACCATACCTAAGTTGGAGCTGAATGCAGCACTATTGCTTGCCCAACTATACTCCAAGGTGGCCCCTATACTGAGCGCTATTAGAGTGGACAATATTTATTTATTTTCAGATTCTCAAGTCACTTTATGCTGGCTAACGTCAGCCAGAACAAATTTACCCGCATTTGTTAAAAATAGAGTCAACATGATTAACCAGCTTACGACTGATTGTAAATGGTGTCACATTCCTGGCTCACAAAACCCAGCGGACTGCCTGTCACGTGGCTGTGATCCACAGCAACTCTTATCTAATGACTTATGGTGGAATGGTCCAGAACACCTTAGACATACAGACTACAGACCACTTATCATGCCTACATGTGCCCATGTCACATGCATGTTAAGTGCAGGCACTGACAGGCAGTCGGATGAGTGTTGTGAAGGTGAGGAAATTTTTAACAAATTTTCATCATTTGGTAAACTCGTGAGAGTCGTAGCTTGGGCCAAACGGTTCATCTACAATTGTATCCACACTATAAAACGGTCTGGATATCTGACAATTGAAGAGTTACAAAATTCTTCCAATAAAATAATGTCACAAATCCAATTAAAATATTTTGCTGAAGACATCAGCCGCATTAAGGAAAATAAGGATGTAAAATCAAACTTAAAAACTTTAAACCCGTTTATAGATGGTAATGGTGTATTAAGAGTTGGTGGTCGGTTACAAAACGCCCCAATACCATACTCTCAAAAACACCCAATAATATTACCGAGCAAATGTCATGTCACTCAATTAATTATAAAAAATGAGCATATAGCCCTGCTTCACTCTGGTTTAGCTCTAACTGTTAGCAACCTTAGGTTGAAATTTTGGATTATTGGTGTCTCTCGTGAAGCGAAAAGAGTCATTAACAAATGCATCAAATGTTACAGGTTCAAGGCCCAAGGTGCCAGCCAGCTCATGGGATCCCTGCCTTCTGATCGGGTCACCGAGAGCCATCCCTTCTCCAAGGTCGGAGTGGACTACTGTGGTCCATTCCAGGTCAAACAGTCGAGTCTGCGGAGGTCCGTTGTTACCAAAGGGTACACATTAGTTTTTGTTTGCTTTGCCACAAAGGCCATCAATTTAGAGCTTGTGTCCGACATGACCACTCAGAGTTTCCTGGCCGCCTTAAAAAGGTTCATTGCCCGACGAGGTGTGCCTCAAGTAATACATTGTGACAACGGCCAATCCTTTAAGGGAGCATATAATACGCTTCACGATTTGTATTTACTTAATAAAAAAGATTGTCATCAAAATTCGGTAGTCAAGGTCGCCGCTGATAAGGGCATTGAATTTAAATTCATACCCAGCTATAGCCCGACGTTTGGAGGCCTATGGGAATCGGCTGTGAAAAATTATAAGTACCACTTTAAAAGGGTCGTTGGGGCCAGTATTTTCACTTACGAAGAGCTAAATACAATTTTGATAGAAATTTAAGGTGTCCTCAATTCAAGGCCACTGACCCCGTTGTCGAGGGACCCCACAGATCTGTCAACCCTAACACCAGGGCACTTTTTAATTGGCAGGTCAATCACTTGTATACCTGAGGCAGACCTCACCGAAATCCCGTCCAATAGACTCAAATTCTGGCGCCGCTGTACGCAAATTAAACAGCATTTTTGGCACGCGTGGCACAAGCAATACCTATCTCAGCTGAATAGTCGGCCAAAATGGCACAAAACGTTACCAGATATTGAAGAAGGTAGCCTTGTCTTACTCAAGGGTGACAACGTGCCTCCTCTGCAATGGCCTATGGCTCGAGTCATTAAGGTATTTCGGGGACAAGATCAGAAGGTGAGGGTCGCCGAGTTGAAGACCGCCACGGGTATAACCCGCCGGTCTATAAACAAATTGTGTGTATTACCACTAATGTAAGAATTTTACATAATGATCTCATTTATGTACCTAAACACCAAATAGTCGACATACTTACTATAAATAATTTATTTTATGTCTCAGCCATTACTAATGTATCTATATAACTTAGGTTCTAAAATAGTTTAGATAACTTACCTTGCACAATGTGTCATACTGTAAGTCCAGTTCAAATATTTGCAATTTTCTAAATACAATGTGTAACTACCAAAATCAAGTAACAATGTGTCATACTGTAATTATAAGTAGTTGTTTCTTTTAACCGCTTAATTGTATTGTACTTCCTTGCCTGGGAGTATGTTCAAGAATCTGAACAAGGCCTAATGCCTCTATATTGTTTATGGAATAAGTTTCTCTGTGATCCATTCATTCACTCATCTCTCTCTTACTTTTCACCTAAAACATCAAGCACGCACGCTCTGTAATAAATTGTGTTTAAATTAAATAAACTCAGTTTTAAGTTAAAAAACTTTTAATTTATGTTCCCACGAACATTAAGCATGGAACTCCGCAAAGCAAAGACTGAATCCATACGGTTTACTATTTATTTTATTTTAACACATTGGTGTACAGTACTTTCAATTAAGAGTTGATAAGTTATATAATTTGGACGCCTCTAGGCGTAGGGTCCTTCAAAGTGTTAAGATGCACAGGCTGAACAAAAAACCATCAAAGCTTAAACAAAGATCTTTTTATTAATCCGCTCTTATTAGTTCGTTTAACCAGTAGAGAAAGGAGATTGCTCGTTGGTCGTCAAGTAATAGATCCCGCTCGATCTGTAACAAATACATAAAATAATTTATTCTACTTCTGTACTTTTAACTGTTTTTGACATGATCACGAACAATTAAACAAGAACATTTTAATATGCCTCAGGAAAGTCTATACTCCATTCCCCATTACAGCACTTGTGTCGTAATGTCGTTATTACGTTACACCTAGCTGCCACAGATTATTAAATGTAGGTTACACCCAACACTAAAGCCCAGTTTAGACCTGCAAGGAAACCGTGCAAGTTGCACTACACTTGCGCGATTTTTCTTGCAGGTGTAAACTCGGCTTAAAACAAGCATTTGAATTCAAGCGGTTTTTATTAAAAATATAATTTTCCGAGATAGTTTTTTACTGCCAATATAAGAAAAATATAATTTTTAACATCGAACGTCAATTAAAAACTTTTTCATAGACAACTAACTGTTCTGTCACAAATACGAGGGGCGTTCAATATAAAGTGAGAATGAGATGCAAACTCTTTCAATATTAATTTATTGAATCAGGCGTTACTTTGCGGAGGTCCATATTAATGAACTAAAACAATTACTTTGCTCACCCGCGACCTTTCAATAGTTACGTTTATGCAAGAAATGTGCGTTCATGCAGTTCCTCCACCTCCACACTGTACGAACACACACAAATCACATAAACCCAACCATCACCACCACCAAGCTACACTGACGCGTTTCGAACTCAACCAGAGCTCATCTTCAGAGTTACCACAACCGTATGCTATGCTACCAAACGTTAAACTAACAAACCAAAACAAATGTTTTAACTTGTCACTGTAACTTCTCAAGTACCCACTTTATTTTTCTTATTCTCAAACTACCCCACAAAAATTAACTTTTATTGACATATTTAAAACTACCTTGAATTTTTTTTTTTTTTTTTTTTGTTTATTTATTTATAAGGCATATTTAATTAATACTAACTGTTCAAATTCGACCCAAGCCGCAGTAAAGGAGAAGATACTAAATTTACCTGTTCATTAATAATAGACCCCATAGTGTTGTACCTAATTATTTCCATGCATTCCAGAGCATCCAGACGCAACCCCTTGCCGCAATAATGTAACACTTCATAAGAATCTGAATCTAACAATGAATGATTTGATTCCAACAAATGTTTTGCAAAATTCGATCTATCTGGATGCTCATTCCTATATGCCGAAACATGCTCTTTAAATCTAGTATTAAAACTTCGGCCTGTCTGTCCTACGTATATCCCATTGCAGTCATTACAAGTAAGCTTGTATACCCCCGATCTAGTTCCCTTATCTACCTGTTCTTTGTGGTTACATAGCCTAGAGTACAAAGAGTTGTTAGTCTTAAAGGCAACATTAATATTGTTTGATTTTAAAATGCCATAAATCTTATCAGACAAACCCCCGACGTAAGAGATGCTAGATCTATATTTGTTAGTAGACTGAGAAGGTAACGCAGCGTAAAGCATGCTATTTACTAACCGTGCCTGCTTCTTTTGAACTAAACTATCTACCATTGATTTTGTATAACCATTTGAGATCGCTATCTGATAAATAGTACTCAACTCTAAATCATAATGTTCCTTAGAAAGAGGCACAGTCAACAATCTATTAACATAACAATGGAAAGCAGCCAGTTTATGCTGCCACGGATGATTAGAAGATGCTGGTATAACAGCATCTGTGTACGTGGGCTTACGGTATATTTTAAATTGATGTTTACCATTTAATTTTGAAATCGTTAAATCCAAAAAGTTCAACGAACAATTTTCCTCCAATTCTTTTTTGAACCTTATCTGTACGTGCTTGTTATTCAAACCATTAATAAACACGTCAAGCTGTCTCATACTCCCTCTCCAGCATAGGATCAAATCATCAACAAACCTAAAATAGTACACAATATTACTATTACCCACAATATACTGATTCTCAAAATGATCCATAAATATATCTGCCATTAAAGGACTCAGAGGTGAACCCATAGCTAAACCATCACTCTGTAAGTAATAAAGACCATTGAACCGGAAATATTTTTGTTTCATGCATAAAGTTACCAAATCTATTAATTCACAAACTTCACCCGGATGCAACCGCTTCCTTTCTAAGTGGTCTTTTAGAATTTCTAGTGTCTCACTATATGGTACGTTAGTAAATAAACTGTCTACATCCAAAGAAAGCAACGTTGCATTCGGCGGTATGCTGATGTCCTTAATTTTACTAACCAAATCTAAACCATTTTTTAAACTATAAGAAGGTTTAAAGGAAGCCTTCACACGAATAATACTATTTAATTTCTTCGCCAATTTATATGCTGGAGCACTCACGTATGAGACAACTGGACGAACAGGCACATCATCTTTATGAATTTTAGGTAATCCATATAGAATTGGCGCCTGCGGATTCATGGGAATTACAAAATTCTTTTGTTGTTCGGTTTCAAAGGCAAACAAAGAACCCTTTATTAGTCTCTTTAGATCTTTGTGAAATGTAATTGTAGGGTCCTTACGTAAAACTGTAAAACCGTCCCCTTGAACGATATCTAAAACTTTCCGATTATATTGATACCTATCCAATAAAACAATACAATTTCCTTTGTCTGCCTTTGTCACCACTAAATCATTATCATACACTTTCTCCTGAATAGATCTCAAAGAATTTAATTCGGTTATATTGACAATACACTCTGTGGAATTGGTATTTTTAAGTGTATTTGCCACTAACACTTTTGTTTCAAAATCACCACAGTTACTTGTAATAGCAACCTCAGAATCTACCGCCAAACCTTCCACTATTTTTTGACTAAATTTAGTGGGTAGATTATATTTTAAACCTTTTTCCAATAACTGATTCTCATTATCCAAAAATTCCACATTAGTAAGATTTTTAACGCGAGGGTAGAAATTATGACCGTTAGTAGAACCTCGATAATTATTGTTCAAAGAAGAAAAAGATTCTGTTCGTCGTCCTGTAAGCCAACGTAACTTTTTACACTGAGTCAAATACTTTTTATGAGCGTCTACTGAAGCAAAAAACCGGGCTTTTTCATCCAAACGATCGAATTCAATTTTATGTAACTTAAAAGTAAGTTCAGACTGCAATACTTTGAGATGTCATTTTAAATTATCTCTAACACGGAACCAACTACGCGACTCTTCACTTAACCATATTTTCCTCGCCCTTTCCATTGCAATTCTAGCAGCTATACTAGTACTATAACAACGGAATTTAATATAATTAGGTACAACATTTAAATGTTTACATTGTTGATTGAACCAAATGTTTTGAACAGCTAAACGATGCTGTTTAGTTAATTTATGATATAAACGTGCCTGTACGGCTACGCATGCCGATTTTAAATAATTTATTGAATCAGGCGTTACTTTGCGGAGATCCATATTAATGAACTAAAACAATTACTTTGCTCACCCGCGACCTTACAATAGTTACGTTTATGCAAGAAATGTGCATTCATGCAGTTCCTCCACCTCCACACTGTACGAACACACACAAATCACATAAACCCAACCATCACCACCACCAAGCTACACTGACGCGTTTCGAACTCAACCAGAGCTTATCTTCAGAGTTACCACAACCGTATGCTATGCTACCAAACGTTAAACTAACAAACCAAAACAAGGCCGAAGTTTTAATACTAGATTTAAAGAGCATGTTTCGGCATATAGGAATGAGCATCCAGATAGATCGAATTTTGCAAAACATTTGTTGGAATCAAATCATTCATTGTTAGATTCAGATTCTTATGAAGTGTTACATTATTGCGGCAAGGGGTTGCGTCTGGATGCTCTGGAATGCATGGAAATAATTAGGTACAACACTATGGGGTCTATTATTAATGAACAGGTAAATTTAGTATCTTCTCCTTTACTGCGGCTTGGGTCGAATTTGAACAGTTAGTATTAATTAAATATGCCTTATAAATAAATAAACAAAAAAAAAAAAAAAAAATTCAAGGTAGTTTTAAATATGTCAATAAAAGTTAATTTTTGTGGGGTAGTTTGAGAATAAGAAAAATAAAGTGGGTACTTGAGAAGTTACAGTGACAAGTTAAAACATTTGTTTTGGTTTGTTAGTTTAACGTTTGGTAGCATAGCATACGGTTGTGGTAACTCTGAAGATGAGCTCTGGTTGAGTTCGAAACGCGTCAGTGTAGCTTGGTGGTGGTGATGGTTGGGTTTATGTGATTTGTGTGTGTTCGTACAGTGTGGAGGTGGAGGAACTGCATGAACGCACATTTCTTGCATAAACGTAACTATTGTAAGGTCGCGGGTGAGCAAAGTAATTGTTTTAGTTCTTTCAATATTAGGAAATTAAATACTGGCCGGTAAAGCTAATCTATTTAGCTGATTGCTATGAAAAAAAAAGTAACTGTCTTTTGTTTAAAAAAAAAATACGGTAATTTCTTTGCAATGCTATTGAGTACGTTAGCGAAAATGGAGAAAATTTAACTGCGCGCCGTTATCAAATACTTGTGTTTGAAAAATTTTTCTACGGACCAAGTTAATTTAGATTTGCGGGACACTTTAGGGTCTAATGCTCCTCCGTATTCGACAGTCGCACGTTGGTGCGCCGAATTTAGACATGGAAGAACATCGACCATGGACGACCCCCGCTCCGGACGCCCTACTACTGCAATAACTGAAGAAATTGTGAAATAAGTTGAAAACTCAGTTTTGGCGGATCGTCGTGTCACGGTTCGTTTTATTGCTGAAAATGTAAAGATTTCAACGTGGAGCGTGCATAATATTTTACATGAACGCTTGGGTATGAAAAAGGTATCAGCGCGTTGGGTACCAAGAATGCTTACTGACACGCAAAAACAAACTAGAGTCGAGATTTGTCAAGAAGCTTTGGACCTGATACAGCAAGACCGGGAACTTTTTTTGGCGCGATTTATAACAATGGACGAAACATGGCTCCATCATTACGACCCTGAAACGAAACTGCAGTCTATGACATGGAAAAAGCCATCATCTCCAACTCCGAAGAAATTCAAGGTGGGCCCATCTACCGGTAAGGTCATGGGCTCTGTTTTTTGGGATGTTAAAGGGGTATTAATGATTGAGTATCTCAAACATGGAGCCACTATTACGGGCACTTTATACGCCAAACAAATAGCAACATTGTGCAATGAGATCCGCGAAAAACGGCGAGGTAAACTCTCGAAAGTTGTGCTGTTCCACCAGGACAATGCCCCGGCACACAAGTCCATCGTTGCAATGGCTGCAATTCGTGATGCTGGGTTCAATATCTTTAAGCAACCTCTGTATTCACCAGATCTAGCTCCCAGTGATTTCTACCTATTTCCGAGATTGAAACAATACCCGAGAGGCCAGAAATTTGAAGACGACGACGCGGTAGTCGCTGCAGTACAAGATTTTTTAAGTACTCAAGATGAGACCTTTTTTAAAAATTAAATTTTAAGTTTAGAAAAAAGATATAATAAGTGTACTATGCTAAAAGGTGACTATGTCGAAAAATAAAATTACATTTAGTAAAAGTTGTTTATAACATACTCATTCTCACTTTTTATTGAACGCCCCTAGTATGTCAAACATTTTTATATTTTTCACTGGCTTGCTTTGCTGGCGTTTGCTTTTTTTATAGATTGCATAGTTAAAATAGAAGAAAATAGAAGAAAAAAGAAAAGTGTATAATTTGGTCTTAACGGCTCGTGGCGTCTTACATTGCGATATTCACATTCGTTCGTATCGCAACTCAGGTCAATCGCCTTTTAAGACCTTCACTTATACAAACGTTGCATAAAATACCATTAAATGTCCGTTTCTAAAAGAAATTTCGTTCATTAGGGTTCCGCACACAAAGGGAACCAATGGGACTCTCTCAGTAAGACTCTGATGTCTGTCTGTCTGTCTGTCCGTCCGTCAGACAAATGAACCATGACTTTTTTTATAGTATAGGGGGCAAACGAGCAGATGGATCGCCTGATGGTAAACGATAAAACTACGACGATGCGACTTTTCCGTGTACCCTGCAACTGAATTAAGGATGGAGGAACTTACCCGAACTTGGCAGTAAGCCCTCCCATGCTGAGGGTTTCTTCAGATTCGCAGGAGCCAGACGTGGCTTCAAGAAGACTGTCGCAACGGACGGCGGTGAACCCTCCAGCTAAGATCGACTCTGCCAGGTATTGATAAGCTCTGAAATGATTAGTCATAATTTTCATCATCATCATCATTACGTCCGGATAGCCTAGTTGTTAGAGAAACTGACTTCGAAGCTTGAGGTCCGGTCGGGGCAGACATTTGTGTGTATGTCTGTAAACTCTTTATTGTACAAAAATAAGGAAAAAAAAGAAAAACATTGTGCATTGAGCATTGTGTTTGTGTGAATAATACGAATGTTTGTGCTCGAGTCTTGGGTGTTTAATATGTATTTAAGTATGTATCTATCTATATAAGTATGTTTATCCGTTGTCTAGTACCCCTAGTACAAGCTTTGCTTAGTTTGGGACTAGGTCAATTGGTGTGAATTTGTCCCGTGATATTTGAAATGAAATGAATAAAATTTATTTTGAAACAACAACAACAACAAAAAACAGTTTACAAATTTCTTAAATATAAAGTGTATTGTGTCAGTTGCCTCAAAAAAGGAGTCCACTCAGCATGAGTCGAGGCAGGGGGCCACGACGCTGATTTTCAGTGGATCCTATCAAGTAACCTAAAACTAATAAATCTAAAACTATAAGCTTACGGGCTCATATCTAAATATATTTAATTTTTATGTTTGTACTCGCACGGTCTAAGTAAAGTAAATCTACATTTCGCACCAAATACAAACTGAAATATAGATGCACAGAAAAAACCCCAGAAAAAAGACCAATGCTGGGAATCGAACCCAGGTCCTCAGCATTCCGTGCCGCGTGCCATACCCCTACACCACCACTGGTCTAGAGATTAGACACGAATCTTTCCTATACATCATACATTTCAATCTGCTAAATCATCACCTTATGCAGTGACAAACGCACATCTATGTTACACCCTCATCGAGAGATTTTAACACTCCTTCGGAACTAACCGCTCACCTGGACAAGAGATGGCGCTACTGTGCAACTTTAAACAAGTTAGCTATGAAGTATCTTTTTTTTATACTTATTTTTTCAACTTCATTTTTTTTATTACTTTTACGGTCATCCCGTGAAATCATACATTTCGCACCAAATACAAACTGAAATATAGATGCACAGAAAAAACCCCAGAAAAAAGACCAATGCTGGGAATCGAACCCAGGTCCTCAGCATTCCGTGCCGCGTGCCATACCCCTACACCACCACTGGTCTAGAGATTAGACACGAATCTTTCCTATACATCATACATGAATGCGGCACGGAATGCTGAGGACCTGGGTTCGATTCCCAGCATTGGTCTTTTTTCTGGGGTTTTTTCTGTGCATCTATATTTCAGTTTGTATTTGGTGCGAAATGTATGATTTCACGGGATGACCGTAAAAGTAATAAAAAAAATGAAGTTGAAAAAATAAGTATAAAAAAAAGATACTTCATAGCTAACTTGTTTAAAGTAAATCTATCTCTGCGATTACCAAACCAGAAATCAGACTGACATAATTATGTAATCACACTAATATTATAAAGGCGAAAGTTTGTGAGTGTGTACCTATATTTATTTATATATTTTATTTATTTCAGCCTATACACGATGATGATTAATCAGTGACCAGGAACCTGATTTCTAGATCAGTATTTAGTGGCAGTCACGTTTGTGTCGCAATTACGTGAAACAAACGTATTTTTTTTAATTATGATTATTTGTCAATCATATTTGTTTAGTCTATGACCCTAAAACCTCTTTAACAAGTCAGTTTCTTAAACAAACTTCGACGTGAGACCTGTCAAATTTCCCGCCAAAGCGATGACACTTGACGAAACTAATTAACGTCAACAGATGTGGGATGACCATGCATTCCGTGCATGGATAAATTTATAACAATAAGGTTTTTTTTTATTAAACAAAGACTATACTAGCATCGTTTGCGGTCGAGTACCAATCTCCTTTTGGCCTGTCCTTCTACTTCTTCCAAAATTTACTCTAAAACATTTACTGTTCAATCTGCTAGACTGTGGAATCGATTGCCCACCTCCATTAGGCAATCTCCCTCCGTGGTGTCGTTCAGGGAAGCTTTGAAGAAGATGTGGCTCACACCATCTCTTTAATTTATTGAGAACACTGCTTATTTATTGTATGTTTTATGCATATATATGTTGTATATGGTAGTATATTTTTAATAGGTTTCTTTATATTATGAGTTTATGTATTGTATTTACTAAAAGTTGTATTGTAGCCTTTGCTTTGTCCGACTGTTTTATTTTTACTTACTCTTTGTCGGTCCCTTACTAAATGCTCCTTTCATCCACTCAAAGGTTGACTGGTAGAGATCCCTTAAAGGGATAAGTTCGCCTTTGTACATGCATTTCAACGGTTGTCAATAATGTTTTTCTTTTTTTTTCCTTATTTTGTACAATAAAGAGTTTACATACATACATACATACTATCATGAGACTTCATCTATTAAATTCTATTTTGGCTAGGGATAAATATTTTTCAACTCCTGATCACCGATTGGACCCGCGTGGGAACAACGGCCCAAGCCCTCTCATTTTGAGAGGAGGCCTGTGCCCTACAGTGGGACGTATATAGGCTGGGATGATGTATGATGATGAAATTAAACAGTTGGCAAATGAATCATTTGGGAAATAATTTTCGGCGAAAAAGCAGATACAGTCTTAAAAATAAAAAATATTAGGGGACAATCTTACACAAATCGACCTAGTCCCAAACTAAGCAAAGCTTGTACTATGGGTACTAGACGACGATAAACATACTAATATAGATAAATAAATACTTAAATACATAGAAAACATCCATAACTCAGGAACAAATATTCGTGCTCATCACACAAATAAATGCCCTTACCGGGATTTGAACCCAGGACCTCTTGCTTCGTAGGCAGGGTCACTACCAACTAGGCTAAAGCGGTCGTTATTTTTCCTTCTTCTTATTTCTTTTTAATTATAACAAGATCATACGACTCGCGCAGACGCAACTGTCTCACCTGTCTCGGCTACACTCCCAGTCCCACCCGCGGCACCCAGCCATGGTGGTCCCACCGTTGGGGTAGAAGTCCACGTCACCCGAAGGCTGCACCAGCCCCGTGACTCCAGCATTGGTGTGGATGACTTCAGTGAAGATGCCGTCAGTGGATGAAAACGCGTTGGAGTTCAGGATGAACCCAGGGCGAGGAAGTTCCAGAGCTAAAATGATGAAAGCCGTTTTTGATTTAAAATTACCATGAAACATAAGAGATCCTTGTGGCGCAAGCCACACAGAAGAGACGTGGGGCGGGGGTGGGTCGCAGTCCGCGTCGTTTGTTCGCAGGCCGCGTCTCCGCCCCGTCTCTGCTGTCTGCTTTGATCGCGACGCTTTTATACATTTAGGGGCTGTTTCACCACTTTTCTTAAAGTTCGGATTAGCTTAATCATAACCTTATTTGAGAGATGGAATTAAAATTTCTGTTTCACTAGTCTTGATTAGCGCTAAGTGACGGACAAACTGATTCTTAATGTGACCATAAGATCAGGTGGCATTTAGCATTTTTATCCGTCACATAACTTTTTAATTAGTTAAGTTTATTTTTTTGTGGCCTTGGTTGGAGAGCCCATCAGCCGGTTTCAGAAAAATAAATCAAAGTTTTTTTATTTTTTAAAGAAAGAAGTCATGCTAAATTGCATAAAATAATTTAAATATCAAGATTTGAATAAAAAAAATGTATGTAAACTTTTAGTATGTAAAAATAAATCCAAAATTTCGTAATATTTTCTAATTACATACTTTTTTCAGTGGCTCATTAGTTTGTTCTACCTGAACTTGTATGTCACCATTAAAAAAAAGTTTATCTGTCAAATGGTTTGGCGCCACTTTTCGATTCGTTTTACGTGATTTTATTTTTCTTTGTTATTGTTAACAAAGTATCGTAAATAAATACCGTTTTTGGATCAATTATAATGTTACATATTTGTTTAAGCAAAAAAAATAGATGTATTCAAAAATTATATAGTTAACCATTTTCTTTTGATTTAATAATGAGTGACTCTTTGAACGAAAGTGTGCGAACAGGAACGCGTGGTCGTGAAATGCGACGTTGCCATTCCGACTTTTTGTTAAACCCACGATTAGTTAAGTGGTACTTAGTTCGCACAGGACCGGAGTGGTGAAACTGGAAAAACATTAGCTGACAGATTTCTCCAGTACTTACATTTCGTACTAAATACAAACTGAAATATAGATGCACAGAAAAAACCCCAGAAAAAAGACCAATGCTGGGAATCGAACCCAGGTCCTCAGCATTCCGTGCCGCGTGCCATACCCCTACACCACCACTGGTCTAGAGACCAGAGATGTATGATTTCACGGGATGACCGTAAAAGTAATAAAAAAATGAAGTTGAAAAAATAAGTACAAAAAAAAGATACTTCATAGCTAACTTGTTTAAAGTTGCACAGTAGCGCCATCTCTTGTCCAGGTGAGCGGTTAGTTCCGAAGGAGTGTTAAAATCTCTCGATGAGGGTGTAACATAGATGTGCGTTTGTCACTGCATAAGGTGATGATTTAGCAGATTGAAATGTATGATGTATAGGAAAGATTCGTGTCTAATCTCTAGGAAAATGTATGATTTCACGGGATGACCGTAAAAGTAATAAAAAAATGAAGTTGAAAAAATAAGTCCAGTACTTAGTTTATTCATTGGTTACGTAACCAGCAGTTTGACAATAAGGTGGTGAAACACCCCCTTAGTGTGAAAACGGATTCAAGGAGCGCCGCGACTGCTACGCGCCCCCGTCCCACGTCTCTCCTGTGTACCTTGCGCCTATCTTTTGATGAGTAAAATGCGCCTTACACGAATACACACATACACGATGATTTTTAATCAGTGATCAGGAATAATTTTTTCTAGATTACCATTCGGTAGCGATCTCGTTTAAGTCGCAGTTAGATGAAACAATGCGTCTATATTGTCAAATAAATTATTATTTTCAAAATCAATAATTAAATTAATCATTGTCACCCTACACATGGTTCAGCCTTTGAGGCTAAAACCTCTTTGACAAGTCAATTTTTTAACAGGCTTCGACGCGAGACCTGTCCAATTCTCCGCCAAAGCGATGACACTTGATGATACTACTTAACTTCAACAAATGAGAGATGACCATGCAATCGGTGGATGGAGGAAGTTGGTTGTTGATATCACCAATCAATTGACGTACTTTTATGAGCTGCCAAAACACAACTCTCCCATAGAGTTTGAATGGCAATAGCATCTTATCGCGTCACTTGTTCGCCAACACAATCAACTAACTATTTATTTGTTTTAAAGCAACAAAAAATCTAATTTTGCAGTCAATCGAAAATTAATCTGGTTTTCAGGGCTTAGCGTTTTTTTACTTTTTTTACTGGAGTCGTGTATTCGAATTATTTTTTAATGGCGTCAACATCCCTATTATTACAAAATAAACAACCTAACCTATAGACTTCTAGAGGATAACCATTTCAAAATTCCTAAATATTTGATGGTTTCTGAGTTACCCACAATTCAAACATAAACTGTTCAAAGAAACCGACAACTAAAATTTAATCAGTAAGCAAACCAAAAAATATAAAAAAAATATTTAAAAATACAAAAGGCAAATATAAAAAGCATCAAGAAAACAAAACGCACAAAGGTGTCTGCATAGACCGAACGCCTTTGCCCTTGCCACTTATTCTATCCAAAACGAAAACATGGAAACATAGACAAATTTAGTTAGGCATGACATGAGTTATGAGTTAATAATAATAATTATACTTAATAAATATTTTTCCGTGTTTAGGAGGCAAAACTCTTTCGATTCCTGTAGAAATTTTCAGGTGTTAAAAAAAATGAAATCTCGTCAATCATGCCAAATGAAGAGTAGGTACACGTAAAGAACATGTCCAGTCAACTTTTTTAAAAATGACATTTTAATCTAAAAATGTAGAGCTCACAATAGTACATTACTGCAGCGGCCGCGAAATAGGGGATTGCCGGCCGAGTAGTTATAGATGGCCGAGTGTTAACGAGGCCATCTAGTGATACGAGGCCGGCAATCCCTGTTCGTGGCCAAGGCTTGTATAGAGTTTTTCTCAAACATGAATCATCATCATCATCATCATCATCACCATCACCACCATCACCATCATCATCATCACCTCATCATCATCATCATCACTCATCATCATCGTCGTCGTCGTCGTCGTCGTCGTCATAATCACCATCATCACCACCACCACCATCATCATCATCACTATCATCATCATCACCATAACCATCATCATCATCACCGTCACCCACCATCACTATCATCATCACCATCATCATCATCACCATTATCACCACCACCATCATCATCATCATCATCATCACCCACCATCACCATCATCATCACTATCAGCATCATCACCATCATCATCATCATCATCATCATCTCATCATCACCATCACTACCACCAACATCATCATCACCATCACCCACCATCATCATCATCCTCACCATCATCATCATCATCACCACTACCATCACCTTCATCATCACCATCAACATCACCACCATCATCATCATCATCACCATTACTACCACCATCATCATCATCACCACCACCATCATCATCACCACCATCATTATCACCACCATCACTATCACCATCACCATCACCCACCATCATCATCATCATCATCATCATCATCATCATCATCACCACCACCACCATCATCATCACACCATCAACATACCATCATTATCACCATCACCATCACCATCATCATCATCATCTTACCTTACCTTAAATAAGCGTAGTGGCAGAATGTCATATCATAAGTCATAATGAAACAAAACGCAAATATTGCTTATAGTTTTTTTTTAATGGCTAAATGCTAGATGATGCCATAGACCTGTAAACGTCATGGTATGAAACAATAGACGATCACTTTGCTGGCCTTGGCCAGCAATGTTGTATGAAATTCCATTATTGACCTCTCGTCTAGCCGCACCTGCATTGTGACACTTCGTGGCGTATTATAAGGAACATAACGTCAATATTTCATAGCATGTTTGAGAAAAGTACTATAACTTACCATTGGATATCTGTTTTTTTTTTCAATTTATTATTAGTTAATAATTTCTATTACTTAATTTTTATTACCATAGCAATTGTTCAAAAGGGAAAAGGAAAAGGGGAAAACCAAGAAGGGCATATTATGGAGCAGTTAAAGAAAACAATACTGTTTCATTATATAAAGAAGTGAAGGAAAGAGCGGAATGTAGAATAAGCTGGAAATTACTCCACCGACAAGAGACTAGCTCTTAAATATATAATGATTTGTTCATGATGATGACTAACTTTCAAAACACTAAAACTCAATAAAAGTCTAAGGTGACTACTAGGCACGTTCTTTCTGTGTACCGTTCAAATGATGAATTATGCGTAAAATATATATGCCATCAGACTGGATCTCTTAGGAAATTTACGAGAAATTATTATTATGCCTGTTAAGTATTATGCGATTTTATTGTTATGCCAATTCAACGTTATGCCAACTAACCGGTAATGTAAGGGATGAGCCCTCCCAAGGTTCTCCCGGCCACGCCTGCGATGTGGCCCCCGGTCTCGAACCCGATGACGTGGTATGTGCCGATGGAGGCCCCAGTAGTGAGGTTCAGCCAGAAGATGAAGCTGGCTACGCTGGCACCTGTGAAGAGAAAAATGTACCATCTTAATATTAGAAGAGCTTCTTAAAATTGGGGTATCACGATATTCGTCAGATACGATTTTGGATGCATTCGCTTATCATACGATTATACGATCGCCCAGTTTATTGCCAGATTTGTTTAGAAGCCACAAAATGAATAAGCAATTGACGTATCTGTTAAATAAATGATCTGACTATTAGCTAAACTGACGACTCAAACTGCATCTGACCACAAACGTAACTGACGGATATCGTGATATCCTAAAATTGTAATGTAAGCGGAAATCCCACACATCAACATTACAACAACACCGTCAATAATAACAACAACATCTTAGTGTTGAGGGTATCCATGGGCGGGGGTGATTGCGTCCCAACTTCGATGGCCATCTTTCATATAATAAACACACACACATACACACACGCATGCATGCAACCACACACAGAGAGACACGCACCCACAATCAACCGTTATGTTTTTTACTTTTATGCGGACGGTGTTGTCATTTGCAATAAAATAATAAATTAAAAAATCAAAAACCCGGCTGCAGAAATACTGAAAAGGTGGAAACAAGACAAAATGTTCAATAACAATAAAACGAATTTAAAACACGTCGATGGCAGTCTTTCAAAATTTAATGCAACGATAAAATGCAGTTGGAGGCATGGGAGTTAGTGGCTGCATGGGATTTAATGTCACTTCATGCATACTCGATAGGTTTGAATAAAAAAAAATTTTTGAAGACTCACAATTTGGCGCCAAAGATCCGCCATTTTGATTTTTTAAGAATTTTATGTATCCAGTGTTACTCGCGTTATCAATACGAATCCAATGACGTATCATTTATCAAAATCGGTTCAGCCGTTGTGTAGTTACGAGAGGACATAGGAATGGACATACATACATACATACATACATACATACGGGTCAAACACATAACCCTTCCTTCTTCGCAGTCGGGTAAAAACATTTGCAGGTAAGCTAAAAAAAAGGAAAAAGAAGAAAATGCAAAGGTAATAAAAGAAACAAAACTGTCCCGTAGACTCTAGACTCTGATAGAACAACTTACCGCAGATTGGTACATTTCCGGCAACCACAGCATAATAGTTAGGTTCGAATGCTCCTGCGCTCCAGTCAACAGCAATCACATTTACATCTGCTGCTGCCAGGATGCCTGTAGGAGAAGAACATTTCGGTGAGTGTACGAAAGAATTCGCATCTATCCGAGCCTATACGAAGTGTCCCAAGAGAACCGAAAACACTTGGTCCCTACCCCGGTATTTTTTCTTTCTTTTTACGAGAGAGGCAAGAGGTATTTAAAGGCGTAATATGGGAAAGCACGACTTGGGTTCCCCCACTAGACCCATTTGTTGTTATAGCGGCAACCGAAATTCATAGACATTCCTCCATTACGCACGAAGCGGTTTGTCTCTCATTTCATTATGCGGACGGCTAAGGAGTGGAACTCTCTGCCGAGGTCAGTTTTTCCAGAACGCTATAATCTGGACATCTTTAAGGTCAAAGTGAACAGACACCTTCTAGGCAAACGTGTACCATCTTAGGCCTCATCTACGCAAAAAATAATTAAAGGGGTTGCCTTATCGTACGCATTTAGATAGATTTAGAAATTTGGCATTGTGGGAGCCCTCAATTATAATGTGACGTCATCAACTAAAATAGTTTCAATAATTAATTTTGAAAAAGTAGAGAACTAAATGACAAAATATTGAAATTAGTTTCTTATAATTGACTTTTCTATACAAAAAAAATATAAAAACCACTGGTATTTTTTTTTAGACATTCCCAATTAGACACGGTCCGATCGTGTGTGCAGCGAGCAAATGACGGCCTCACGGTCCCACCGGAAGACCAGCGCTGGCTCTCGAGCCGGCATTATGCTGAGGTGGGTCCGTTTCGTGATACCTAGTTTCTTTATTTTGTAACCTTTATGCCTTTATGCTATTGTTGTCACGAATAAATGTTTTTCTTTCTTTCTTTCTTTCATCTTCGCCTTCCATCAAGCGAGATTGAGGCCAAACGTAAGCCTATTTTTTAATAAAAAAAAATACATCATCTGTGAAAATTTCAACTGTCACTATCACGATTCATGAGATACAGCCTGGTGACAGACGGACAGACAGACAGACGGACGGATAGCAGAGTCTCAGTAATGGGATCCCGTTTTAAACCTTTGGGTACGGAACCGTAAAATTCGGCTTTTTGATTTTAGGTCTAGTGAAAGTAGTGGTAGTGGAAATGGGATTAAAATTTTTCGGGTTACAATAGGGATGACGACTGGGATAAAAATATGTCATTGTATTCAGTCCGTCAGTTAGATTATGGAAAAATATGCGACACGTATTTTTTGGTTTATCAAATTATTAAAAACTAGCCTTCCGTCCGCAGCTTCGCCCGCGGTAAATTAATTTTCCCGTAGGAAAAGGTATTATCCCGCGGTAAAAAGTAGCCTATGTCACTCAGTGATAATGTAGCTTTCTAACAGCAAAATATTTTTTGAAATCGGTCCAGTAGTTTTGGAGCCTATTCAATGCAAATAAACAAACAAACAAACAATCAAATTTTTCCTCTTTATAATATTAGTATAGATTGACAAAGGCATAGATTATTAAACTTCCGGAGTGGGGGCTTATGACGTCGCTCCTAGGTAAAAATTGTACCATATAGTGACGTCACTCGAAACTTCTAAGCACTGTATCCTCGTCATTTTTTGTTTGTCAAACAAAAGAAATAATATGTGTACAATATTTTTTAATAATCTAATTGACGAACTAAACAGCTTTTTTTAGTCGTCTAGCATATTGGAGAATCGACAAGACTTACTAGGCACTAAGCGGACTGTGAAGTCTGAACCGGCAGTGGAACTCCATCCGTGAATGAGAACGACGGTTGGGCGGGACGGGTCGAAGTTGGCGGCGATGAGGGATGGTACACCCAGGAGCATCGGCTGGCTGATGGTCGGGTTCTGTCTGGAATACAAAATAGTGCGTGGAGTCCCTCCGCGTGGAAGAAGTGAAACTTCATAATAAAAAATAATAAACCAAGTGGTCACCCATCGAAGTACTGACCGCGCCCGACGGTGCTTAACTTCGGTGATCGGACGAGAAACGGTGTTTTTGTCAAATAAATTGAAAACGGTGCATCCTACGGCAAAATCAATGACATTTTCATCCCCCTTTGAAACCCCCGCACCCCCTCCCCCGCACCCCCAGTGTTTTTGTCAAATATCTTGAAAACGGTGCATCCTACGGCAAAATCAATGAAATTTTCATCCCCCTTTGAAACCCCCGCCCCGCCGAGACACAGCCTGGTGACAGACGGACAGACGGACGGACGGACAGCGAAGTCTCAGTAATAGGGTCCCGTTTTTACCCTTTGGGTACGGAACCCTAAAACGGAACCCTAAAAAAGAACCCTAAAAAATAGATACCTGGAGAACAGATGGTACACATTATCTGTGTCGGGCGCGTATCTAGCTGCCCTGGCCATGCTGCCGCTAGTCAGCCACGTGTCGGCCAGCACTGGGCCCCCTTCGCTGGGTACATACTGGTACCGGGGGCCGCCGTTCAGCTTTGAGATGACCGTGTCAGCTGGAAGAGCTGGAAATACAAGTTCATCATTTTCTCGGTCTCCTGAATGAGAGGGCTTGCTGTAGTACCCACGCGAGCACAGCGTGGATTGGTAACTTCACACACTATTGAAGTTATTCGCATGTGTACCTCTATACAAGGTTTCTTTAAAGCTTCTGGTAAAATAATAGTATTTTATGCAACGGTTGTATAAGTGAGGTCTTAAAACGACGCGAGACCTGTCAAATTCCCCGACAAAGCGATGACACTTGACGAAACTACTCGTACGTACTTAACTTCAAGAAATGTAGGATGGTAATGCATTCGGTGTATGCAGAAAGTTTAAAGAATTTAGTTTTTTTTTAATGAAACAGAGACTTCATAGCTTTTTAGACCTCGTATTAAATTCCAATTTGACTAGGGATCAATATATCATACCATTTATCCTATCATCATTCGCTTAGTCCGTTTTGGTCTACCATTCAGACCTACTAAATAATCCACTTAGTCCTACTACTTCTGGCACGAATAATAGGATAATAATAGGAAGTAATTGTTTTAGTTCACGAATAATAGGACTAAACGGATTATGAAATAGGGCTGGTTAGATAATTTTTACACATTAATAGGTAGGTTAGGTTCGTTGGGTATCTTCAGATGCCCGATGGGCAGACCGCCCAGAAATAGGAGCCCCACGTTGAGGGGTTCCGTCGACATAAGGCGTGGGTTGCTTGTCCGTTTATTCCTATTAATAGAACTGAATGGTAGACCAAAACGGATATCATTCCGTAAGGGCCTGTCTGCACAGGGATATTTTACCACGCGGTTTTTTATTCGCAATAGGGATGTTGACACCATTAAAAAAGAATTTGAAGACACGACTCCAGTAAAAAACGCTTTATTTCAGCCCTGAAAGACAGATTAATTTTCTATTAAATGCAAAATTAGATTTTTTGTTGCTTTAAAACAAATAAATAGTTAGTTGATTGAGCATTGCGAACAATGACGTCATATGTCGCTATTGTCATTCAAACTCTATGGGAGATTGTGTTTTGACAGCTCATAAAAAGAACGTCAGTTGATTGGTGGTGTCAACATCCCCATTGGGGATGTCTATTTTTTTGCAATGTATAGTACCTAAATCGAAAACCATTTCGAGATAAATTCTTTTTAACTCGTTTTCTGTAGTTATTTAATTTTAATATTATGTAATGAATTTATTATAACAAATAAGCACTGACCTTCATTTGACATTGGTGTAAGTTGCGTGACCGGTGTTCTTTATTCTACATGGTTAGAATTCTTTACAATTTACGCGTGGATTATACTAAGGAGTTTGATTCGGACCCGCTTTCTGACATCTAGCACTTCGACAGTGCCAGTAAAGTGACACTAGTTACAGTGTACCACTACGCAAACAATAATTAAGAGGGTACGATGGCTGAGAGAATTTTGAGAAATAGGTATTTTAATGAAATGTCGCTGTCTCGCCCGAACCCCTCCGTGTCAGTACAGCGAGAGCGGGACAACTGCAGCTCAGACCGTTAATAGGCACGTAAAATTGACCAAAACAGCATTTCGTAATCCCCTGTTTTCTTCTCGAAAACTGGGCCAATAAATTTTTTTTTTCATAAATAAATAGAGGACAGATTTAGCTATGCCCCTATGTTTTCCTTTTTTTGTTTATAGGAGGGATTCTTTCCTGACAAGTGTCTGAAAATGACGTTGAAATTGGGCAATTTTTTCGGTTTTTGAAAGCTCATATTTCTTATGTTAATTGAAATATGGAAAAAAACGAAACATAGGGGCATAGCTGTGGTAGATACAGATTACACAGTAAAAAAAAATTGGCTCGAAAGCCATTATTCAGGGAGGAAACAGGGGATTACGTTTGTATGGAGAAATGGTGCGCATCGTACCCTCTTAAAGGGGTTGCCTTATCGTACGCGTTTAGATAGATTTAGAAATTTCGCAGTGTGGGAGCCCTCAATTATAATCTGACGTCATCAACCAAAATAGTTTCAACAATTAATTTTGAAAAAAGTAGTGAACTAAATGACAAAATATTGAAATTAGTTTCTTATAATTGACTTTTCTATACAAAATACAATACAAAATATAAAAACCACTGATATTTTTTTAGACATTCCCAATTCTGTAACACATTGAATCTTATGGGCGTAGCCGCGCTTCTACGTCCATAAGATTCAATGTGTTACAGAATTGCGAAAAAAAACCGCGCGGTGAAATATCGCTGTGCGGAACGGGGCCTATAAACTCCTGATCACCGATTTAAAATCATCGTATATTTACCTGCAACTGCAGCGACACACAACACTAAAGCAAACAATTGCGCGGCCATTTTTGTACTCATGCAAAAGTATAGTAATCTCTTAATATATATTCCATTTTTATCACTTATTCATAATCTCAAATCCTAATAATCTATATCCTACATTAGTATGAGGTATTATTATTAAAAATACGAACGTTCCTTAGTGTGTGTGCGCGCGTGTTAGATTTTCTACCACGTTGCAGCGACTGGGCAGATTCAGATGAAATTTGTTATATTAATAACTAGCTGTTGCCCGCGACTCCGTCCGCGAAGAATAGTAGCCTACGACCTATTCTCAGACCTATACCGAATACAGTGATAAAAATCCTAAAAATCGGTCCAACCGTTTCGGAGGAGTTCTATAACAAACACCGTGACACGAGATTTTTATATATTAGAATAGCTGTTGTCCCCGACTCCATCTGCAAATAATAGGGGTATAAAAATAGCTTACGACCTATCATACCTACCAAATATAGAAAAAAAATCATAAAAATCGGTCATGCCGTTTCGGATGAGTTCCAGAACAAACTCCGTGGCACGAGATTTTAATATAGGTATTAGAAAGAAGATTATAAAGCAGAAGAGTCACTTCAGTAAAATCTCTGTCAATCTTTAAATCTATGCTTAAGGTGTACTATCTGTCATCTTGTAATAATTAGCTTTGTTATAGTTTATTTATTTATTTATATGTGGCTGTTTATCCCACTGCTAAAGTACCTACTTACATTAATATTTTGCATGCCTGATATAGGTGAAATGTGTGAAACTATTTTTCTGTACACTGTGACCTACTGTACCACATTTTAAGCATAATAAAGATTGATTATTATTGATTATTGCTTATATTTGTTTTAGACGTGTACCTATTATATGTACGATAGATGTATGAGTAGATGTACTATTTTTGTTGCGTTTTAATTTTCTGATCCACTGTTGATGCACCACCTGCTGTAAACTAGTCCTTCCTTCTTTCTGTTAAAGGGTTGCCTGGAAGAGATCGCTCTTAATCGATAAGGCCGCCTATTGCTTACCTTGTAACTTACTCTATGTGTACCTGTTTTCTGTATTGCTTACTATTCCTGGTGTACAATAAAGAGTCATTGTATTGTATTGTAATGTATTGTCAGTTTGTTTGGTTGAATGCGCTAATCTCAGGAAAGTTAATGAACTAAAACAATTACTTTGCTCACCCGCGACCTTACAATAGTTACGTTTATGCAAGAAATGTGCGTTCATGCAGTTCCTCCACCTCCACACTGTACGAACACACACAAATCACATAAACCCAACCATCACCACCACCAAGCTACACTGACGCGTTTCGAACTCAACCAGAGCTCATCTTCAGAGTTACCACAACCGTATGCTATGCTACCAAATGTTAAACTAACAAACCAAAACAAATGTTTTAACTTGTCACTGTAACTTCTCAAGTACCCACTTTATTTTTCTTATTCTCAAACTACCCCACAAAAATTAACTTTTATTGACATATTATAAAACTACCTTGAATTTTTTTGTTTATTTATTTATAAGGCATATTTAATTAATACTAACTGTTCAAATTCGACCCAAGCCGCAGTAAAGGAGAAGATACTAAATTTACCTGTTCATTAATAATAGACCCCATAGTGTTGTACCTAATTATTTCCATGCATTCCAGAGCATCCAGACGCAACCCCTTGCCGCAATAATGTAACACTTCATAAGAATCTGAATCTAACAATGAATGATTTGATTCCAACAAATGTTTTGCAAAATTCGATCTATCTGGATGCTCATTCCTATATGCCGAAACATGCTCTTTAAATCTAGTATTAAAACTTCGGCCTGTCTGTCCTACGTATATCCCATTGCAGTCATTACAAGTAAGCTTGTATACCCCCGATCTAGTTCCCTTATCTACCTGTTCTTTGTGGTTACATAGCCTAGAGTACAAAGAGTTGTTAGTCTTAAAGGCAACATTAATATTGTTTGATTTTAAAATGCCATAAATCTTATCAGACAACCCCCCAACGTAAGAGATGCTAGATCTATATTTGTTAGTAGACTGAGAAGGTAACGCAGCGTAAAGCATGCTATTTACTAACCGTGCCTGCTTCTTTTGAACTAAACTATCTACCATTGATTTTGTATAACCATTTGAGATCGCTATCTGATAAATAGTACTCAACTCTAAATCAAAATGTTCCTTAGAAAGAGGCACAGTCAACAATCTATTAACATAACAATGGAAAGCAGCCAGTTTATGCTGCCACGGATGATTAGAAGATGCTGGTATAACAGCATCTGTGTACGTGGGCTTACGGTATATTTTAAATTGATGTTTACCATTTAATTTTGAAATCGTTAAATCCAAAAAGTTCAACGAACAATTTTCCTCCAATTCTTTTTTGAACCTTATCTTTACGTGCTTGTTATTCAAACCATTAATAAACACGTCAAGCTGTCTCATACTCCCTCTCCAGCATAGGATCAAATCATCGACATACCTAAAATAGTACACAATATTACTATTACCCACAATATACTGATTCTCAAAATGATCCATAAATATATCTGCCATTAAAGGACTCAGAGGTGAACCCATAGCTAAACCATCACTCTGTAAGTAATAAAGACCATGGTAAATCAATCGAACCCGGGACCTCAAGCTTCGTAGTCAGGTTCTCTAACCACTAGGCCATCTGGTCGTTCTATGCATATTATAATTTTTCTTTTTTCATATAACCTATTTTTGAAATAAAACAATTTGAAACTCAGAAGAAATATTCGCAACGAAAAAATTCGGTATGCTTAATGAGATTTAAATAAAATAGTTCAAAATAACGGATTTTCTATTTTGTTTGAAATAGATGTTTTTTCCTAAATAATTCTTAACGAAATAGGTTGAAAAAAATTTTAGTCAATCTTGTAATTCACTGTTGAGTCTGTTGAGCTTGCTATCGGTACGAATAAATGTCAAAATCCCGCTGTCATTACATGACATGTTGTTGTGTGCGTGACCTCAACTCTCGTGGCGATACCTATGCGCGCACGCACACAAACTCCACGATACTCACACATAGATAGAGCAGAGCGGCGGGCGGGGGGCAGCGGAAGGCTCGTGATCGGGCATGCAGCAAGACAGCAACTATTCATTATAATACCTCTTCTTCAAAAGTCTCTCAGGCTTCGTATCCTCTTAAACATTATCCTAGAAGAACGCATTATCGAGATATTAAGCATCCTACAATAGAATGACATCGAAAAGAACACAGAAAATCTAGGATATGGTGAAAATATATAAAGTAAGCAATAGGCGGCCTTGTAGCTTTTTGCGTTTCCAGACACACATCGGGGCTTTCAATTAAAGGGTTTAAATCAGTGACTCTCCTCGAGTTTTTTTTTATATACCTGATGGAGAACGGTCACCGTCGCCCATGGACACCAGCAACACGAGGGGAATCACAGGTGCGTTGCCGACCCTTTTAGGAATCGGTAGGCTCGTTTTTTAAAGATCCCTAAGTTGTAACGCTCCGGGAATGTTGCCGCAGTAAGCTAATTCCAGATTTTCGTCGTGCGAGGAAAGAAGTTTCGCTTAAAACGCACGGTACTAAACTGCCAATCATCAAGATGGTGAGGATGGAAAGACAGACGGTTCCTCGGAGTGCGGTAGTGGAATTTAGCCGCAGGCAGCAATTCGAACAGTTCGTCAGAACACTCCCCGTGATAAATACGGTATAATATGTAGAGAGACGCCACATCCCTCCACAAAGCCAAAGGATCGAGTAGGCCAGAGAGTGCCTGATTATCGAAAAATCGAGCAGCTCTACGTTGGATGTGGTCAAATGGAAGAATTTGGTACTTGGGTGCCCCAGCCCAGAGATAGAACAGTACTCCATGTGCGGCCTAACCTGCGCCTTATAGAGTTGTAAGCGATGGACTGGCGAGAAGTACTGTCCCGCTCTATTAAGCACCCCCAATTCTTCGAGTTGTTGATATTTATGGGTGTTGTGATCATTTCCCATCAGATGACCCGCTTGCTCGTTTGCCTTAAGCTATCTCTGAAGCTTCCTTTTACAATAGGAATGGATACTATGTTTATTTCTATTTTTTTTCTATTTGTTACGCCAAGTTTTACTACTTCAAATTCTGCAACACATGCAAATATTTTTATTAATTTTCTTATTTATTTTAATATGAAAAGCACATAAGATAGTACAGTATTTGGTAACTATATCGGATAACAACACTTCAAAGAGCTATGCTGTTGTTATGTCATATTCATAATTTATCATTTCTTTATCTTTGGAATTATTTCATATTGTAAATGGCATATCTTAAGGCAATAATTATTTCTGTGACACTTTAATTGTTATGCGGTTGTTCTAGACGCTTCTTAGGTCATCAAGCAAGAAAATCAATGATTGACTTTGACTTCTTACCACCTACAGTGAAACTATGGAATCAACTTCCGGCAGCAGTGTTTCCAGACAACTATGACTTCAGGGCTTTCAAAAAAAGGGTTTATAAATAGGTAAGTACCTACCTCCTTTAAGGCTGTGCCGAGGAAATAACGACATAATTGCGTTTGTTAGATTCCTTACTAAATCATTATATCTTAGTCTATGTGGGTCATAAGTTAGACATTTAAGGATTTACTCTATATCGTACGCTTTAGAAGCACGATTACTTATACTTTGCTCGAAAGAAATTAAATCCAAAGTTAACTCTAAAAAAGGATGGATTCCCTTAGTACAACTTAAATACTTAACGTAACGTAATGAGTTTTTTTATGATAACAAAACTACACGCGCGTTCGCCCATGCTAACATGAGCCGCCACGATTCCCTCCTGTCCGCGACTCCGCCGAGACACCCTTCACAATAATAGGTACCTAAAATCGAGTAGCGCCAAAAGCTCGGCGCCCTTAAACGCCGGCAACAGATCAGTGACTCTCTTTGAGTTGTTGATATTTATGGGCGGTGGCGATCATTTTCCATCAGATGACCCACATGCTCGTTTGCCCCTCTCATAATAAAAAAATACTGTCATTAAAACAAGTGTGTAAATGGAATTTCGTGCACTGGAATTGACCATTTTGAACTTTGACCAAAAATTACACCGATCAAAATTAATTTTGACAAAATGTGACCGTGCTGAAAAATAATTAGGTATAACCAAGTTTATTTACACTATAAATGAATTAAGTAAAGTAAAGTAAAGTAGAATTCATCATTAATTGAATTGGTAATTAAATAACAATTAAATTAATGTTAAACAATATGTACTACTAAAATTATGCTGCTTGAAAATAAACAAGTTTTATTTTTTTAAATTTTTAATTTTACAATACAATACAAATACTTACAGAAAAAAAAATAACAATAAAAAAACAGGTAGACAATGGGCGGTCTTTTTAATTTTAATAACTTTATTCAAAAACTAGCTGTTGCCCGCGACTCCGTCTGCGTGGAATTAGTAATTTTGGCAGCTTATTTTTTTATCCAATTTGCTTTTTCATCAATTATGGCTCCCTTAGTTCCTCGATATAAAAAAATTACCCGCCCCCGCAACCCCCCCCCCCCCGCACTCCCCTCCCAACCCCATCCCCCACCGAACCCCCCCGCACACCCGCGTTCACATTCACCACAAGTCAAGCGTGCCTATAGAAGTTTTACTTCAAAAACCCCCGATTTTGAAACATTCTTCCGCTCCGCTCCTATTGGTGTTAGCGTGATGACTATATAGCCTATAGCCTTCCTCGATAAATGTGCTATCTAACACTGAAAGAATTTTTCAAATCGGAGCAGTAGATTCTGAGATTAGCGCGTTCAAACAAAAAAAACCTGTTCGATAAATTCTTAAAATAGACGTATCTTTCTTATTTGTGAACCGATTTAAATGAAACAAACACTAAATGTTAATCCAAGAAAATACCAACATATCAGTGAAAACCGCATTCTTCTAGGTTAAGCCGTTTCTGAGATTAGCGCGCACGAACGCACAAACGCACAGACAAACAGACAAACAGACAATAATTCTAAAAATCATTGTTTTGGGTTCTATTGCGTTAATAAATAGCCCCAGTGACAGTTTTTCTCAAATATTTTCAATGCACAGACACCGACTTGTTACAGATTTATTATATGTATAGAATAGATATAGATAGATATAGATAGATATAGAAGATAACATGTATAGATATAGATGTATAGATTCATTCTTGTATTTTGTTCCTCATATTGAAAAACAAAATGATTTATACAGGGTTATTTGTATGTCGACCTATTCCCGTCAAGAGGTTATGGGAGGTCATTTGCAATCATTTATGTCCCATAATGCTCAATGCAAAATGAACCATTTCTGAGATAATTGAAATTTAAGTTTTTTTGCAAAAAAGTCAAAATCGCATCTTCAAAGATTTATTTCAAAAAAACTTGCCAATTTAAATGAACTTTTTTATTTGCTTATGTACAAAATAAAATTGCTATTCTTATGCAATATTAAGCGACTCCGGAAGATGGCTACCGACTGTGACTGCCTGATTTCACTCGGCAACCAATTCCACAGACTAACAGCGTGCACGGAGAAGGATTTGGAATAGGATTTGGATTTAGTTACAGGAAAAGCTAACGAAAGATTATTACTTGACCGCAACCGGTTCCCAGATCCAGCAGCCAAGTAATTAAATCTTTCGAAAAGGTAGGAAGGGGACTGTGGTAGGAAGGGGAAAAGGACATTAAAAAGCAACGACAGGATGTGAACATTACGGCGCAGACGAATTGGGAGCCACTTCAGCTGAGCGCGAAAACAGGACACGTGGTCGTATTTCCGGAGGCCGAATATAAAGCGTATGCATACATTCTGAAGACGCTCAAGCTTGTCAAGTAGCTGCTCAGAGAGATCGAGATAGGCAATATCCCCTTAGTCAAGGAGAGGGAGAAGAAGGGATTGAGCCAAAGTAATCTTGGTATGAAGAGGGAGGAAACTTTGCAGGGGCGAAGAGAATGTACCGAAGCAAAGAGTTTGCGGCTGACCTCCGAGACATGAACCGACCAGGAAAGTGTCTGATCCATGACGATACCCAAATTTTTGACTGTGGGTGAGAAAGGGATAGAGGTACCGTCAAATATCAATTCGGGCAACATCTGGTCAGTCAGCCTTGAGATAAAGTGAGGACTTCCAATTACAATCGCCTGCGACTTCTTGGCGTTCACCCTCAAACCAAACTCATCCGCCCAAATCGGTTGACCAAGTCAGGGAAATCATCAAAATTTATCACGCTCCAAACAAATTGGACAAGCCAGATATTTTGACTAAGGTGTAAAGTTTGTGAAGTTCGGGCGTGTAGAGTTAGGAAGCTTGAATCTGTAATGAATTAAATAAATAAATAAATCTGTATGAGAGATCTGATAACTTTTTGACAGTGCAAGGAATATGGTCCAAGTTGTATATTATTATTTTTTGTTTGTGTGTTTATGCTTACGCTTACATACCAAATTTGAAATCATCATCATCATCCCAGCCTATATACGACCCACTGTAGGGTACAGGCCTCCTCTCAGAATGAGAGGGCGTGGGCCGTAGTTCCCACGCGGGCCCAGTGCGGATTGAGAACTTCACACAAATCATTAAATTTCCTCACAGGTGTATGCAAGTTCTTTTAATGGAAAATTGTAAAATGGAAAATGAGCCATGGTAAAATTGTCAAACCCGAACGAAAAAATTACCAATAAATACCTTAAGAAATATAATAATCATCATCATCATCATCATTTCAGCCGAAAGACGTCCACTGCTGAACATAGAACTATTGCTGAATATAATAATAATTATATTTTTTAAGGATTTTAGTTTTAGGTTAATTGTGCAAAATTTTCTTTTAAGGGCGTACTGGCTTGACAGTTCCTCTTGAATAGAGACAACCTCTATTGTATTCTCTGTTTAGTGTATATGCGTATATTAATGTATTTATGTAATTTTTATGTAGTTAGTCTATTTATGTTGATATGATATGTATTAGTCTTCTGTATTCATGATATATTATACACCGTGAAATTTTAGTGGTTGTTTTCCCGAAACGAGGTGATTTAGTTTCGATTGTACAATCGATTTATAATTACTATTTTGACTAGAGTCAAAAATCCAATTGTGAAAAACGAAAGTCGAAAATGACCGCAAACCAATAGTAACGAACGCTTCGTTGGTACAAGTAGCGTACGATCGTATGATAGGTTAGGTACCAACGAAGCGTTACTATTGGTTTGCGGTCATTTTCGACTTTCGTTTTTCACAATTGGATTTTTGACTCTAGTCAAAATAGTAATTATAAATCGATTGTACAATCGATACTTAATCACCTCGTTTCGGGAAAACAACCACTAAAATTTCACGGTGTATTAGTGTGTACTTGCGTGTATTCTTTGTATGTTTGTGTATTGATTATGTTAAGTTTATTGGTTTGGGTTTACTTTTGATTTCGACTCTTTTTACTCTGCATTGTATGCCTATTCTTGTCTCTGGTGTTCTGTCAATCGTTCAAAGGTTAACTGGAAGAGATCCCTTTAAGGGATAAGTTCGCCTTTGTACATATGTTTCTCTTGTTAACTGTTAATTTTCATGTTTTACGTACAATAAAGAGTTTTACATACATTTTACATACATACATAAAACAACAAAAACACACTTTTTTAATAAATAAAAATTACGTAAGTACTTATATTATATTGCATGAAACATAAAAATACCATTTTTATCTAAAAATAAGCGTCACGAACAAAATCTAATACTTAATCCTTTAAATAAATCTATAAATTCACAATAATCCAAGAATTCAACTGAGCAAGATACAGATTACAAGTTTTATTGCACATTGATTCTTATAAAGCGGTAATTTTTGTTCATACTTTGATAAATTCATCGTGAAGAAGATAATAAATAGTACATTTTGATTCTTCGCACATTTATTCTTCTTCTTCGTCATTTCACTCTTAACAGAGTGGTCGTGGTCATCACATTCTAGGTGCTGGGGCTAAATTCAGGAACGGGCCTTCACGGGTTTGGTAGCGGTAATTCAATCGTTTGCGTTGGGTTTGGTTTGAATTGCTATTCAGGAACGCCAAAAATCACTGGTTTGCGAGAGGTTTGGGCTGAGTTTGGGATGAGCCTTATTTATTTACAAAGTGAATTAACAGGAAAATAAGGCTCATCCCAAGCTCAAGCCATTCCTATCCTCTCCCAAACGATTGAATTACCGCTCGCAAACCGTGTTGGGCCTACCGTGTTTTTGGCGCATTTATTGCATTCATTTAAACTCGTACTGTATCATTACTAGCAATAAATAAATAAATAAATAAATAATAAATATTAGGGGACAATCTTACACAAATCGACCTAGTCCCAAACTGAGCAAAGCTTGTACTATGGATACTAGCCGACGATAAACATACTAATATAGATAAATAAATAGTCCTGAAATTAAACTAGGATTGACTCTATTGACCAGTTTTTTTCGAAATACGATTACTTGGGGGGGTACTCCGAAATTCGAAAATCGAAGTTCGCATCGTACCGTCTCGCTCGCTCTCGTATTAAATGCTATTAGCGTGAGCGGAACGGCACGATACGAAGTTCGAATTTTGCACTTCGTAGTATAAGGCCTTGTGTTCGCTCGATAGAAAAAAAATTCAAAGTCGTCTCTAAAAAATTAAATAAACTCGTAGTACGACGCTAATACTGCACATGACTTTTTGAAGGTTAATAAAACAAGATGTTTTCTAGGGCTTGGTTTTGCTACATTTTTAAAATATGTATTTGTTTTACTTAGTAATAAGATGAAAATACCCAAAAACACGCGCACTCCATCCAACCTATCTTGAGCCATTGTGCCTCCCCCACGCGGCCCCACGCCCGAAATCGCCCACCCAATTAGCGCGAAAAACTCGGTAGGCCCTTAACAATACGCCTCCATTCTTCCCTAACAGCGGCCTCCCTTATGTTTGCGTGTAGTCCTTCTATTGCAGCTTTGACCTGTCTGTCCATCTCATAGGCGATCTACCTCGTGGCCTAGTGCCTTCAACTTTCCTCTGGATCACAAGGCTGCATAGCTACGTCTCCTCGACGACATTTAGACGACCAGATGGCCTAGTGGTTAGAGAACCTGACTACGAAGCTTGAGGTTCCGGGTTCGATTCCCGTGTCGGGGCAGATATTTGTATGAAAATACGAATGTTTGCTCTCGGGTCTTGGGTGTTTAATATGTATTTAAGTATGTATCTGTCTATATAAATGTCTATATAAATGTCTATATAAAGACTGTATAAAGACTCCCTGTATGTGCGGGTCAAATCTTGCAAGTTAAATTTCACCCACCTCCTGGTTTCCGATTAAGCTGAAATTTTGCATGCGAGTATTTGACCAGATCAGTCACTCTGCCCCTCCCCACCGCAATTGCCTCCGCCTCGGTCACCGTTGAAGCTCAGACCCCTTACCTCATCGTGTGACTAAATTTCTTAGGTTGTTGAATTCACTTTTTTCTATCCCGCGGGAATTTGGATTTTCCCGGAGAAAAGTAGCTTATGTCAATAAGGGATAGTGTAGCTTTAGCTTCCTACTGGTTGAGGAAATTTTCAATTCAGCCCCGAAGTTGAATTATTTTTTTTGTATCCCGCGAGAGTTTTATATTTTCCCTTAGAAAAAGTAGCCCAATGCCAATTAGGGAAACTTCATTACTGGAATGCTAGATGGTGTTGAAGTAGCTAATTTTTAAATTTTTTGACTAACAATTTTTTATCTTTCAAAAAAATATTTTTTTTAATATAAAAATATCCTCTGTTACTTCTAATACCTCCTAGAATATGTGTACAAAGTTTCATGATGATCGGTTAAGTAGTTTTCGCGTGAAAGCGTAACAAACAAACGGACATTCACATTTATAATATTAAGTAGGGATATACAAGAGCAAAGCATAATGCCATTTGTTTATTTATTATGTAAGTGTTTACCTTACCATGTTATAATCCTTTTCCTATAGCTTGGGTACGGCTACACATGTCATTGAGCAATTAAAGGGTTGAGACAATGTAAATTCGAATCGATTTCTTGCGATTTTCGATTAAATAGGTATGCTTTTTTTTATTGTGAGACGGAGGCAAACAAGCAAGCGGGTCATCTGATGGAAAATGATCACCACCGCCCATAAATATCAACAACTCAAAGGGAGTCGCCAATCTGTTGCCGGCCTTTAAAGAAAGTATAAACCCTTTTCTTGAAAGCCCCGATGTCATAGTTGTCTGGAAACACTGCCGCCGGAAGCTGGTTCCACAGTTTCACCGTACGTGGCAGGAAGTGCCGAAGAAAACTTACAGTGGTAGACTGCCATTCATCGAGACGGTGACGATGGAACTTAGACTTACGGCGGGAAGTGCGATGGTGGGATTTTGCAGCAGGCAGCAAAAAAATATGCTAAGGGTGTGTAATCGATTTTGTTATAACAAGTTTTTGCCTCCGTTTTCGCCCGTGTAGCAAATGTTTTTGCTAGTCTATCGGAATCTAGGGAATGGTGCAATATATAGGAATAAAAAGGTAATCATATTTTATGTTATATGGATGACGCACGCGACTCAAACGATTTGACAAGATGTCAGAATCGATTCGGCCGATGAGCAAAGTGGAACTCTATTGTTAATATTGTAATTGAGTTCCATTTTACACGGTGAAAGTTGACGAGATTAAAATTTATCTTAACATAATAGGTAATAATATTTTGAAGTGATATGTGTTTATTATTACGAAATATTTCAAGCAGTGGAGATATATATTTTTTTTTATTCTTTCGGGATTCAAGTACCTATATTTTTTTATAAAGTATTGGCCTGAAATATTCAAGGCGTGGAGTGGTAAGTATTATTTCAAACTAAATACAAACTGAAATATAGATGCACAGAAAAAACCCCAGAAAAAAGACCAATGCTGGGAATAAAAAAAAATGAAGTTGAAGAAAATAAAAAATAAATAGAAAAAGATACTTCATACTTAACTGGTAAGTATTACTTTTATAATTTTTATAATTTTTTTGACGACCAGATGGCCGACTACGAAGCTTGAGGTTCCGGGTTCGATTCCCGTGTCGGGGCAAATATTTGTATGAAAAATACGAATGTTTGCTCTCGGGTCTTGGGTGTTTAATATGTATATAAGTATGTTTATCCGTTGTCTAGTACCCATAGTACAAGCTTTGCTTAGTTTGGGACTAGGTCAATTGGTGTGAATTGTCCCATGATATTTATTTATTTTATTTATTTATAACTAGTTTTATAATAGTTTTCAAGTTTGAATCTGTTGGCTAAATGTACAAGCATTTCAAAAGTTATAGAGGGTTTTGTAATTAGCAATAGTTATAGATATAACTTTCTATAATAAGCATAGCGAGGAAACCTGCAAATGTACAGGGCAAAACTTGGAGATTAAAGGAACACACACTATTCATCATCACTGTATTTTATTATTGGGAAAAGAAGAAACTAAACCCCTTGTAACAGGATACATAACACATTTACATAATAATTATTCCTAGGTTATGTAACATTTCTATTGTCTGCGGGAAGTCGGAGATTGACTGTTTGTAAGGGGACATTTACGGCACTTTAGCCCGTGACGCTTAAGGGGTTATTTTTTCATCTAGTGGTCCTGATACCCTGAGCTTCCGGATCTCGATCTTTGCTCTCGCGCTCTGTAAACAACACAAATAATTAAAAACACAAGTTTTTTACAATATTTACCCAAATATTTCGTGAGATGATTGGGCAAACGAATTTCAGAACTAAAGCTTTGTTAGTGATGATACAGAAAGGGATTAAATGGATGCAAAAAATGCGCAAAGCTGAGCATTAACTCGTTAATCCGTTAATCGTTAATTGGGTGGATCAAGTATTTCTTGTTGTTATTCTGTCCCGTCAGCGAGGGTACAAAAGTAGTACAGGTTAATTAGAATAAATGTTGTGTCACATTAACTAACATGCTTATTAGATGACCAAATGTAGAAGGGGTTTAAAACTACCACAAAAATGCATGTTTGGCAAATTTTAATCAGATAAACTTACGGTTTAAAGAGTGACCCAGGAGACCGTCACTATAGCAACGAGTGACAAAAAAAATTTGATCGACCCAATTAACGAATTTAACATTTTGATTAACGGATTACCATTTAAGTTAACTTTAAAAACTTACTATTTACCAAAAAGTCAGCACTAGTTATGTCTATAACTAGTTTTATAAGTACTTAGACTAACTTTTGCCCGCGACTTCGTTCGCGCAGAATTCCTATTTGCGGTAGGTAGGTAAAAGCTTCTTCATCTCTTTCAATGAATAAAACGAAAATCCAGCCACAACAATATCCAACAATCCATCATTATCGGTATCCGTTAGTGAATGTGAAAAATAGCGGTTATTCCCTGTCCCCTGGGAATTTCAATAAATCTGTCATTATTTTATACAAAATTTCAGTCTTCTAAGGCCAAGGAAAACCACATGTTTTATCACATGCTAACGGATTAACGATTAACGCAAACTTGCGTTAAATCTTCCGGAATGTAACGCTTTAACGTTTAACGATGTTAACTTTTTTATTAACGGATTAGCGATTAACGAAGTTAACTATTTGATCAACGGTGTCCAGTTTTGTAAATGCTCGGTGCGCCCTTAACCTTTTTTTAACCCCCGACACAAAAAGAGGGGTGTTATAAGTTTGACCGCTATGTGTGTGTGTCTCTCTGTCTGTCTGTGTGTCTGTCTCGTCGCATCATAGCTCTTAAACGGGTGGACCGATTTGGATGCGGTTTTTTCTAATAGAAAGCAGGTTTCTTGGCGATGGTTCTCAGATATGTTTCATCAAAATCAGTTCAGCCGTTTCAAAGTTAGCAGCTCTTTTGTTAGCTGCGGAAGGGATCTTAGACGCATAACGGGCATTGACTTAATGTTCAAACATACGAGTGACATAATTGCGTTGGGGGTTTTTAAAATTTTTATTGAAGTGTCGATAATAAAGCGAAAAAAAAATTTACTTACGGCAGCCACTATTTGCTGAACTCCTGTAAAAAAACAGGGAGTTCATATTTGAAATGACATCTATTTAATATATTTACTTACAGGATGTTCTAAAACACAGCGATGACCTAGTATCGGGTGAGAGACCAAGGTATCCATCATCATCATCATCCCAGCCTAAATACGTCCCACTGCTGGGCGTAGGCCTCCTCTCAGAATGAGAGGGCTTGAGCCATAGTTCCCACGCGGGCCCAGTGCGGATTGGGAACTTCACACACACCATTGAATTTCTTCGCAGGTATATAAAGGTTTCCTCACGATGTTATCCTTCACCGTATATTACAAATGTAATTTCGCACATAAATTCCGAAAAACTCAGAGGTGCGAGCCGGGATTTGAACCCACGCCCCGCTGCTTGAGAGGCCATAGGCCATAGGCACACAGTATAACAGTTCTAAATATTTACTATTAATTATACTGTCCGTATTAAACAAATAATATTTTATAGGTCAGGCTGCTATTTACTCTTAACTTAAACTACTAATAATTCTCAAGCAAACTTAGCCGTTATAGTTTTCCTTAATTTGAGATATTTCCTCACATCCTATAACTTTTTTCAAAAATTTTATACAAACAGTTTAGCTTTTAGAGGGGGGACGCTCGATTTTAACAAAAATTTTTACTTTAAAGTTGAATATTTTTCAAACGAATCACTGTATCGAAAAATCTTCACAACCCCGTAATGATTCTTAAAGACCTATCCAACGATATCCCACACTATAAAGTTAGACGAGAAAAAAAAATCACCCCCACTTTACGTCTATGGGTGGTGCCCTAAAAAAATTTTTTATTGCCTTTTATTTTATCACTTTGTCGGGGTAATTGCTATATAATATCCATGCAAAATTACAGCTTTCCAGCACTAATAGCCACTGCGCTAAGCCACGGACAGACAGACAAACGGACGGACAGATAGACATGACGAAACTATAAGGGTTCCGTTTTGCCATTTTCGCTCCGGAACCCTAAAAAAATAAGAATATTAAATCCATGTCACTTGGTAACTAAGCGATAATAGACTGTTCCGTATAAATTCTATAAATTATCGTCCTGCTAGCATAAACCGATCATTTGTTTTTTAACTAGTTTTTAGCCGTAGCCAAAATGGCAAAAACGGAACCCTTATAGTTTCGCCATGTCTGCCTGTCCGTACGTCTGTCCGCGGCTTAGCTCAGAGCCTATTAGGGCCAGAAAGCTGTAATTTTGCATGGACATGTGTAGCAATTATCCGGACAAAGTGAAAAAGTAAAATAATAAATATTTTTTTTTAGGGTAGATATGTCCCATAGACGTCAAGTGGGGGGTCGATTTTTTTCTCGTCTAATCTTATAGTGTGCGGTTTTAGGTAACAAGACAACTTTCATTACTCACCTTTCAAAATCCCCTTAACCAACCTCCCAGCAACTGAAAAGTACAATCACATGGAAAAAATATTAATACAACTGGCGGCCTTATCGCTTCGGAGAAATCCCTTCCAGGCAACCTATCATGGCGGAAAGAAAAGTAAGTAATGAATTGCAGCAGTTGGTGCAATTTAAAACAAGTAGTAGACAGATAAATGGGTCATTCTACTTTTCGTTGACCAGTAATTTTTTGTAATGTGCTCTTCAAATATTTTTTTTACAAAAACTGTAAGGTGCTCGGTTTTATCATTAAAAATTTAAATAGGGACATAATAAAATTAAGCTTACATTTAAAATTATCACTATTAATAAAAAGTAATCTTTATTATCTATAAAGTAGGTAACGCAGTGGACATGTATGTCCCCGCCATTTGTATGGAAATTGGTGTATTCTCCGCTGAGTTACCAATTTTTTTTACAAAATTTCTTTAAATTTAAAGTTTTTTTGCTTTTAAAGATTAAATTTTATATAAGTTATTTATACTTCAAAAAAAATACCAGGGATGCCTTATATTTCACAAAAGATTAATGGTTACTTAAAAGTAGAATGGCCCATAAATAAAGATTAGGTACCTCAACTAGCTGTTGCCCGCGATTACGTCTGCAAAAATTTCGTTTACGACTATTCCGGGGAACTATGCAATTTTCCGGGATAAGAACTATTCTATGTCCTTCCCAAAGTCTTAAACTATATCCATACTAAATTTCATCCCAATCTGTTCAGCGGTCTAAACGTGAAGAGGTGACGGACAGACACACTTTCGCATTTATAATATTAATTAATATGGATATTTTTTTTTTAATCTAAACATGAGTATAAAATCTGTCTTATGTTTCAGATATCATAATATATTTCATACTAAATACAATCTGAAATATGGATGCACAGAAAAAACCCAGAAAAAAGACCAGCGCTGGGAATCGAACCCAGGTCCTCAGCATTCCGTGCTGCGTGCTAATACCCCTACACCACCACTGGTCAGGAGCTTAGACACGAATCTTTGCCATGCATTCATATCTCACCTTGTTAGAATCATCATCATGGTTTTCACGGGATGACCGTAAAAGTAATAACAAAATGAAGTTGAAAAATAAAAATACAAAAATATACTTCTTAACAAACTTGTTTCAGATACGAGTTTGTTTAAAAATAGTTTCCTATGTATATAAGCAGTAGGTACATGGTTAGTGCCATCCACGAAGATGCGCGGATTTGTCAAAATTAGACATTAATGACATTGCAATAATAGCCACGGCACGCATCATCGTGAATGACTCTGTCTATGACGCGAAATTACTTAACTTCAATGTGTTATAATTTCGCAACTCTACGTAGTAGTATTGTAGGGTATAATTAGGTATAGGAGTAGCTTAAAACAAATACTAAAGCTGACTGAGATTTGTTAGGTTTATTTGAGCATTGCATAGTAAACATTAGTATTAATAATATAACAAGCTAGAGTCAACTCGATAACAAAGTTTTATTATTTAGTCGAGATTATCATTTAGTTGTTTATGTTAAAATGTCAGGTTTAATTTTAATAGATAGGGTAGATATTATCAGTTCAAGGGATAATGTGTCCATTTATTGATTTTATTGCTAATTGTCATGTTTGCTGTGAATGAGGGTAGGTTGTTTCGGGAGTTATGTCTACCGTACAAAAGAAAAAAAGAACAGTCTCGAAATACGTGAGTTTCATTCGTAATATTTACAATAGTGTGTGTGCCGTAAAGTGTGATTCCTCATGTCAGACAAGAGAAATCCGGACTTTAGTGGCCTTAAAGAGTTCAAGTTACGATACGTGGTCGACTTACGTCAGCCGATTGAAGACGTGGTTCGTGCTGCAAGATATTAAACCAGCAGATTTTTCGAAATATTTAGTGGCTGTCGTGGGGACTGAGCCCTTGGATTTAACTATCGACCTTTGCTTGCCTGACCAACCAGAAAATGACAATTTTGATACAATCGTTACGTATCTGGAAGAACATCTGTGTCCTAAAAGATCACAGGATCTCAGGTGTGAGAGAATGATTTTTAGATCATGTAAACAAGTCGAAGGCCAGACTATTAACGACTACCTCGCGCTGTTAAATAAGCTGAGCAAGTCTTGGAAATTCACCAGCAACGACAGTTTAAAGGAGCATCTACGCGATCAGTTTGTTTACGGATTGCGCAGCGAGCGCATACGCCAGCGATTACTGACCGAAGAGGACGACAAACTCGCGTTCAAGCGCGCTACGGAGCTCGCGCTGTCGCTGGAGGCGGCGGTACGAGACTCAAAACGATCGTCTATCGAAAGCCCGATATTTAAAAATGTCACTATCACTATCGGAAATACTAAGTAATACACAATAAAACCTTAAAGGGATAAGTTCGCCTTTGTACATGCATTTCAACGGTTGTCAATAATGTATTTCTTTTTTTTCCTTATTTTTGTACAATAAAGAGTTTACATACATACATACATACATAAAACCTTTCTATTAAATAATAATATTTAACGACCGCTTTAGCCTAGTTGGTAGTGACCCTGCCTACGAAGCAAGAGGTCCTGGGTTCAAATCCCGGTAAGGGCATTTATTTGTGTGATGAGCACGAATATTTGCTCCTGAGTTATGGATGTTTTCTATGTAAAGTATTTATTTATCTATATAAGTATGTTTATCCGTTGCTTAGTACCCATAACACAAGCTTTGCTAAGCTTACTTTGGGACTAGGTCAATTGGTGTGAATTGTCCCATGATTTTTATTTATTTATTTAATAATAATGTACCCTGGGGATAGCTAAATGCGCGAGTTTGAGCGTATTTTTCTTAATTAAAGGCTGTTTTTCCAGTGATTAAAACATACAAATACAAAAATCATATTCATAAAGATAGCTGAGATGAATGAAATATGTATCAAAAGACGTGAAAAATAATATCTTCCCGGTAGGAATCATTAAAACCGCAAATTATGCGAATTTTAGTCAAATTTACGAAAAAAGTGTTAAATACCTACCGACCGAGGTAATTAATGTAGTTAAGCGTTTAACTGGTGGTTGGGAGAGGTGGGCACGGATACTAGGCTACCTATTGAGTGTCTGAACGGAAGCCTCATTGATAAAACATGTCACTTCCGCGATCAGAAAGGCTCAATAATACACAAATAAAACAAAAAAAAAAGAAGCAAAAAGCGAAGAAGCAAGAAGCAAGCTGCTGCTGCTGCTGCTGCTGTTTGCTGAAGTGGCAATGGGCTGGTCACGTTTGCCGTACATCTGACGATCGTTGGAGCAGACGTGTCCTGGAGTGGAGACCACGTTTAGGAAAGCGTAGTGTGGGACGCCCTGCAACACGTTGTACTGATGACCTTAGGAGGACAGCGGGCAGCAGATGGATGAGGGAAGCCCAGGATCGCGAATGTTGGCGCAATATGAGGGAGGCCTACGTCCAGCAGTGGACGGACAATGGCTGTAGATAGATAACAAAAAGGTTTCTATTATACTTGTAATACTGTAAATATTACAAACTCGAGGCTCGCGGCCCGGGAGAGGCTCCTACAGGCCCCAGCGTCGGGGCTCCGGCGCGGCAGGAGTGCGGTGCTACCGATGCGACGGGCCCCATCCGCATGCAAAGTGTTCATTTTTACACGCCTTATTACATAGTGAATGTTATGGGTGCGGGGACATTGGACATATAGCGAAAATGTGCCGCTATAGAAAAACGCAAAAAGACATTCACGGTGTGACCGACGAGGCCAGCAAGGAAGCCCCGCCGGCGGCCGGCGCGGGCGGCGCTGATGACTACGACGACGACGAGCCCTTGGACATCTACCAGATAAGTGACACGGAGGCTGACAGCAAATGGACAATCGAGGTAAAAATAAACGGTATTACAATTTTATTAATATATGGAAGGCGATACCGGGTCTGCCATTAGTGTCATTTCATTTGGAACTTAAAAAAAAGGTTTTGCAAATTGTAAATTGATTCCGTACCTATGATTGAGTTTTAAAAATGTACAGTGGTCAAAAGGTCAAACCGAAGGGTAAAATTTACTGTCGTGTCGAAATCAACGATCGGTTGTTAAATAATTTATGTCTCGTGGTACTTAATAGATAACGAATTTAGTCCCTCGTTGAGGAAGAAATTGGATGCGTTCGTTCGGTATAGACTTTCCCTCCACTACCACGTACTCTGTTAATAGTATCGGTGCGAAACCAAAGAGCGATGATATCATCGCTCTACAGCGTATACAGATATCTGTACGCTTAGTATAAGTTTTACTTCACCAAAATACTTCTCGATCGCGTTTACGTAAAAAAATCAATGACTAAAACATGGACAGCGCCTCCGCGGCCGCGCGTCCATGATTCCATAGAATTGAAATTTTTACGTAAACGCGATCGAGAAGTATTTTGGTGAGGTAAAACTTCTGTACCGGGCTAATGAAACGATTCCCTAACTTTCGCAAGCGGCATAGGAACGTTTAATAAAGCTAAAATAAGGTTAAGAGTTAATAGCGGGGGCGGTGCCGGTGTGGCAAGTGGTTTTAGGTAACAAAACAAACTTTCATTACTCACCACTCAAAACCTTGTTCACCTTCACAGCACCTGAAAAGTACAATCACATGGAAAAATATTAATACAACAACTGGCGGCCTTATCGCTTCGGAGAAATCCCTTCCAGGCAACCTATCACGGCGGAAAGAAAAGTAAGTAATGAATTGCAGCAGTTGGTGCAATTTAAAACAAGTAGTAAACATATTTAAATAAATAAAAATTACCTCTACTAGCTGTTGCCCACGATTCCATCTGCAAATATTTCGTTTACGACTATCCCGGGGAACTATGCAATTTTCCGGCATAAAAACTGTCCTATGTCCTTTCCAAAGTCTTAAACTATATCCATACTAAATTTCATTCAAATCTATTCAGCGGTCTAAACGTGAAGAGGTGACGGACAAACACTTTGGCATTTATAGTATTAAAAGTATGGATATATTTTTTTGATGCGTTTTCTAATTGCAATATAAATATGTATATCTCTAATACCTGCGGCAGGGCCTGGATAACCTGAAATAATAAAAAAATATATAAGGTAAACTACTCAGTTATTGCCCATGAATAAGTGATTGACCACTTTGAGGAAAACATTGTCAAGTACTACAAACTGACAATATATTTGTAACTGTCTATCGTTTTCGTTTGCACTGCTTGGGGGCGCGCGCAACACCGCGCTCAATTGACTTCTTTCTGCTTATTCCCCTAAATTCAAGTCTAGGGTGAATGAGCATTTACTAGGCAAGCGTGCTCCAGCGTAGCCCTCATCTTCACTTTCCATCAGGCGTGATTGTGGTCAAACGTTAGTCTATATATGTATAAAAAAAATGCGTTTGAGTTCTAAAAAAACGACATGTATTGTATAAGATTCCTTTAGCGGCCTACATGCAAAATCAATGTTTTGATTTTGATTTATGTTGGTCATCGAGTCTTTCCATAGCGGGTTTCCTAAGTTGTACCGTTACAACTGGACAGGATTTCTGTAATTCTTGATTCATTATTAGTCGCTGTATGCAGTTAGATGTAGTACGAAGCTGGAGACTGGTTTCTCTCTTGCAGACTCTACAGATGTCATTTAGACATGTTGTCAAAGATCAAATATGCCCCAATGACGTCCGTAGACTGCGAATGAACTTTTTAGACTCATTAATGGGTCCTCAATTCTCGTCGTTATGCACTCATAACTGAAAATGTTATTTAATTGTCGCTAAATATTTGTTATATATAAATTATGGTAAAATAAATCAATAAAATAATAATATTTTTTACTAACAATACAAGGAAGTCTCTATTGTACGGAACAGGGTTATGTTTTCAAATAGACGGCCGTTTGACCGATCCTTGGATAGCAGTTAGTCGAACCTTTGCTTAAAATTAGTTTCCTATGTATTTAAGCAGTGCATGGTTAGTGCCATCCAGGAAGATGCGCGGATTTTTCAAAATTAGACATTAATGACATTGCAAAAAGAGCCACGGCACGCATCATCGTGAATGACTCTCTCTATTGCGCGAAATTACTTAACTTCAATGTGTTATAATTTCGCAACTCTACGTAGGTAGGATATAAATTGGTGTAGGAATAGCTTAAGAGGGTACGATGCGCACCATTTCTCCATACAAACGTAATCCCCTGTTTCCTCCCTGGATTAATGGCTTTAGAGCCAATTTTTTTTACTGTGTAATCTGTATCTACCACAGCTATGCCCTGCCTGCCCTATGTTTCGTTTTTTTCCATATTTCAATTAACATAGGAAATATGAGCTTTTAAAAACTGAAAAAATTGCCCAATTTCAACGTCATTTTCAGACACGCATCAGAAAAGAGTCCCTGATATAAACAAAAAAAGGAAAACATACGGGCATAGCTAAATCTGTCCTCTAATTATTTTCGACAAAAATAATTTTATTGGTCCAGTTTTCGAGAAGAAAACAGGGGATTACGAAATGCTGTTTTGATCAATTTTACGCGCCTATTAACGGTCTGAGCTGCAGTTGTCCCGCTCACGCTGTATTGACACGGAGGGGTTCGGGCGAGACAGCGACATTTCATTAAAATACCTATTTCTCAAAAGTCTCTCAGCCATCGTATCCTCTTAATACAAATATTAAAGCTGACTGAGATTTGTAAGGTTTATTTGAGCATTGCATAGTAAACAATACAATACAATAGAATACAATGACTCTTTATTGTACACCAAGAATAGTAAGCAATACAGAAAACAGGTACACAGAAAGTAAGTTACAAGGTAAGCAATAAGCGGCCTTATCGCTTAAGAGCGAACTCTTCCAGGCAACCCTTTAACAGAAAGAAGGAAGGACTAGTTTACAGCAGGTGGTGCATCAACAGTGGATCAGAAAATTAAAACGCAACAAAAATAGTACGTCTACTCATACATACACCGTGAAATTTTAGTGGTTGTTTTCCCGAAACGAGGTGATTTAGTTTCGATTGTACAATCGATTTATAATTACTATTGTGACTAGAGTCAAAAATCCAATTGTGAAAAACGAAAGTCGAAAATGACCGCAAACCAATAGTAACGCTTCGTTGGTACAAGTAGCGTACGATCGTACGATAGGTTAGGTACCAACGAAGCGTTACTATTGGTTTGCGGTCATTTTCGACTTTCGTTTTTCACAATTGGATTTTTGACTCTCGTCAAAATCTTAATATATAAAAGAAGAGACTGACTGACTGACTGACTGACATATCAACGCACAGCCCAAACCACTGGGCCTAGAGATACCAAATTTGGCATGTAGGTTCCTTTTAAGGTCTAGGGTTGCACTAAGAAAGGATTCTTCAAAATTCACTCCCTAAGGGGGTGAAAAGGGGGTTCAAAGTTTGTATGGGGAAACAAGATTAGTTCGATTATTTTATTCGAAACTTCACAGAAGTACTCCTAATAATAAATGAGTAAACACGTGTTTCAGGTTTTTTGAGAATTCAACCCCTAAAAGGGGGGTAAGGGGTAACAAAGTCTGAAAATCAACATGGGTGTTGTTTCTATGGTTTATCGGGTCGCTGGTTATGAAAACAACAACGGTTTTAAAATCCGACGTGGCAGACGTAAAATACCATCTCCCTGGATGGGGTGCGATGGGTTTGAAATGTCTAAATATCAATATGGGTGTCGTTTTTAAGATTTTTCCCAAACCACTGGACCTAGAGAGTTGAAATTTTGCACATAGATACCTTATACAATGTAGGCATCCACTAAAGAAGGGTTTTTGGGAATTCCCTCGGGAACGGGAAAAAACGGGATTTATATATTCGATTCCGAGTGACTCTATCTCAGTAACTATAATAACTAGACTCTTCAAATTTGATACACAAGTAGGTATTACATTATTTAAAACATTAATTTCAGGATTTTTCAAAATTCCCACGGGATAAGGAAAAACTGGATTTATATATTCAGTTCAACGGGATCCTATGAACTATAATTACTAGACTCTTCAAATTTGGCATAGATGTTGTAGGTAATTATAAATTCCCATGGGATATGGAAAAAACGGGATTTTTCGTTTAACTGGTCGTAGAAAGCTGAAATTCGGCATGTAGGTTGTTTGGGGAGTGTTGAGCTGGATTGAGAGAGGACTTCTCAAAATTCCTACGGGAACGGTAAAAACAGGATTTTTCGTTTTACAGGTCGTAGAAAGTTGAAATTCGGCATGTAGGTTGCTTGGGGAGTATAGATGAGCATTGAGAGAGGACTTTCCCATATTCCCACGGGAACGGGAAAAAACGGGATTTTTCGTTTTACTGGTCGTAGAAAGCTGAAATTCGGCATGTAGGTCGTTTGGGGAGCGTAGAGGAGCATTGAGAGAGGACTTTCCAAAATTCCCACGGGAACGGGAAAAACGGGATTTTTCGTTTTACTGGTCATAGAAAGCTGAAATTTGGCAAGTGGGTTCCTTGGGGAGTGTAGAGCTGGATTGAGAGAGGACTTTCCAAAATTCCCACGGGGACGGCAAAAAACAGGATTTTTCGTTTTACTGGTCGTAGAAAGCCCAGCCCAGCCATCTCATCATCTTGGAGAGTGTAGAGGAGCATTGAGAGAGGACTTTCCCAAATTCCAACGGGAACGGGAAAAAACGGGATTTTTCGTTTTACTGGTTGTAGAAAGCTGAAATTCGGCATGTAGGTTGTTTGGGGAGTGTCGAGGAGCATTGAGAGAGGACTTTCCAAAATTCCCACGGGAACGGGAAAAACGGGCTTTTTCGTTTTACTGGTCATAGAAAGCTGAAATTTGGCAAGTGGGTTCCTTGGGGAGTGTAGGGGAGCATTGAGAAAACATTTCTCGAAATTCTTACGGGAACGGGAAAAAACAGGATTTTGCGTTTTACTGGTTGTAGAAAGCTAAAATTTCAAAATTCATAAGTACTGTAAGTAGGCTGCAAAGGGCACTTTAACCGACTTCTAAAAAAGAAGGAGGTTATGCATTCCACTTTATGATTTTTTTTTGTAGGTATGTTCACCGATTTCTCGGTCAATTGTGGACCTGCTTGCTTGCTTACCGGTATACTTGCTTGCTTGATATCTTAGTTCTTTGGAATACTCATAGTACACGCGAGCGAAGCCGCGGGCAAAAGCTAGTAGTAATTATAAATCGATTGTACAATCGAAACTAAATCACCTCGTTTCGGGAAAACAACCACTAAAATTTCACGGTGTATATCGTACATATAATAGGTACACGTCTAAAACAAATATAAGCAGGAGGATAAACAGCCACATACTTATAAATAAATAAACTATAACAAAGCTAATTATTACAAGATGACAGATAGTACACCATAAGCATAGATTTAAAGATTGACAGAAATTTTGCCCGTCGTAAGTCAATCGGCAAGGCATTCCACAACCGAATAGCCTGGACAGTATAAGAATAGACATAGAATTTGGAGTTAGAGAGAGGCACGGTAAGGAGAAAGTTCTGAGAGCATCGAATAGAAGTAAACATTAGTATTAATAATATAACAAGCTAGAGTCAACTCGAACAAAGTTTTATTATACGAGGGGCGTTCAATATAAAGTGAGAATGAGATGCAAACTCTTTTAATATTACGAAATTAAATACTGGCCGGTAAAGCTAATCTATCTAGCTGATTGCTATGAAAAAAAAAACTAACTGTTTTTTGTTTAAAAAAATATACGGTAATTTCTTTGCAATGCGATTGAGTACGTTAGCGAAAATGGAGAAAATTTAACTGCGCGCCGTTATCAAATACTTGTGTTTGAAAAATTTTTCTACGGACCCAGTCAATTTGGATTTGCGGGACACTTTAGGGTCTAATGCTCCTCCGTATTCGACAGTCGCACGTTGGTGCGCCGAATTTAGACTTGGAAGAACATCGACAATGGACGACCCCCGCTCCGGACGCCCTACTACAGCAGTAACTGAAGAAATTGTGAAAAAAGTCGAAAACTCAGTTTTGGCGGATCGTCGTATCACGGTTCGTTTTATTGCTGAAAATGTAAAGATTTCAACGGGGAGCGTGCATAATATTTTACATGAACGCTTGGGTATGAAAAAGGTATCTGCGCGTTGGGTACCAAGAATGCTTACTGACACGCAAAAACAAACTAGACTAGAGATTTGTCAAGAAGCTTTGAACCTGATGCAGCAAGACCGGGAACTTTTTTTGCCGCGATTTATAACAATGGACGAAACATGGCTCCATCATTACGACCCAGAAACGAAACTGCAGTCTATGACATGGAAAAACCCATCATCTCCAACTCCGAAGAAATTCAAGGTGAGCCCATCTGCCGGTAAGGTCATGGGCTCTGTTTTTTGGGATGGTAAAGGGGTATTAATGATTGAGTATCTCGAGCATGGAGCCACTATTACGGGCACATTATACGCCAAACAAATAGCAACATTGCGCAATGAGATCCGCGAAAAACGGCGAGGTAAACTCTCGAAAGTTGTGCTGTTCCACCAGGACAATGCCCCGGCACACAAGTCCGCCGTTGCAATGGCTGCAATTCGTGATGCTGGGTTCGATATCCTTAAGCATCCTCCGTATTCACCAGATCTCGCTCCCAGTGATTTCTACCTATTTCCGAGATTGAAACAATACCTGAGAGGCCAGAAATTTGAAGACGACGACGCGGTAGTCGCTGCAGTACAAGATTTTTGCAGTACTCAAGATGGGACCTTTTTTAAAAATGGAATTTTAAGTTTAGAAAAAATATATACTAAGTGTATTATGCTAAAAGGTGACTATATCGAAAAATAAAATGACATTTAGTAAAAGTTGTTTATAACATACTCATTCTCACTTTTTATTGAACGCCCCTAGTATTTAGTCGAGATTATCATTTAGTTGTCTATGTTAACAATGTCAGGTTTAAATTTAATAGTTAGGGTAGATATTATCAGTTCAAGGGACGGTAAAATAATGTGTCAATTAATTGATTTTATTGTTAATTGTCGTGTTGTATTGCATTGCAGTGCCAATCTTTCCCCCTGGACTATGTTTGGCAACATTATTGTGATTAATTATTTGTTAAGTTTAGTAGCTAAATATTAGATATAGCAACACTCTCTTCTGTCAAAAATCTTTCCGATGTGCTTACGTGCCGCGTATCTAATTACCAAAAATAAATCATAAAAAGCCTCAAAATGTGCAGTTTAATTCCGATAAACCACTTCAACAAGTGTCACTCCGCGGCTTAGCTCAAACACTATTAAGGCTACAAATCTGTAATTTCGCATGGACATGTGTAGCAATCATCCGGACAAAGTGATAAAGTAAATTATACTAAAAAAAATTTTAGGGTATGTCCCATAGAAGTAAAGTGGTGGGAGTGGTTTAAGGTAACAAAACAAACTTTCATTACTCACCACTCAAAATCTTGTCAGTCACCTTCTCAGCACCTGAAAAGTACAATCACATGGAAAAAATACTAATACAACAACTGGCGGCCTTATCGCTTCGGAGAAATCCCTTCCAGGCAACCTATCACGGCGGAATGAAAAGTAAGTAATGAATTGCAGCAGTTGGTTCAATTTAAAACAAGTAGTAAACAGATAAATAAATAAAAAGTGAAAAAGTAAAATATAATAAAACAAATTTTTAGGGTATGTCCCATAGACGTAAAGTGGTGGGAGTGGTTTTAGGTAACAAGACAACTTTCATTACTCACCACTCAAAATCTTTATAGACTCCTTCTCAGCACCTGAAAAGTACAATCACATGGAAAAAAATATTAATACAACAACTGGCGGCCTTATCGCTTCGGAAAAATCCCTTCCAGGCAACCTATCACGGCGGAATGAAAAGTAAGTAATGAATTGCAGCAGTTGGTGCAATTTAAAACCAGTAGTAAACAGATAAATAAATAAAAAGTGAAAAAGTAAAATATAATAAAAAAAAATTTTAGGGTATGTCCCATAGACGTAAAGTGGTGGGAGTGTATTTAGGTAAAAAAACAAACTTTCATTACTCACCACTCAAAATCTTGTCAGTCACCTTCTCAGCACCTGAAAAGTACAATCACATGGAAAAAATATTCATACAACAACTGGCGGCCTTATCGCTTCGGAGAAATCCCTTCCAGGCAACCTATCACGGTGAAAAGAAAAGTAAGTAATGAATTGCAGCAGTTGGTTGAATTTAAAACAAGTAGTAAACAGATAAATAAATTCAAAGTGAAAAAGTAAAATTTAATAAAAAAAAATTTTAGGGTTTATCCCATAGACGTAAAGTGGTGGAAGTGGTTTTAGGTAACAAGACAACTTTGATTACTTACCACTATAAATCTTTTTAGTCTCCTTCTCATCACCTGAAAAGTACAATCACATGGAAAAAATATTAATACAACAACTGGCGGCCTTATCGCTTTGGAAAAATCTCTTCCAGGCAACCTTTCACGGCGGAAAGAAAAGTAAGTAATGAATTGCAGCAGTTGGTGCAATTTAAAACAAGTAATACACAGATAAATAAATAAAAAGTGAAAAAGTAAAATATAATAAAAACAAATTTAAGGGTATGTCCCATAGACGTAAAGTGGTGGAAGTGGTTTTAGGTAACATGACAACTGTCATTACTCACCACTCAAAACCTTTTTAGGCACCTTTTCAGCACCTGAAAAGTACAATCACATGGAAAAAAATATTAGTACACCAGGTGGCCTTATTGCTTCGGAGACCAGTGGTGGTGTAGGGGTATGGCACACGGCACGGAATGCTGAGGACCTGGGTTCGATTCCCAGCATTGGTCTTTTTTCTGGGGTTTTATTCTGTGCATCTATATTTCAGTTTGTATTTAGTACAAAATATATGATTTCACGGGATGAGCGTAAAAGTAATGAAAAAATTGAGTTGAAAAAATAAATACAAAAAGATACTTCATAGCTAACTTGTTTAAAGGTGTGATTGTGGTCAAACGCAAGTCAATATATGTATAAAAAAATGCGTTTGAGTTTTAAAAAAGTGTCATGTGTTGTATAAGATTCCTTTTGCGGCCTACATGCAAAATAAATGTTTTGATTTTGTTGTATGATGGTCATCGAGTCTTTCTATAGCAGGTTTCGTAAGCTGCACCGTTACAACTGGACAGGATTTCTGTAACTCTTGATTCATTAGTAGTCGCTGTATACAGTCAGATGTAGTATGAAGCTGGAGACTGGTTTCTCTCTTGCAGAGTCTACAGAAATGTCATTTAGGCATGTTTTCAAAGATCAAATATGCCCCAATGACGTCCGTGGACTGCGTATGAAATTTTTACTCTCATAAACGGGTCCTAAATTCACTTCGTTATGCACTTCTAACTGAAAATTTGGTAAAAAAATCTTTTCATTCTTTTGATTCGCGAAAGTAATGTTTGTCCATTACCATTCCGGTGTTATTTAATTCTTGCTAAATATTTGTTACATATAAATTATGGTAAAATAAATCTTTAAAATAATATTTTTTTTACTTACAATACAAGGAAGTCTCTATTGTACGGAACAGGGTTATGTTTTTAAAATGACGGGCGTTTGTCCGATCCTTGGATATCAGTAAGTCGAGCCTTTGTTTAGAATTAGTTTTCTATGAATTTAAACAGTACATGGTTTAGTGCCATCCACGAAGATAAATAAATAAATAAAAATAAATATATATCATGGGACAAATCACACCAATTGACCAAGTCCCAAAGTAAGCTAGGCAAAGCTTGTGTTATGGGTACTAGGCAACGGATAAACATACTTATATAGATAGATACATACTTAAATACATATTAAACACCCAAGACCCGAGAACAAACATTCGTATTCTTATACAAATATCTGCCCCGACACGGGAATCGAACCCGGGACCTGAAGCTTCATAGCCAGGGTCTCTAACCACTAGGCCATCTGGTCGTTAAAAGGTGCGCGGATTCGTCAAAATTAGACATTAAGTACATTGCAAAAAGAGCCACGGCACGCATCATCGTGAATGACTCTGTTTATGACGCGAAATTACTTAACTTCAATGTGTCATAATTTCTCAACTCTACGTAGTAGTATTGTAGGGTATAATTAGGTAGGTATAGGAATAGCTTTAAACAAATACTAAAGCTGACTGAGATTTGTTAGGTTTATTTGAGCATTGCATAGTTAGCATTAGTATTAATAATATAACAAGCTAGAGTCAACTCGAACACAGTTTTATTATTTAGTTGAGATTATCATTTAGTTATTAATGTTAACAATGTCAGGAAATTTAATAGTTAGGGTAGATATTATCAGTTCAAGGGACAGTAAAATAATGTGTCAATTTATTGATTTTATTGCTAATTGTCATGTTGTATTGCATTGCATTGCCAATCTTTCCCCCTGGACTATGTTTTGGCAACATTATTTTGATTAATTATTTGTTAAGTTTAGTAGCTAAATATTAGATATAGCAACACTGTCTTCTGTCAAAATCTCCGATGTGCTTACGTGCCGCGTATCTAATTTTTTATGTTTTTATGTTAGAGAGGCCAGACAAACAAACTAGTGGACCACCTGATGTTAAATGATCACCACTGTCCATAGACACCCGCAGCGCTTTACGCGATGCCAGTGCGTTGTCGGCCCTAAAAGGGAGAGGAAAAAGGAAAGGGAATAGAGGAGGGGGAGAGGTATTGGGCCCCCGGCGCTCTCACTGACCGTACGAAACGCAGCAGGAGTACTGAGGGTTACCAAAAATAAATCATAAAAAGCCTCAAATGTGCAGTTTAATTCCGATAAACCACTTCAACAAGTGTCTCTCCGCGGCTTAGCTCAAACACTATTAGGGCTACAAATCTGTAATTTCGCATGGACATGTGTAGCAATCATCCGGACAAAGTGATAAAAACTTTTTAACAAAAAATTAAACCACCGAAAAAGCTGAAAAGCAAAAAATAATACCTTTTTTGTTTGACCTTCATCTAGGTACCAGTTTGAAGTCGGTGCCTCAGCACTTAGCCAGGAGGAGTGGACCTATAATCGTCTACCTGATTGGCTTCTATCACTCCTCCTGGCTCGTGCTGAGGCACCGACTTCAAACTGGTACCTAGATTAAGGTCAAACAAAAAAGGTATTATTTTTTGCTTTTTAGTTTTTTCGGCGGTTTAATTTTTTGTTAAAAAGTTTTTATTTTATACTTTTTTTCCACCCTTGGAGTAATTTTTTTTCCAAATTTATAATACCAACTTCAAGGTATACCCTATCTATCCAATAAAAAAGAATTATGAAAATCAGACTACTCTGTAAAAAGTTAGTCAATCATCCCCTGTTTTCCTACCCTTAGGGTAGGAATATTATTTCCAAATTTAAATGGGGCCACCCTCGGGGAATACGCTTTCCAATTAAAAAAGAATCATCAAAATCGGACTACTCCGTAAAAAGTTATACACGTCGAATTGAGAACCTCCTCCTTTTGTTTTAGTCGGTTGAAAAAGTAAATTATAATTTAAAAAAAAATAGGGTATGTCTCATAGACGTAAAGTGGTGGGAGTGGTTTTAGGTACCAAAACAAACTATCATTACTCACCACTCAAAATCTTGTCAGTCACCTTCTCAGCACCTGAAAAGTACAATCACATGGAAAAAATATTAATATAACAACTGGCGGCCTTATCGCTTCGGAGAAATCCCTTCCAGGCAACCTATCACGGCAGAAAGAAAAGTAAGTAATGGATTGCAGCAGTTGGTTCAATTTAAAACAAGTAGTAAACAGATAAATAAATAAAAAGTGAAAAAGTAAAATAAAAAAAAATTTTTTTAGGATATGTCCCATGGACGTAAAGTGGTGGGAGTGGTTTTAAGTAACAAGACAACTTTCATTACTCACCACTCAAAATCTTTTTAGTCTCCTTCTCAGCACCTGAAAAGTACAATCACATGGAAAAAAATATTAATACTACAACTGGCGGCCTTATCACTTCGGAAAAATCCCATCCAGGCAACCTATCACGGCGTAAAGAAAAGTAAGTTATGAATTGCATCAGTTGGTTCAATTTAAAACAAGTAGTAAACAGATAAATAAATTAAAAGTGAAAAAGTAAAATACAATAAAAAAAATTTTAGGGTATATCCCATAGACGTAAAGTGGCGGGAGTGGTTTTAGGTAACAAGACAACTATCATTACTCACCACTCAAAATCTTTTCAGTGTCCTTCTCAGCACCTGAAAAGTACAATCACATGGAAAAAAATATTAATACAACAATTGGCGGCCTTATCGCTTCGGAGAAATCCCTTCCAGGCAACCTTTAACGGCGGAAAGAAAAGTAAGTAATGAATTGCAGCAGTTGGTGCAATTTAAAACAAGTAGTAAACAGATAAATAAATAAAAAGTGAAAAAGTAAAATATAATAAAAAAAAATTTTAGGGTATGTCCCATAGACGTAAAGTGGTGGGAGTGGTTTTAGGTAACAAGACAACTTTCATTACTCACCACTCAAAATCTTTTTAGTCACCTTCCCAGCACCTGAAAAGTACAATCACATGGAAAAAAATATTAATAATAATAATAATAATAATAATAGGCGTAGGGATGTGACGACCTCATCGCCCGCTGGTGTTGTCGTGTCACCAGTGCAGTCAGTCATCGCAGGGCGGCTTGTGGCGAGCTGTTGGTGCGTAGCGACACCACGAACCCGAGACCTCCAGGGGTACACACACACTCACACACAGTTACACACCCACCCCGCCTCTAGTTTGCCTTTGTTGGCCGCCTAGAGTGGAGCGCAAGAGCTAAATGCTCGAAGGATGGATGTGTTTCCGTAAGTGGCGAGTTGGCATTTTGAAGTTTAAAGTCCAGGAACACCTCTCTATCCTTAGCCGTTTACACCAATGTTGCCGCCTCGTTGCCCCGAGTGGGCAATAGTTTGAGGGGCCCATTTAGTGAATGGCGAGTCACCGCCTACCAAAAGTTCAGTTTATGAGATATTGAAATGGTAGGTGTCCGTTATCTCACTCCATAGCCCGGTAATCCTGTCCACAACATCCCAACCCCATAGCCAATTCCATGTCGATTCCTACCTGGCAATAGATTGGCAACTGTGGAGGACTGTCCGCTAGCACATCCTCATGGTGTATTAGGGGATAGACCTCCATAGTTGCGCCCATCTCATTTATATTATATGGTACCATAGGCCTCTTCATGTTGGCTTTGGCCCCATGAATGCCTTTCAAAATCCGTACCAACATAATAATAATAATAGTTTAATTCAGACAACGTCCATATTTTGTTAGATACATAATTCTTACATCCTATGTTAGTAATTGACACAATAAATACACAGTCATGAAATAATAATAAATATGTTTGTTTATTACATTAGAATATGTTGTACACACTTCCCCGCGAGCCCATGTGTACAACATTCCAATGTCTCGACATTGCGCAGGCAGGGTACTCCAACACCAGGCGCAGGAGACTGTTGGAACTGTCCCGTATGCGTCGCATCAAGGAGGCAGTTCTATTGCGTATTATTGCACCGAAGCTATCGGTACATGCCTCAGCGAACATACCTGACGCACTGCAGAAACGTGGCAGTCCCAACAGCATCCTAAAGCCGTTGTTATACTGGACGCGCAGGGCACTGAACGCCTTTTTTGTATAATTCGTCCACAGGCTACACGTATAAAAAGTCTGACAAAACGCCTTAAACAGGGTTATTTTGACACACCCGTTACACCGCGCAAACCTGCGAGCCAACATATTACCGCGTACGGCCAGTGCCCTACGCTCCCTTTCTATTAATACAACAACTGGCGGCATTATCGCTTCGGAGAAATCCCTTCCATGCAACTTGCCTCAGCGGAAAGAAAAGTAAGTAATGAATTGCAGCAGTTGGTGCAATATAAAACAAGTAGTAAACAGATAAATTAATAAACATTACCTGAACTAGCTGTCGCCCGCGATTCCATCTGCACAGATTTCGTTTACGATTATCCCGGGGAACTACGCAATTTTCCGGAATAAAAACTGTCCTATGTCCTTCTCAAAGTCTTAAACGATATCCATTCTAAGTTTCATCAAAATCTGTTCAGCGGTCTAAACGAGAAGAGGTGACGGACAGACACACTTTCGCATTTATAATATTAAAGTATGGATATATTTTTTGATGCGTTTTCTAATTGCAATATAAATAAGCGGAACTGCTGTAAGTGGCCAAAGTACCGAAAGTGAGATATTATGACCATTGGAATCAGAAAAAAAAACCGGCCAAGGGCGTGTCGGACACGCCCAAGGTAGGGTGCCGTAGCCATTACGAAAAAATCAAGTAATATTTTTCTAAGGATTTCGTATGTGTACGGAATCATCCAAGTTTAAGTGTGTTTTATACCTTAGGCTACTATTTACTCTTAAACTACAAATAATTTCCAAGTAATCTTAGCCGCTATAATTTTCCTAGTAAATTTGATATATTTACAACCATTCTGAATTTTTTCAAATTTTTCCACCCAACAGTTTAGATTTTAGAGGGGGGGACGGTCGATTTTAATGAAAATGTTCACTTTAAAGTTGAATATTTCGCAAACAGATCACTGAGTAGAAAAATCATGATAGCAACCCCACAATGGTTTTAAAAGACCTATCCAACGATACCCCACACTATAAGGTTAGTCGAGAAACAAAAATCACCCCCCCTTTACGTCTATGGGAGGTACCCTAAAATAAAATTATTTTTTATTTTTTATTTTACCACTTCGTTGGCGTGACTGATATGTATGTATATTCATGACAAATTACAGCTTTCTAGTACTAACGATCTCTGAGCTTAGCCGCGGACGGACAGACAGACAGACAGACAGACAGACAGACATGGCGAAAGTATAAGGGTTCCTAGTTGACTACGGAACCCTAAAAACCGCATCGAACAGTCCGGGTCACACGTCTCTACGACGAAAAAAAAATTACTTACGCCGTTGTAAATGTCTGTCTTTTAATATTGCTCTGCGAAACAAAATGCTGTATATAGGCCAAAATCGTGTCATTTGGATACAATTTTACTTACCTACAGCAAAAAGAAAAATTGCGTTTTGTTTTGCTCATAAACTTACTTCTTCTGAACTTTAATAGCCAAGACCAGTTACAGCAAATCTGCGGCTTGTGTTTCTTGACTCCAGTTTACTTACAGCATAATTGTGGTCTGCACTTTTTTAGTTCCTACTAAGTATTTACAACAAACGTTACGCATCTGATCCAATAACCTATAGCACTTAATACACTTTAAAAGATTTCTTATTTGTCATAAGAAGTCATAATTCCAAGATAAGACATTAAAATTAAAAAAATAATGAGCAAAATACCGCTTACAGCGTTTTAATACGATGATAATTTTAAATCGCGTACTAACTGACGACATTTTGAATCGCGGCTCATTGGCACAAGGGAGTGGATCGGTGACGTTGTGCACAGTGTGAATAATTGTCTGTGATGTTTTGGTGTATTATCAAAGAATAATTAGGTAACTAATGCTTGTTCATATGAATAATTCAGTTTTATGTTATTAAGGTATAGGTATAGTCGGGGTAAGAAAAGGTTCGTCACTTTTCGACTCTATGACAACGTGTTAAGGTCGAAAAGTGACGAACCTTTTCTTACCCCGACTATACCTATGGGTGGGGCCTTGTGTGGGTCAAATCTTGGAAGCTAAATTTGCCCCACTTCCCGATTTTTAATTGATCTGAAATTTTAAATACACATAATGTATATTGGATGACAATGCAATGTTATGATGGCATGGATCTGATCTGACGATGGAGCTGGAAGGTGGCCATAGATACTCCATAATAAAACGACATAGCTCCATCGAGTTTGGGCTCGTTTGATTCATCTTGGCGAGTACAATGACCCAAGACAGATTGGTAATCAGGGACAAAAGTACAGTCTGCAAAACTTATTATCAATATTTTTTTCTCTTAATGTGAGTTTTCCTGTCTGTCTGTTCTGTATACTTCTTGTTTACTAAATTCCCTTAAGATGTGTCATTTGTTAGCTTTCCGCCTCGATCTACTATCATCATCATCATCTCTTTAGTTTTTGCTCTTTTCACAGCGAGACATATGTTGTTACTCGAGGAGTGTCCCCCACCTGTCTCACTCCTTTTCTAGTTTGTAACGTATTGGAGCATTCAATACCCAACCTGACAAAAGAACGATTTTCGGTGTAAAGACTCTGGATTAAAGGAACAAGATGCTCAGGAACTCCCATCTCCAGCAGCACATTCCACAATTTGTCCCATTGTATGCAGTCAAAGGCTTCTGTGTAATCGATAAAGCACAGGACCACGGGGCTGTTGAATTCCTCTGCTCTTCTCGATGATTTGGCGGACGTTTAGTATTTGGGTCAATCAACTTTTTTTTGTAAACGATTTTCTGCTACTTTCTATGAAAACCGAAATAATTAAAAAACTGATTATTTTTCCTTATTTAAAGTATACTTTTCAAAACCCTAGATTTTTGTAGTCAATAATGGTGTAATTGCCATATTTATTTTATTTTGTTTAGCTTCTTTTTCGTGGGTGACCCAGGGGACAATGTTGTCCCCGAAATTTGTATGAAAATAGTGGTATTTCCCCTGGGTGACCGGATTTTTTCATAGAAATACTTATTTTTTTTGGTTTTCACATACGCACTATGATAAACAGTTTATCTAATTACTGCAAAATCATGGTTTCACTAACCAGGGATTACAGAGTTACTTGTAAAGGAGTAAATAGAAATTTACAAAAAAAAGTTGATTGACCCATTTGTTCCCGCGTTCTCTGCCCTTCACGAAGCCTGCCTGTTCTTCGGGAATTTGTCGGCTCAGAAAATAGTTAAGACGTCGATTAATTACATGCAGGAGGATTTTACTCGCATGAGATATTAACGCTATAGCCCTATAATTTGTCACATTCTTTTGAAGAACCTTTTTTATGTAAAGCTCCGACCGACCGACCGACTCTGTCCAGTCCTTTGGCCATTTTCCAATTTTCCAGATGGTATTACAAATTTCGATGATAGCTTTGGTGCCCCGTTTGCACGCATGCAATTAAATTGCATACGTGCAATTATTTTTTTAATTATTTTTCTTATTTTTGAGAAGGCAAAATGGTATTTTTGTTAAAACCTTAAATTTTCGAGTGAGAATATTTTTATTTTTCTCTTTTATGATTGATATAACATGGTTCAACAATTTAAAAGTACAGTAAAATTATTTCTTTATTACATACAGCATTTTACTTCGACAAATAGTTACATTACACTTGTCTACCAACAGCATTTAAAAATCCTAACATCAATAAAAATCTCAACTTACAGCTCAGTCTACAATACCGATTACATAAATTAAGTAACATATGCACAGCAATTCAGTAGACTGTGTATTTATAGCGTTACTCTTGTCACATTCATCCTGTTTCTTCACTTACAGCATTTTAAAGGTCAGTGATTGAAAAACTGTTTTGCTGTAAGTAGCCAATCATGCACTTGTAGTAGTAACTTCAGATAAAATGTTTCTGTTGCAAATTGTAGCAGTTAGTTAAAAATACAGATGTTCCAAAATGGGCAATTTTATCACGTGTAGTTTAGAAGCTAAAATTTGTTTCAAAAATTTGAAAAGTTTTTTGGCTCTAGTGAAAAGTTGCGTTATCTCTACTTACAGCACTTCCGCTTTCCCACGGTGATATTTATATCTTTATTACCTGCGGCAGGGCCTGGTGAACCTGAAATAATAAAAAATATATATAAGGTAAACTACTCAGTTATTGACCATGAATAAGTGATTGGCCACTTTGAGAAAAACATTGTCAAGTACTACAAACTGACAATACAATTGTAACTGTCTATCGTTTTCGTTTGCACTGCTTGGGGGCGCGCGCAGCGCCGCGCTCAACTGCCTTTTTTCAGCTTATTTACTAGGCAAGCGTACTCCAGCGTAGCCCTTATCTTCACTTTCCATCAGGCGTGATTGTGGTCAAACGCAAGTCTATACAATACATATATGTATAAAAAAATGCGTATGAGTTTTAAAAAAGTGACATGTATTGTATAAGATTCCTTTTGCGGCCTACATGCAAAATAAATGTTTAGATTTTGATTTATGTTGGTCGTCGAGTCTTTCCATAGCGGGTTTCGTAAGATGCACCGTTAAAACTGGACAGGGATTCTGTAACTCTTGATTAATTATTAGTCGCTGTATGCAGTCAGAATAGATGTAGTACGAAGCTGGTGACTGGTTTCTCTCTTGCAGAGTCTACAGATGTCATTTAGGCATGTTGTCAAAGATCAAATATGCCCCAATGACGTCCGTAGACTGCGTATGAACTTTTTGGACTCGTAAATGGGCCCTAAATTCACGTCGTTATGCACTCATAACTGAAAATTTGGTAAAAAAAACTTTGCATTCTTTTTGATTCGCAAAAGTAATGTTAACCCATAACCATTCCGGTGTTATTTAATTGTCGCTAAATATATTTGCACATCTAGATCTAAAGAGGGTCAACTCAAAATAATATACCATTTAAATTCAGACCTTTTAGAAATTGACTTAAGTCTAAATTAGAATGGTATATTATTTTGAGTTGACCCTCTTTAGATCTAGATGTGCGAATGTTACATATAAATTATGGTAGGTATAATAATTACTAACAATACAAGGAAGTCTCTATTGTACGGAACAGGGTTATGTTTTCAAAATGACGGGCGTTTGTCCGGTTCTTGGATATCTTTTAGTCGAGCCTTTGTTTCGAAAATGCGCGGATTTGTCAAAATTAGACATTAATGACATTGCAATAATAGCCACGGCACGTATCATCGTGAATGACTCTGTCTATGACGCGAAATTACTTAACTTCAATATGTTATAATTTCGCAACTCTACGTACGTATTTTAGGGTATAATTAGGTATAGGAATAGCTTAAAACAAATATTGAAGCTGACTGAGATTTCTTAGGTTTATTTGAGCATTGCATAGTAAACATTAGTATTAATAATATAACAAGCTAGAGTCAACTCGAACAAAGTTTTATTATTTAGTCGAGATTATCATTTAGTTGTTTAATCAGTTTATGTTAACAATGTCAGGTTTAAATTTAATAGTTAGGGTAGATATTCACACACACACACACACACACACACACACACACACACACACACACACACACACATACACACACACACATCCACACACACACACACACACACACACACATACACACACATTTGTATAATAGCTTAAAATTTCCTTGTATTTTTTCTTTTTTGTTTTTTGTTTTGTTTATCTTATATCACAACTTGTGCTATGGAGGAGCGGGGCTTCCTGATACAAGTATATTGCTTACTTAATAGGAAGCTCCACCCCTTAATTTTTGTAACAATGTTATTTTTTAGTGAAATAAACATTATTATTATTATTATTATTATTTAATAATCTGAATGTCTCCTTTAAGTTAATTGAGCTAAGTAAAGGATTTAAAGTAGTTCCCTCCAGGGCCCGACTTATTTTTCCACCCTGTATTTCCATGCAAACTTACAGCTTTCTAGCACTAATAGCCACTGCGCTAGGCCGCAGACAGACAGACAAACGGACGGACAGACAGATAGACATGACGAAACTATAAGGGCTCCGTTTTGCCATTTTGAGAGAGAGAGAGAGAGAGAGAGAGAGATGTTTATTTACACATATTCAATACACAGGAAATACATTTGACAGGAAAAGATACAAATAAAAATCATCGAATAGTATAAATTGGGCCCCACTCAGCATAATGTTGCGGCAAGCCGCAACGCTGTTTTTCAGTGGGACCCAATTAAAAACTAAACACAAAAAAAAACAACACATTGTGATGACACGAACGCCAGCGGAAAATGTAGTTCGCAACAAAACCTAGATAGGTATACAAACCGGAAGTATGTATGGCAACACATGGCACACACACACACACACATGGCATTTTGGCTCCGGAACCCTTAAAAAATAAGAAAACTAAATCCATGTCACTTGGTAACTAAGCGATACTTAATAGACTGTTCCGTATTAATTCTATAAATTATCGTCCTGCTAGCATAAAGCGATCATTTGTTTTTTAACTAGTTTTTAGCCGTAGCCAAAATGGCAGAAACGGAACCCTTATAGTTTCGCCATGTCTGCCTGTCCGTCCGTCTGTCCGCGGCTTAGCTCAAAGACTAAACAGCTGCCAAGGGCTAGACAGTTGTAATTTTGCAAGGACATGTGTAGCAATTATCCGGACAAAATGAAAAAATTTAGGGTATCTCCCATAGACGTAAAGTGGGGGCCAGTGGGGGGGGGGGGGCTGATTATTTTCTCGTCTAACCTTATAGTGTGTAGTTTTAGGTAACAAGACAACTTTCATTAGGTACTCACCTTCCACAGACAAATCGGGTTGAATGGTAATACCTGAAAAGTACAATCACATCATCATCATCATCACCATCATCCATCATTTCAGCCGTAGGACGTCCACTGCTGGACATAGGCCTCCCTCATTGATGCCCAATCATTAAGATTGGAAGCGATTTGCATCCACCCTGAACCTGCGGCCTTCACCAAATCGTCCGTCTATCTCGTTGGTGGACGTCCCACGCTCGCTCGCCAGTCCGTGGTCTCCATTCGAGAACTCTGCCCCAACGGCCATCTGTGCTGCGTGCTATGGACTGCCCATTGCCATTTCAACGAGCTAATCCGTTTGGCTATGTCAGTGACCCTTGTTCTTCTACGAATCTCATCATTAATGATTCGATCCTGTAGAGAAGCCCCGAGCATAGCCTTCTTCATAACTCGTTGAGCGACTCTGAGCCTGTTCATTAGGCCTATATAGTGAAGCAGCACATCTCGGAGCCATATGTCTAGCAACACAGCACACTGATTAAAGACTTTTAAATAATTTATTGTATCAGGCGTATTACTTTAAAAGTATAGTTTTTTTTCTACTTCTGTACTTTTATCTGTTTTTTGCATGGTCAAAACAATTAAATAAAAATATAGATGATTATGTCGAACGTCCATGGTGTACTAACTCCCGTCACAATCGGAGACACTTTGCTCGAAGTTGTTGACGACTATATATCTAGGTACCTGGGACATACGATCCGATCAGGGGGGGGGGTTACTACGAAATTCGAAGTTCGAAGTTCGGATCGTGCGGTCCCTCTCACTCTCGTAATAAATACCATTAGTATGAGCGGAACGGCATGAAACGAAGTTCGAATTTCGCGCTTCGTAGTATAGGGCCAGGTAGGTGGCCGCTAACGATGAGCCCCATAAGAAAGCTCAAAGTCACTCAAAGGGCGATGGAGAGGGCTATTCTGGGAGTTGCTCTCCGCGCAAGAACTACAGTCATGGACATGGCTCGAAGAATCGCTAGACTTGAGTGGCAGGGGGCAGGGCACATCGCTCGTAGAACATGGCCGATGGGGCAAAAAGGTTCTCGAGTGGCGTCCACGGACCAGAAGACGCAGTGTAGGTAGGCCTCCAACAAGATGGACCGACGACCTGGTTAAGGTTGCGGGATCGCGTTGGATGCGGATGGCACGGGACCGATCTGTTTGCTGAGCCTTGGGGGAGGCATATGTTCAGCAGGCTGCAGCAGTGGACGTCTTTTTCTCAAACAGAAATGTGAAGTGCGGTTACCTCCGACTGCTACGTCAGCAGTGATCTGAAATTAAAACAAAGTATAACTATAAATCGATGGCCCAGACGAATAAACGTATAATCGTAAAACGACAACTTTACAGGAAAAATAAAATCAACTTTAACAAAGATAACTGATACTTCTGGCAGCCATTATCTAATATATAAAAATCTCATGTCACGGTGTTTGTTACCGAACTCCTCCGAAACGGCTTGGCCGATTTTTATGATAATTTTTTCTTTACACTCGGTAGGTCTGTGAATAGGCCGTAGGCTATTTTTTATTCCCCCCCCCCCCCATTCGCGGACGGAGTCGCGGGCAGTAGCTAGTAATAATATATGTGTTAATAATATCGATACCTTTAGGTTCAATTGGCGTAAAGGACAAAATGGCACTTTTCAGGAGAGCCAAAAAACAAATTTTTTTTTAGAAAAACTTTTGTAACTTTTTTCTTTGTTGACCTATATTTTTGATGTATATGAGAAAAGTGCTTAGAATTCTTGTCTCTATTTAGAAATTTGGTACCTATTACGTTAAATATGAAACTTAAAAAGTTAAGTGTCCTTTACACCGTGGTAAAAAGCGTTATAAAGTCACTTACGACCATACCATTTTAAGTAATTTAAGATTTTTAGTATTTGTTAGGGCTGTAAAGGTAATTTTTTTTAAAAAATAATGCATTTTTTGGGTGTATAGACTACAAAAACTTACTAAATTTATATTGTTTTCCTTAGATTTATGTCATTACAGGAATGTATTATGCGAAAATATTCATCATTTGTTGTAATTATACGTTAGTAGTTACTTACCAATAATTTAGTAGTTGGTAGTAGCATAAAATATCATTAAATACCTGTAATATACAGTTTACGGCTTTGAAAATATTAAAATTACATCTATGGAATTTTATTATTGTAATAAAACAGGTAGGTTACTCATGGTATGCCGTGAATGAAAGGATGGAGCCATTAGTCTGTAAGAAATTGTTGTAAAGTTAACTTTAGTATTCGTAAAATGCACTTTACTAGAGAAACGCTACACAATATAGGTTCAATCACAAAATTACTTTACCTACTAGGAATTTAATAACGTCATTTTCTTTGTGTAAGAACTAATTATCACACATGTTTTACCTACAGCTCTAACGTAACACGAAATCTTCCAGTATAAAACAATACAAATTCTAACAAACAAATCTCGCCGGATAAAACCATGCTAATTATATATTTCGTAACTTGATATTAATAAACTGGTTCTCAGAAATGACTAACGTCTTTAAGGTAGACCTTAAATAAACTAGTTAGTTTCAAGTAGGTAGTAAGAATAACGCAAAAAGCCTTAAAAGCAACTCATCAGAAAATAATTAATTCATCTACTGCAATGTCACTGTAAACGACTGCTGACAACACTTGCCTCAAAAACACTACTCAATAATAATTCAGTCGAACAGCGTTAGAAAATATTTCTACAATAATAACTGAAGTAAACAAAACAATCATCTGATCTGCATGCGTATGCATCGGGAACTAGGTATAAGTCCATACCGCCATTGACAAATCACCTATCTTGCTCTTAAAGCCACCACAAACCGCAGCTCGGGGCATGCGCGCGAAACCGATGGAGTGTGCCCAGCGCGGTCTATAACACTAAATCTTATATACGGTGACATACACCGGCAGTGTTTTGCAGCGCGCTGGACACGCTGCATCGGCGTCGCGCGCACGCCCCGCGCTGCGGTATGTGAAGGGCTTTACTATTGATAAAAAACAAAATTGCGACGATGGCAGAGACAACCGGCATGAGGAGTGTTTTACCGCGCAAAACTGTCGCGTGTTTTGTTACGACGCAAACTGTCATTAGTAAGAAAAGGACAATTATAATGAAAATAAAAGAACATCAAAGGTTTAAAGTAAGTAAACCTATTAAAACTTGATTTAATTACATTATGACATCATTACAGGAATGGAAAACTCTTTAAGCCTTTAAATTTTTTTATCAAGTTCACCAATTTACAAAAAAAAGAGTAGTAAGGCATTAAAAAGTCCTTTACGCTGCATCATAAATATACCTTAGCATTTATGTAAGTCCTTTAAACCACGTTGTATAATGCAAGGAAAAAAATATACGTCCTTTACGCCCATAGTTTAGCTACATTATGAAGTAAATGTAGTACGTAAATGAAGAACAGTAAAGGTCGTAAAGGACAGAATAATAAAAAAAGGTTCCAAATGGGTGGTCTTAGAGGGCAACGTGTATAATATCAGGACTTTACGTCGTGGTCTATATTTCATGACGTCCTTTACAATCCGTGTGATTTCGAGTATGATATTTACACCCACTAAACAAAGCAGTTTTGATGTTGAGCTATGAAAAATTCTGGGATGTAAAGGTCAAATTTTGGGAGATATCAAAATTTTAAGTATACAGATCGATAGAGCTTGAAATTCTGAACAAAACTGTATATATAACTCATTTTCGGCATTTTGTCCTTTACGCCAAATGAACCTGAAGGTATCGAATATCATTAGATAGATATCAAAATTACCTACAAAACTGTGTAATTATTTGTCCCTTATTTTTAAACATTTTCCCGTAAATAGTGAAAAACCTCTTTATTTTTCAACCGACTTCAAAAAAAGGAGGAGGTTCTCAATTCGGTTGGAAGTTCTTTTTTTTTTAACGTGTGTTACCTCAGAACTGCGTCATTTATGAACCGATTTGGAAATTGTTTTCGTTGTTTGAAAGCACATGCTTCAAGGTTGGTCCCGTTGTTACCAGAATCCAGTTCTGATGATGGGATCCATGAGGAATTGAAGAAACTCCTCAAAAATTCAAGAGAAATGTATAGCGATTTTAGTATTTTCGGTGACAAATCGAGCATTTGCATTCAGAAAGTGTCATGGAACTTTGTAATAAAAAAAACGACACAACCCCGTCGAGCATTAAAAATAGAATTTTCAACATAAACTTATTTCGAAGTCAAACTGATGATTTTATCCTACGCATCTATTTTATACAGAAACAACTAAAAAGCAAAAAAATAAAAAAATAAAAATGAAAAATAAAACCTCCTTCAAAAAACATCCAAAAAAGTATGAAATAATAATTGAACCAAACCGACCACAATAAGCATGAAAATATCTTTCTTCTAGTCTGTTCGAAGTCGGTGCCTCAGCACAAGCCAGCAGGAGTGTAGAAGCCCTATAGATAGTAGGTATGTAGGTAAGTTAGATTACTAGGTCCACTCCTGCTGCTGGCTCGAGCTGAGGCACCGACTTCGAACAGATTAGAAGAAAGATATTTTCATGCTTATTGTGGTCGGTTTGGTTCAATTATTATTTCATTGTTTTTGGATGTTTTTGAAGGAGGTTTTATTTTTTATTTTTTATTCGAAACATAAAACTCTTCAAGTCATTTTGTGTTATGGCTCATAGCAACGTTATTCGTGTTAAAAAGTTTAATTGCTTTTAACGCAATGTACATTAACGTCTATTTTTGAATTTTATTTGATTTCGTATTCAATTTTGTTCGTGTTAATTTATTAAAATGATTTTTATTCTATGGCTCAAATGTTAATGAGTAGTATGTAAAAGCTAGTATAACTAGAATTTAGCTAACAAGATTGAACGCGATCAAAGGTTTAATGCTAGTTTACACGAATTTTGCTAACAAAGTTTTATACGAAAAAACGTGCAAAGTAATATTACTAAAATTTAAATAAAAATAAGTCAACGTAGAAAACCATTGCACGTTTATTCCTGTATAGTAAAAAAATTGTTCAAATGGCAACACTCTCTTGGAATCTTATTCGTGTTAATTTATATGGAAAATTACCAACGAAAAAAAATTAAATACATATTTTTCATAAACGGTAAATCTGATTGGCATAAAAAAAATACAACGTGCCTTTATAGGGTATACAAAAGCATAAGAAGCAAAAAAAAAATTTTTCGTGTAAGGCCTGTGCACGTTTATTCGTCTGGGCCATCGAAATTTAATAACTTAAAAACCCCCAACGTAATTTGGTCACACATATGTTTGAAAATATAAGTAAATGTCCATTATGTGTCTAAGATTCCTTCCGCAGCTAACAAAAGAGCTGATAACTTTGAAACGGCTGAACCAATTTTGATGAAACATGTCTAAGAACCATTTCCAAGAAACCTGCTTTCAAATAAAAATATACCGCATCCAAATTGGTTCACCCGCTTAAGAGCTATGATGCCACAGACCGACACACAGACACACATGCGCACACACACACACACACACACAAACGCACATACAGCGGTCAAACTTATAACACTTTTTGTGTCGGGGTTTAGTGTTCAAGATGAAGACATTTTTTCTGAGATTTTGATTGTTTTGTTTTAACTTTTATTTTTTGTTTAGAAAAAAAACAATGAACATCTTGATGTCAATTTTATTGTCAAAACAAGTATAAATATTTGTTTTGACAATAAAATTGACATCAAGATGTTCATTGTTTTTTTTTTAAGTAGTCGTAATAAAGTTGATTTCGTATACATTATTATAACATAATCTTCGTTTTACACTTCATTAACGATCTATGTTGGAACGAAAAAGGAAAATGAAGTTAACCTGGCTAGGCTAGCGAGAATAGATCTAATAGATCTATCGATATTTCAATCTCCAGACCAGATAAAAGTAGTATCCGTCAGTTAAAAATATTGCTTTCCTTTAATCAAGTCATAGAAAAAAAACCGGCCAAGAGCGTGTCGGACACGCACAAGGTAGGGTTCCGTAGCCATTACAAAAAATCAAGTAATATTTTTCTAAGGATTTCGTATGGGTACGGAATCATCCAAGTTTAGGTATGTTTTATACCTTAGGCTACTATTTACTTTTAAACTACAAATAATTTCCAAGCAATCTTAGCCGCTATAATTTTCCTAGTAAATTTGATATATTAACTACCTTTCTGAATTTTTTCAAATTTTTCCACCTAACAATTTAGATTTTAGAGGGGGGGGGGACGCTCGATTTTAATGAAAATTTTCATTTTAAAGTTGAATATTTCGCAAACAGATCACTGAATAGAAAAATCATGTTAGCAACCCCGCAATGGTTTTAAAAGACCTATCCAACGATACCCCACACTATAGGATTAGTCGAGAAAAAAATAATCACCCCCCCTTTACGTCTATGGGAGGTACCCTAAAAAAAATTATTTTTTTATTTTTTATTTTACCACTTTGTTGGCGTGACTGATATGTATATTCATGCCAAATTACAGCTTTCTAGTACTAACGATCTCTGAGCTTAGCCGCGGACAGACAGACAGACAGACAGACAGACGGACAGACATGGCGAAACTATAAGGGTTCCTAGTTGACTACGGAACCCTAAAAAGGACAGAGCTTACATTTATCTGACAGATAATTTTATCTGGAAATCCGCTTGGATCCGGCCGGATTGATAACGAGACCGGGGGGCTAAACTCAGGAACGGCCCAACACGTTTTGTGAGCGATAATTCAATCGTTTACAAGTGGATAGGGATGAACAGCTATTCAGGAACGCCAAAAATCACTGGTTTGCGAGAGGTTTATTTATTTATTTAATACTAGCTTTTTTACCCGCGGCTTCGCTCGCGTGAAACATAAATATTTCAGAGAAGCAGGCAATTAAGGAAGCAAGCCTGAAGCAAGCATGCACGCAAGCATGCAAACAGCATACAGGCAGCATGCAAGCTTGCTTGCTTGCTTACAAAAATACAAATCTTTCCTCTTTATAATATTATTATATTATATATTATATTATATATTATACAGGGTTATTTGTAATTCACTAGCATCCTTTTAACCCTAAACTCCTACCACTTAGACAAATGTTTTTTGTTTTACGGCTTTTGTCATAACTTAATATTTTTGGTGTAATAACGTTTTGAAAATTTGAGATTACCTCTTATTTTTACGATACTCTGTGTATTTGTATAGGAAAAAAGTGCTTCATTTTAAAAAGTCGTAAAACAAAAAACATTTGATTGAGAGATAGGAATTCAGGGTTAAGAGGATGTCAGTGAATTACAAATAACCCTGTATTATATTATTATATTATATTATATTATATTATATTATATTATATTATATTATATTATATTATATTATATTATATTATATTATATTATATTATATTATATTATATTATATTATATTATATTATGTAGTGTAGAATAGTGTAGAAGACAATACAATACAATACAATGACTCTTTATTGTACACCACAAAGAAAAAAATACAGAAAAACAAGTATATATACATGTAAAACGGCTAGGTAACGGGTAGGTGTAGACGGTTCTGACAGAAAATCAGCGCTGCAGTCGTCTAACGCCTCAGCATAATGCTGAGTCAGTGACCGTTTCACTTTTGCGGGGACACACATGCAGAATTGTGTATGTACATATTTATTACTCCATTGTTTGTGATTTTTGTTTATTTGTATGAAATTGTGTGTACTTTCTTGTATTTGTGTGTCTTTTGAAAGTGAATAAATATCTTCTTTCTTTCTTTCTTTTTCTTTTAAAAAAAATATTAATTATTTATTTATGTTCAAAGCGAATTAACAGGAAAATAAAGCTCATCCCTAGCCCAGCCCATTCCTATCCTCTCCCAAACGATTGAATTACCGCTCGCAAACCGTGTTGGGCCGTTCCTGAATTTAGCCCCTGGTTGCAATCCCTAAACGGCGTCTATGAACTAAATGAAGAAACTAAATAGGGATGGCGCTGTCCTATTAAGCAGATGTCTAAGGCACAAGCCGCACAAAAGAGAACTGAAACAATTACTTTGCTCACCCGCGACCTTAGAAAAAAAAGTAAAAATATAATTATATTTACCATTATAACAATCGCGATTACCAATAAAAGCTTCATATTGTCTGGTGTTTAATAATAACAGCCGAGCGTCAAGCCTTTTTATATATTGTTATGTACACGAAAGCCGTTAAATTTTATCACTAAATCGTGACAGATTTGTATGTTTATGAAAAAAGTAAAGCAATTAGCGTGTTTATAATTCGTGTGCAAAATGCTCATGATAGCTATGACAGGAGATGCTCAGGCGCGCTGATCGTCTGCAAAAAAATGTGACATTTGTGTGTGTATTTCGCACGTGTGACGGTTTTTTGGTACGATTTTAAACTGTGCTATTCAATCACAGATGTGACTTATTTGAAATATTAGTATCTAAAATGCATAATACAAAATGTAAAATATAATATTTTAATTTAATTATTTATTTATCTAAATCATCCAAATTCTAAATTTAATCTTTGGTATCTAGATGACGGTTCTCTTGGTGGAGACGCATTAACCGTTTTTCAAGATCTACAGCATATCATCGAAAAATTTTCAGATATTGGCCTCACTTTAAACTTCACTAAATGCGAAATTTATCTGCCGAATCACCTTTCTTCTGATAAAATAATTGAAATTTTGTCGAACTTTAACACGCTTCTGCCAAATATTTCCGTTCATTCAAATTCATCTCTTACACTTTTAGGCTCACCCATTTTTGTTGAATCAATCAACCCTGTCATAAATTGTAAACTAAATTTATTCAATAGTACTTCAAACCTCCTTTTTCAGATAAATCCCCACATGGCCCTTTTTATTATTCGGTTCTGCTTATTTACACCAAAATTCATGTATCTACTTCGCAGTTGCCCGATTTGGAAATTTCCGTCCATTCTCTCATCCATTGACGATTCTCTCCAGACAACTCTATCCAAAATTCTTAACATTACATTCAATACTTTTTCGTGGTCTCAAGCGGTTCTCCCCATTCGATTTGGTGGTTTGGGTGTTCGCTCATCATCCAGTGTGGCATTACCAGCTTTCCTGTCTTCCGCCTACAGCTCGCTGTCTCTCGTCGGTATTATTTTAAATAAACCACAAATACCTGTCGATGAGTTAGCCTGCCTGGCGGAGGCCGAGAGAGCTTGGTGTGACTCGTGCCCTGGTGTGGACACCCCCACCGTTAAAAAGATCCAGCGGGCCTGGGACACCCCTCGCCTTAACGCGACTCACGCTTCCCTTCTCGAAAACTGTCCGGACGATTCGGAACGCGCCCGCCTGTTAGCTGTTTCCACACCCGAGGCAGGCCATTGGCTGAACGCCTTGCCATCGAGGAATATTGGAACTATTCTGGACCCAAGTACTTTGCGGATAGCAATTTCCCTAAGACTTGGGGCCAGAATATGCATTCCTCACATCTGCGCTTGTGGCAAAAACGTGGATCAACTGGGACGACATGGGCTTTCATGTGCTAGGAGCGCCGGCCGTATGTACCGTCATGGTACCATAAATGACTTAGTACGTCGGTCGCTTGCCACCGCGTCAGTGCCTTCAGCTTTAGAGCCGGCTGGCATGGCAAGGGACGATGGCAAGCGTCCAGACGGGGTCACGCTGGTGCCGTGGAAGCTCGGTAGGGCTCTGGTGTGGGACGCTACATGCGTTGATACTTTCGCTCTGTCCCACATCAAGGCAACTAGCTCACAAGCCGGCGCTGCGGCTGATCAGGCCCAACTCCTCAAGCGCCGCAAGTACTCATCTTTATTAAAGGATTACGAGTTTGCAGCGCTTGCTGTTGAGACCTTAGGGCCTTGGTCAGCCGACATGAAGTCATTTATGAAGGCCCTTTCTTCCCGGTTGGTCGACACCTCTGGGGAACCAAGAGCTGGCGCATATTTATCCCAACGGATCGCACTTGCGGTCCAAAGGGGTAATTCGACCAGCATCATGGGAACCCTGCCACAGTCAGATCTTTTGGACGGGGTATTCTTTTTATAATTTTTATTTTTATAGTGACATGTACATATTTAGTTAATTGTACTTAGGTAGGTTCTAAGTTAGATAAGTTTTATTCATTGTTATTTTTTCTTCATATTTGTATTCTTAGTTTCTAACATAAATAATCAAATGCAAAATACCTACACACAAATGTTTTTGACTAGATTTTATTTATAAATTAAATATATAACTAAATATTCTATGAATATTTGAAACGTCTACCTGTTGCCGTTATCAATATCGAGCAAAAACGAGCAAAAAAATCATGTTTGTTGTATGGGTGCCCCCCTAAATGTTTATTTTATTCCGTTTTTAGGGTTCCGTAGTCAACTAGGAACCCTTATAGTTTCGCCATGTCTGTCCGTCTGTCTGTCTGTCTGTCTGTCTGTCCGCGGCTAAGCTCAGAGACTGTTAGTACTAGAAAGCTGTAATTTGGCATGAATATATATATCAGTCACGCCGACAAAGTGATTAAATAAAAAAAAGTAAAAAAAATTTTTTTAGGGTACCTCCCATAGACTTAAAGTGGGAGTGATTTTTTTTTCTCGACTAACCCTATAGTGTGGGGTATCATTGGATAGGTCTTTTAAAACCATTGTAGGGTTGCTAACATGATTTTTCTATCCAGTGATCTGTTTGCGAAATATTCAACTTTAAAGTGAACATTTTCATTTAAATCGACCGTCCCCCCCCCTCTAAAATCTAAACTGTTGGGTGAAAAAATTTGAAAAAATTCAGAATGGTAGTAAATATATAAAATATACTAGGAAAATTATAGCGGCTAAAATTGCTTGGGAATTATTTGTAGTTTACGAGTAAATAGTAGCCTAAGGTATAAAACATACCTAAACTTGGATGATTCCGTACACATAAGAAATCCTTAAAAAAATATTACTTGATTTTTTCGTAACGGCTACGGAACCCTACCTTGGGCGTGTCCGACACGCTCTTGGCCGGTTTTTTTTAATATTTGTTGCTATAGCGGCAACCAAAATATATCATCTGTAAAAATTTCAACTGTCTAGCTATCACGGTTCGTGAGACACAACCTGGTGACAGACGGACAGACAGATGGGCAGACGAACGGACAGCGGAGTCTCAGTAATAGGGTCCCGTTTTTACCCTTTGGGTACGGAACCCTAAAAATGAATCCCCATTTCCCTTGGTAACGGCATCACGCGTGAACGGCTGGACCGATTTCGCTATTTATTTTTTGTTATGTGGGTTATTATTATCAGTAGAAAGTTTTTATGAAAGAAAAAAATTAAGAAACATTCGCGGAAATTTAAAAAAATAATAATAAACTTAATGACCATTATTTACTTTTCTAATGTAGCTTTACGTCATTTGACATAACTGTCTGTTGTTTGACAGTTGGCGTGATTGAGAGAAAAAATCTACAGGTGAAGAATAAATGGGATAACGGGATGGGTATAACGTCTATACCTACCCATGGATGGATGGGTATATCTCATCGATCAAACTGCAATTCCGCGTAACCAACAATTGCTAATCCCGCGTAACTGACTTATCTTGTTGGCTTTTGCCCACGACTTCGTCCACGCAAAAATAAAATTTATGCCCGACTCCCGTTCTCCATGGGAAATTCCAAGAATCCCTTCTCACTGCGCCTCTATGGTCCTAAAAGATATCTGCTAAATACTTATCAAGTCTCTGAAACAGTTACAGATCGTCGATGAAACTGCAATACCGCGTAACCAACAACGGCAATGCTGCGTAACTAACAAAATGTGTCAAATTTAAGTTTGGGTAAGTCTGCCATCAATAAACACAAACATATTCAATTGTACCTCTACCATGAGTTTACACTAGTTTACAGTGACCGTAATCGCTAGCGACGGCATAAATGATTTGTATGGAGAATTGTACTACCGTAAGTGACCGCTAGAGGCGCTGTACAATTCTCCATACAAATAATTTACGCCGTCGCTAGCGAGTACGGTCACGTAAACTAGTGCAAACTCATGGTAGAGGTATTGAAATGCTCCCCTGAAAACTTTGCCTCAAGTCAGTTACGCGGCATTAGCATTTGTTAGTTACGCGGTATTGTAGTTTCATGAACGATATAACCTGTAAAAGTAAGTTACCTATATATTTTTACCAGCAGCTTGATCACCCGGCGGTAAGTTAGCAACACTCATGAACACCCACAACTAGAAAACGCAGATGCCAACGAGATCGCTGCGTATCATATATTTTGGCAGATGAACCAGCGCAAGTTGACGTCTCCTGTGGTAAGTGCCCTGTGTATTTTACAGCACGCGGATCATAGAAATTAATAGATACTCTAGTTTCCACTCGCGGCTTCGCTCGTCTGACATCCAAAGCTCTGGTATTTCCCAAAAATCCCGTGGGTATCCCCAAAAATGACATCGTGGTCTTAATTAAAACTGCATGAAAAACACCCGTGCCAAATTTCATGCACGAGTCTAAATAGAACGGCGACATTTCGCCTTTCGGGATTTTATCCCAACCTCGTTTGAATATCGTAAATCAGGATTTATTGTACATCCATAAATACAAAGTTTAGCGTTTATAATAGTCTTACACAGAATAAGAAAGAAAAGTTGTCTCTCCTGTGGACATAAAATTAGTGACTCCGAGTCAGCAAACATAAGGTCCTACCAAGCTTTCGGCGTTAATCGATTTTAGGTATTCTATGCATGCGTGAGAGCGGCTAGAATGAAAGCCGTGCGTAAGCGCAAGCGACACGAGTTCCTCGTCCGATGGCCGAAGGAGAACTAACGCAACTAACTATCGGAGAAGGGGGAAGCACGATGGCTCAAGATAGGTTGGTTAGACTGCGCGTGAATTTAGGTATTTTCATCGTATTTACTAAAACAAATACACATTATAAAAATGTAGCAACACTATGCCCTAGAAAACATCTTGTTTTATTATCGATAAACACTGGTCATTAGAGTGAATCCTCAAATATCTTATCTCATATCTTTATCAAATATCTTTTACTACCTATCTTGTATATCAAAATTATAGCCTGTTTATATAAAAATAAAAAAAAATAAAAAAGTATATTGTTTTTATCTGTTTGTTTGATGTTGTATATTAGGTTGTTTTTGTATAATGTTGTTTATATTACTATTTATTTTTTAAATATTTGCACCACCTGCTGTAATATATTCCTTGCTGTCATTCTTTTGTAAAAAGGTTGCCTGGAAGAGATCGCTCAGAAGTGATAAGGCCGTCTATTGTTAACCGTATATATTTTTTTCCATGTACTTGTTTTTCTGTATTTTTTTTCTTTGTGGTGGACAATAAAGAGTCATTGTATTGTATTGTATCCTGCACATGAATTTCAGAACTAAAGCTTTGTTAGTAATGATACAGCACGAGATTAAATGAATGCAATAAATGCGCCAACATCTCGATAGGGCCTTAAGATTTATTTATTTAAATGGCCGAAAGTTGGCCAGGCTTCACACGCCGATGTAGACTTGACTAAAAAATATTGCCTATAGACCTTTAACTTTTGCGATTTCCATGGGCGAGACGCAACAAAAAAAAAGTGTGTGGTCAAATATTACTAGTAAGAAGGTATTAATATAATATAATCTAATAGCTTTACTTTCATAAAAATCTCGTGTCACTGTGTTTGTTATCGAACTCCTCTGAAACGGCTTGACCGATTTTTATGAAACCTTTTTCTCTGTATTCGGTACGTCTGCGACCTCGTAGGCTGTTTTTTTTAATACGTATCCCTATTCTTCGCAGACGGATTCGCGGGCAACAGCTAGTATTATATAAAACTAGCTGACCCAGCAAACTTTGTTTTGCCATATATCCCGTAGGGGTATAAAAAATAGCCGATGACCTATTCTTAGACCTACCAAACATGGACAAAAAATTTAATATACTTAAGTAAATCGGTCAAGCCGTTTCGGAGGAGTTCGAAAACATACACTGTGACACGAGTTTTTTATATATTAGAAGATAGATCGATATCACACGATTTAGCAATAGCATTTAACGATCATCATGTTTTTAATATAATATCCATCCATATGTATGGTTGAAGCACTCGTGTAAAATTTAATGTCTCTATATTTTTTTTTAAGATCTCACCATTTCTAATTTAACTGCTGGTATTTCGCAATTTACATGCTTGCATCCCATAGGAATATCGGGATAGTAAAAAGCTTGTGATCACAGATATAGATACACATAGATAACGCAAATGCATCTACTTCGCGTGTCCGAACCCCGACAAAGCGTCGGGTTGGCCGCCACTACTGACAGTTCGCGTGCGTCAGTTGTTGCAGCCGGACGTCCGCGAAAACTAAGAAAATGCCTCGTTGCGTTGTAATTAAGTGTAATTATGTCTGTGGTTTGAATTTCCCATCACTAAATTTCGGCTGTGACGTCACAGTAGTGTTAAGAAGTCGACACGCTTGGTTTCAATACAAATCGTGAGCATTGCGTTATCTATATCTATTCTGTGCTTGTGATGCTACATTTCCACGCTTGCCAAGTCTCGACAACCTTTCACAAGCACAAGCGTGTGAACAGGGGTGTTTGCTTGCGTGAGCTTGCAAGAGCTTGTCGCCGATACGGGCCAGTGTCGGTTTTTGAACACAGTACCTCTCAGACACAGGTTTGCGCGTTTACCGCAAAAAAGTCTGCGTTTGTCGCGTCACCTCTTTTCGAAGGCACTCCCCTTGCTACCACAGCCAGTATCGGAATCCTTGGTATTGACATCTCGAGTGAAGTCCAGTTCCGCGACCACTTGGAGAGTAAGGCTAAATTAGCCTCGAAGAAGCTCGGCGTGCTCAACAGATCGAGACGGTATTTCACTCCAGCCCACCGCCTTCAGCTTTATAAGGCGCAGGTTCGCCCACATATGGAATACTGCTCTCATCTGTGGGCGGGGGCTCCCCGGTACCAGCTTCTCCCTCTGGATCGCATACAACGGAGAGCGACTCGAATAGTCGGCTGCCAACGAACTTCTGATGGGCTTGATTCCTTGGCGCTGCGTAGAGATGTAGCTTCACTGTGCATCTTCTATCGCATGTACAACGGAGAGTGCTCCGAGGAGTTATTTGGGTTGATCCCTGCCGCATCCTTCCGCCACCGCCCTACGCGACAACACTTCCATCCTCACCATCTGGATGGTTGGTTGTCTTCTACTGTGCGTTTTTCCAGAAATTTCCTGCCTCGCACAGCAAAGCTCTGGAATGAGGTTCCTGCTGCGGTATTCCCGGACCGATATGACCTTCAAGCTTTCAAAAAAAGAGCGTACTCCTACCTAAAAGGCCGGCAACGCACTTGTGACTCTTCTGGTGTCGCGGGTGTTCATGGGCGACGGTAATCGTTTACCATCAGGCGATCCGTCTGCTCGTTTGCCCCCTATATCATAAAAAAAAAAAAAAAAAAAAAAAAAACATGAGTTTACCCTAGTTTACAGTGACCGTACTCGCTAGCGACGGCATAAATGATTTGTATGGAGAATTGTACTACCGTAAGTGACCGCTAGAGGCGCTGTACAATTCTCCAATTCTCCATACAAATAATTTACGCCGTCGCTAGCGAGTACGGTCACGTAAACTAGTGCAAACTCATGGTAGAGGTATATACCAAAGGAAGCTATACCAGACATCGGATTCTAGGGGGCAAAGTTTAATGACAGAAAGGGAGTTCCTACATCGCTAAAGTCAAACGGAGAAATTAGATCGTTTCCCCAAACTCGTTGATTCCGCGTAGCAAACTTTCCATTCGCATTTTTCCCCAAACGAATTTCTAATGCTACGTTACTTTCTTTTTGTCTATTAATACTACGTTTCTCTTGTCTGTTATTTCTGCCACCTACATTAGTCTGGAAGACATCGCTTTTTAGCGATAAGACCGTCTATTGTCTACCTGAATTTTTATTTTTGCAATGTCACTGTACCTACTGTTTTTGGTGATCAATAAAGAATATTTGTATTGTATTGTATTGTATTGTATTGTACCCATTCACCTTTTTTATCATACGTATGTATGTATGTACCTACTGCCAATAGCAAATCAGTTTTTTAATCATTCCCGAATTTTGCCAGACTCCTAATTTCCTAAAAGCGTATTTACTCAATCACTTTTTTTTTTATTCCCGAATTTTACCAGAGTCCTAATTTCCTAATAGCGTAATTTACTCAATCTCTAATTTTAATATTAGCGAATAATACTTACTTACTAGAGGCATACTTAATTCCCTAATCGTACAGTTACTCAGTTTTATTCACGCTGGTGATGACGACAACGCTCCGCGATTCCTGCAGCATCAGCAAACCTTCAGTGTCATGGAGAACCGGCCCGCGTCATTGTTGGTAAGGATAGCTTTTTGCCGCAATACCAAGTTGGTGATCATCATCATCACCATTAGACATCGGATTATATGCACTATCAAAATGCCAAATATTGAAAATATACCTAACTTTACCTAACTAAATACACCTAACTATTGAAATAAGCAGTATCAATGAAAAAGTACCAAAATATGCAAAAAGCAATAACGCTATAAAAATAGAATTATATGCATTTGCATATAAAACATGACAAATGCATATAATCCGATGTCTCGTCATCATTTCAGCGGAAAGACGTCCACTGCTGAACATACGACCGCTTTAGCCTAGTTGGTAGTGACCCTGCCTACGAAGCATGAGGTCCTGGGTTCGAATCCTGGTAAGGGCATTTATTTGTGTGATGAGCACGAATATTTGTTCCTGAGTTATGGATGTTTTCTATGTATTTAAGTATTTATTTATCTATATAAGTATGTTTATCGTCGTCTAGTACCCATAATACAAGCTTTGCTTAGTTTGGGACTAGGTCGATTTGTGTAAGATTGTCCCCAAATATATTTTTTTTTATTTACATAGGCCTCCCCCAAGGCTAGGTAAACAGATCGGTACTGCGCCAAGTTGATGACGAAGGACGTACTATATTGTTTTATCTAATACCTTTATACGAGCAATTCTTGTATATACAGGGTTATTGGTAAGTCGACCTATTCCCGTTAAGGGGTTATGGGGGAGGTCATTTGCAATAATTTTTGCCCCATAATGTTCCATGCAAAAATTAACCATTTCTGATATACGAGTAGTTAAAATTTAAGTTTTTTGCAAAAAAAGTCGGAAACGCATCTTCAAAAAATTATTTCAAAAAAATTGTCCTAAATGGTCAACTTTTTTTATTTTCTTATGTACAAGACAAAATAACAGTTCTTATGCAATATTAAAAGTATAACTATCTGTACACGTTTAAGAATCCAAGACCAAAAAGTAAAAAATATGATTTTTTATCAGGTTGTTCAAAATGAAAGGAGAGGGCATAACATAGATGCGCTTTATCACTGCCTAAATGTGATTATAACAGACTGAAGTGTACGATGTATGGGAAAGATTCGTCGCTAACTTCTAGACCAGTGGTGGTGTAGGGGTAAGCACGCAGCACGGAACGCTGAGGACCTGGGTTCGATTCCCAGCATTGGTCTTTTTTCTGGGGTTTTTTCTGTGCATCTATATTTCAGTTTGTATTTAGTTTGAAATATATGGTTTCACGGGATGACCGTAAAAGTAAAAAAAAAAAAAATGAAGTTGAAGAAAAATAAAAAAAAATAGAAAAAGATACTTCATACTTAACTTGCAAAATTAAAGGCACAAGAACAGAAAATTTTACTACTACATTTGGCGTGCAGATTGTACGAAAAACATGTACGTATTTCTAGATTTCTAACAAGCTACTAATACTATCATTTTTGTAAATGGTTGCCAGAAAAAAATAATCACAAAGAACGTAGGAAGAAAATCACGTCCGAACACTTCTCAAAATCAACTCATCAATCAAAATTTATTTTAAAAAAAGTTGGCGGTTTTAGTCAACTTTGTTTATTAGCTTGTATACATACAAGATAAAATAGCTATTCTTATGCAATATTAAAAGTACAATACAATTAGCTGTACACGTTTCAATTCGAATGCCGATTTTTATTTACTACTTAGTGCAATATAAAGACTCACTGTCAAATCTTTCAAGTTAAATTTGACCCACCTCTTGTTTTCAGATTCAGCTCAAATTTTGCATGCGTGTATAAATCGGATGGCAATGCAATATTATTATGACATGGAGCTGATCTGACGATGGAGCTGGAAGGTAGCCATAGGAACTCCGTAGTAAAACGACATAACCCCATCGAGTTTGGTCTCGTTTGATTCGTCTTGATGAGTAGTTCGGTAACCAAGGGCAAAAAGTACGGCCATTTAAACTTATTACAAGACGCACGACTTCATTCGACACCATATTGATAGAAACTTCGGATGAATGTGCATTTCTGTGCCATTGTATACCTTGACGAGCTCGTGCGCAGCCCTCGGCGGAACCCTGTCGCAGGGAGCCTCTGCTGTCCTTAACAAGATTGTTTTTAATAAGTGCGGCAAACGCTGACTGCGACAGGGTTCCACGGAGGGACGCGCACGAGCTTGTCGGACTAGAGCTAAGCTTTTTATTATTTAAATTAATCTAACAATAAGTTAGGTATACAACACTTAGGGGCTGTTTCACCACTTTTCTTAAAGTTCGGATTAGCTTAATCATAACCTTATTTGACAGATGGAATTAAAATTTCTGTTTCACCAGTCTTAATTAGCGCTAAGTGACGGACAAACTGTTTCTTAATTTGACCATCAGATCAGGAGGCATTTAGCATTTTTATCCGTCACATAACTTTTTCATTAGTTAGTTTATTTTTTTGTGGGCATGGTTGGAGAGCCCTTCAGCCGGTTTCAGAAAAATAAATCATATTTTTTATTTTTTAAAGAAAGAGGTCATGCTAAATTGCATAAAATAATTTAAATATCAAGATTTGAATAAAAAAATGTAGGTACACTTTTAGTATGTAAAAATAAATCCAATATTTCGTAATATTTTTTAATTACAGACTTTTTTTCAGTGGCACAATCGTTTGTTCTACGTGAACTTGTACATCGCCATTAAAAAAAAGTTAATATGTCAAATGGTTTGGCGCCACTTTTCGATTCGTTTTACGTGATTTTATTTTTCTTTGTTATTGTTAACAAAGTATCGTAAATAAATACCGTTTTTGGATTAATTATAATGTTACACATTTGTTTATGCAAAAAAATATATGTATCTAAAAAATACATAGTTTACGATTTCTTTTGCTTTAACAATGAGCGACTCTTTGAACGAAAGTGTGCGAACAGGAACGCGTGATCGTGAAATGTGACATTGCCATTCCCCCTCTATGTTAAACCGACGATTAGTTAAGTGGTACTTAGTTTGCACAGGACCGGAGTGGTGAAACTGAAAAAAAATTAGCCGACAGATTTGTCCAGTACTTAGTTTATTCATTGGTTACGTAACCAGCAGTTTGACAATAAGGTGGTGAAACACCCCCTTAATGTCTACTGCAACTGCTGCAACTGCACCAAAATATTGCTGTACCCGATGGACGTTAATTGTTAAGGCCGTACCGAGCTTCTTGCACTAATCGATTTTAGGTATTTTTGCTAGTCTATCGGAATCTAGGGAATCGTGCAATATATAGGAATAAAAAGGTAATCATATTTTATGTTATATGGATGACGCACGCGACTCAAACGATTTGACAACATGTCAGAATCGATTCGGCCGGTGAGCAAAGTGGAACTCTATTGTTAATATTGTAATTGAGTTCCATTTTACACGGTGAAAGTTGACGAGATTAAAATTAATTTTCCCATAGGAAAAGCTATTTTCCCGTGGTAAAAAGTAGCCTATGTTACTCGGTGATAATGTAGCTTTCGAACAGCGAAAGAATTTTTTGAATCGGTCCAGTAGTTTTTGAGTTTATTCGTTACATACGAAAATACAAATCTTTCCTCTTTATAATATTAAATAAATAAATAAATATTAGGGGACAATCTTACACAAATCGACCTAGTCCCAAACTAAGCAAAGCTTGTACTATGGGTACTAGACGACGATACACATACTTATATGGATAAATAAATACATAGAAAACATCCATAACTCAGGAACAAATATTCGTGCTCATCACACAAACCCCCCCCCCCCTTACCGGGATTCGAACCCAGGACCTCTTGCTTCGTAGGCAGGGTCACTTCACTACCAACTAGGCTAAGGCGGTCGTTAATAGGTAATAATATGTGTTTATTATTACGAAATATTTCAAGCTGTGGAGATATATATATTTTTTATTCTTTCGGGATTCAAGTTTATTTTTTTATTAAGTACCTATTGGCCTGAAATATTCAAGGCGTGGAATGGAAAAAAACCAAATCCAGAAGTTTGGATTTTCATTTGGAAATTAACCTCTCGTATGCCGCGGAACGCGGATCCGCGTCAGATTTAAGGCTATCTCTTTGTATTTTTTTTGAAATCTGTAAATTTGGTACTTCTCTCTTGTAAAAACAAGCGAGACTAGAATCCAGTTTTTTTTTTTTACTTCCGGCATACAAGAGGTTATGTGTCTAAAGTCCAGTCCCTTGTCATTTTCTCGTATAACTTAAATATTGTTTCAGGAGGGCTTTTAAGTCCGGGGGCAGAGGCCCAGGAGTCCTGGTGTGACGGTGCGAACGCCGCCTTGGATGCTGTGTGCAGTCCAGTGTCAGCGTAGAAGCCCCGAAGGGAAGTACTTCCATTTTCTTTGGCTCTTTTCTGGAGACCTTGGCGCTGTTGGACCCTTAGTTCGGTTCGCAGGAGTCCGAGTTTATACCGGTCGAACGACGGATATCGTTCGTGGCGCCCTTATTTTCAATTTATTGATCTGTAAATACATGCCCAGGCTAGGCCTACGACCCTATTAGATAGACTGCCGGCTGAGCGATTTTTGTTCCCTGATAGAGGGTTTTGTAATTAGCAATAGTCATAGATATAACTTTCTATAATAAGCATAGCGAGGAAACCTGCAAATGTACAGGGCAAAACTTGGAGATTAAAGGAACATACCACTGTATTCATCATCACTGTATTTTATTTTTGGGAAACCAAGAATCTAAACCCCTTGTAACAGGATACATAACACATTTACATATAATTATTCCTAGGTTATGTAACATTTCTATTGTCTGCGAGAAGTCGGAGATTGACGTTTGTTTGGGGACATTTACGGCACGTTACTTGATCTTTGCTCCCGTAGCCTGTAAACAACACAAATAATTAAAAACACAAGTTTTTTACAATATTTACCCAAACATTTCGTGAGATGATTAGGTAAATGTTACTAAAATCCCCTGTACAGGTACAGGTAAACCACTTTTAAAATTGATATCAGATGGGTCATTTTTCTTTAATTTTCTTGTTTCGTTTTGCATCTTTGACTCAAAATCACACGTCTGAATGCAAAGTGAAACAAAAATGCCGAATGAATTCATTAGTGAACCGATCCTACGATTGTTGGATCTTTTCATTCGGCATTATTCATTCTGTTCCGAATGAACGAAAAATGAACAATCTTAACATAGAGAGAACGTTCACTCGGATTCGGCCATTTAAACGTATTCCATCCAAGACGCACATTTTCATTCGACGCCATATTTATTGAATCTACGGTGGAATGTGCGGATTTCTATGTCATTCTAGCTAAGCTTTTTATTAGTTAAATTAATCTAACAATAAGTTAGGTTACAACACTTAATGTCTACTGAAACTGCTGCAACTGCACCAAAATACTGCTGTTCCCAATAGACGTTAATTGTTAAGGCCGTACCGAGCTTCTTGCGCTAATCGATTTTAGGTATTCTATGCACTCGTGTATGTGTGCGTGAGAGCGGCTAGAATCAAAGCCGTGCGTAAGCGCCAGTGACACAAGTTCCCCGTCCGATGGCCGAAGGAGAACAGACGCAACTAACTATACGGACAATGAGGAAGCATGACGGCTCAAGATAGGTTGTTCAGACCGCGCGTGTATTTAGGTATTTTCATCTTATTACTAAAATAAATGCATATTTTTATTTTAAAAATGTAGCATCATTAGGCCTTAGAAAACATCTTGTTTTATTAACATTCAAAAAGCCATGACCTGCCGTGCAGTTGTACGCCGTACTAATGGTTTGTTTTAGATATTTTTTAGAGATGCGTTTTAATTGGGTGGATCAAATTTCTTGTTGTTATTCTGTCCCGTCAGCGAGGGGACAAAAGTAGTACAGTTTAATTAGAAGAAATGTTGTGTCATATTAACTAATATGCTTATTAGATGACCGATTGTAGATGTAGAAGGGGTTTAAAACTACCACAAAAAAGCATGTTTGGCAAATTTTAATCAGATTTTTTTTTTTATTTAAATATCAATTACACAGTGTATACATTAACACATTTTTCGCCAAACTGCAAGACAATTTGTTGGCGAAATGAAACGCTCAAAACACTTCCATATAATACTGTGCAAAAACTATATAACTAACTACCTACATAACCTAGAAAAAAATCTTAGCTTACATTTGCATGCATAGTTGGAGTTATATAAAAAAGCAGGTGGGTACTTATTAAATTTGATACAACTATGAGATAAACTTGTTTGAGATAAACTTACAGTTTAAAGAGTGACCCAGGAGACCGTCACTATAGCAACGAGTGATAAAAAAAGTTGATCGACCCAATTAACAAAGTTAACATTTTGATTAACGATTATCATTTAAGTTAACTTTAAAAACTTACTATTTACCAAAAAGTCAGCACTAGTTATGTCTATAACTAGTTTTATAAGTACTTAGACTAACTTTTGCCCGCGACTTCGTTCGCGCAGAATTCCTATTTGCGGTAGGTAGGTAAAGCTTCTTCATCTCTTTCAATGAATAAAACGATAATCCAGCCACAGCAACATCCAATAATCCATCATTATCGGTATCCGTCAGTGAATGAAAAAATAGCGGTTATTCCCTGCCCTCCTGGGAATTTCAATAAATCTGTCATTATTTTATACAAAATTTCAGCCTTCTAAGGCCAAGGAAAACCACATGTTTTATCACATGCTAACGAATTAACGATTAACGTTAACTTGCGTTAAATCTTCCGGAATGTAAAGCTTCAACGTTTAACGAAGTAAACATTTTTATTAACGGATTAGCGATTAACGAAGTAACCATAGAATAACACCTTAATATAAGTATGTTACTATCTAGCCATATAATGTTGATGATGCACTGGAAGCGTGTTACAATCAGCGACAGATAAATCATTCGCGATTTTCGCTCGCTGTTTATAATTAATATGTATACTTAATTTTCTTTTTTCATGAATAAATTAAAAAAAAAAAAACTATTTGATCAACTGTGTCCAGCTATGTAATGCGCAAAAAGCTCGGTCCACCCTTAACCTTTTTTAGAAGTGTCGATAAAAAAGCGAAAAAAAACGATTTACTTACGGCAGTCACTATTTTCTGAACTCCTGTAAAAAAACAGGGGGTTCATATTTGAAATGACATCTATTTAATATACTTACAGGATGTTCTAAAACACAGCGATGACCTAGTATCGGGTGAGAAGCCAAGGTATCCATCATCATCATCATCCCAGCCTAAATACGTCCCACTGCTGGGCGCAGGCCTCCTCTCAGAATGAGAGGGCTTGAGCCATAGTTCCCACGCGGGCCCAGTGCGGATTGGGAACTTCACACACACCATTGAATTTCTTCGCAGGTAGGTATATAAAGGTTTCCTCACGACGTTCTCCCTCACCGTAAAGCTCATGGTAAATTACAAATGTAATTTCGCACATAAATTCCGAAAAACTCAGAGGTGCGAGCCGGGATTTGAACCCACGACCCTCTGCTTGAGAGGCCATAGGCCATAGGCACACAGTATAACAGTTCTAAATATATACTATTAATTATACTGTCCGTATTAAACAAGCAATATTTTATAGGTCAGGCTGCTATTTACTCTTAAACTACTAATAATTCTCAAGCAAACTTAGCCGTTATAGTTTCTCTTTTTAATTTGAGATATTTACTCACATCCTGATTTTTTTCAAAAATTTTATAACAGCAGTTTAGTTTTTAGACGGGGGACGCCCGATTTTAACAAAAATTTTCACTTTAAAGTTGAATAAGTATTTCACAAACGAATCACTGTATCGAAAAATCTTCACAAACCCGTAATGATTTTAAAATACCTATCCAACGATATCCCACACTATAAAGTTAGACGAGAAAAAAAATCACCCCCACTTTACGTCTATGGGAGGTACGTTAAAATATTTTTTTTGCTTTTTGTTTTATCACTTTGTCGGGGTAATTGCTATATATATATCCATGCAAAATTACAGCTTTCCAGCACTAATAGCCACTGCGCTAACCCACGGACAGACAGACAAACGGACGGACAGATAGACATGACGAAACTATAAGGGTTCCGTTTTGCCATTTTGGCTCCGGAACCCTAAAAAAATAAGAAAATTAAATCCATGTCACTTGGTAACTAAGCGATAATAGACTGTTCCGCATTTCTATAAATTATCGTCCTGCTAGCACAAAGCGATCATTTGTTTTGCAAAGCAAAGATTTATAACACAACAAATCGTATCCTAAATATTTATCCATAGAATAAATTTGAAGTTAAACGTCAAGTGTCAAATTGGCTACAAAAACTTAGCTATGACGACACTGAATTGATCTTACCAAACTCGGCATGATTCACAACACACACGCACACACACAAACACACATACACACACACACCCAGACACACACACACACACACACACACACACACACACACACACTAAGGTGGCGGGGTGCAGAGGTGGTCGCTTGTTTGTGGCGCTGGCCGTACTAGTACTAGTAATAGTAATAGTTTTATTTTATTTCGTTTATTTCCTTAGTTATAATAATCTTAAATATTTAAAGATTGTAACTAAGTATAAGAAAAAATTTTTTTCTGCGACATTAATTGCAATAAACAAATTAAATTTTTTTTTTACTCACACACTCACAGTCGCACGCATATGCTAATTCACCTCGTTCACCCACACAAACTTAATGTTTAATTATTCTTAGTCTGTCTGTCGTATAGAAGTCATAGAGCGCGCGCAGACAGAGAGAAGTCTGGAGTTCCGAGTTCAGAGTTCTGCGTTCTTTCGAATGTACTGAGTTCCTTACGATAACGCACACAGCAGGCGGTCGGAACTCTCGAGCGGTCAAAACACAGAACTCTGAACGCAGAACTCGGAACTCCAGACCGCTCTCTGTCTGCGCGCGCTCTTATAGTGGTACATATTATAGATATAAACCTTTCAAGCAGTGGTAACGCGTCGAACGCTGAATACTCCAAAACACAGGCTTTTGCTTAGTTTGGAGGCCAGAGTTATAACTAATTAAATGTGCAAATTGTTTTTATCTTCTTTTTCGTGCTGACTGAAATATGTTTGTCCTTCATTGTTTGTACAACAATATATGAATAAATGATTATTATTATTATTATTGTTTTCTAACTAGTTTTTAGCCGTAGCCAAAATGGAAAAACGGAACCCTTATAGTTTCGCCATGTCTGCCTGTCCGTCCGTCTGTCCACGGCTTAGCTCAGAGCCTATTAGGGCTAGAAAGCTGTAATTTTGCATGGACATGATGTGTGTGTAGCAATTATCCGGACAAAGTGAAAAAGTAAAATATTAAATAATTTTTTTAAGGGTATGTCCCATAGACGTCAAGTGGGGGGTGATATTTTTTCTCGTCTAGTAGTGTGTGGTTTTAGGTAACAAGACAACTATAATTACTCACCACTCAAAAGCCCCTTGATCAGCTTATCAGCATCTGAAAAGTAAAATCACATGGAAAAAATATTAATACAACAACTGGTGGCCTTATCGCTTCGGAGGAATCCCTTCCAGGCAACCTATCATGGCGGAAACAAAAGTAAGTAATGAATTGCAGCAGTTGGTGCAATTTAAAACAAGTAGTAAACAGATAAATAAATAAAAAGTGAAAAAGTAAAATATAATAAAAACAAATTTTTGGGTAACATGTCCCATAGACGTAAACTGGTGGGAGTGGTTTTAGGTAACAAGACAACTTTCATTACTCACCACTCAAAGCATTGTTAGTCAGCTTCTCAGCATCTGAAAAGTACAATCACATGGAAAAAAATATTAATACAACAACTGGCGGCCTTATCTCTTCGGAGAAATCCCTTCCAGGCAACCTATCTCGGTGGAAAGAAAGGTAAGTAATGAATTGCAGCAGTTGGTGCAATATAAAACAAGTAGTACCTAAACAGATTAATAAATAAAGATTACTTTCAAACTAAATACAAACTGAAATATAGATGCACAGAAAAAACCCCAGAAAAAAGACCAATGCTGGGAATCGAACCCAGGTCCTCAGCGTTCCGTGCTGCGTGCTTACCCCTACACCATCACTGGTCCAGTGACCTGGGTTCGATTCCCAGCATTGGTCTTTTTTCTGGGGTTTTTTCTGTGCATCTATATTTCAGTTTGTATTTAGTTTGAAATATATGGTTTCACGGGATGACCGTAAAAGTAATAAAAAAAAAAAATGAAGTTGAAGAAAATAAAAAAAAATAAAAAAAAAAAAATAGAAAAAGATACTTCATACTTAACTTGTAAATAAAGATTACCTCAACTAGCTGTTGCCCGCGATTCCATCTGCAAAGATTTCGCTTACGACTATTCCGGGGAACTATGCAATTTTCCGGAATAAGAACTATTCTATGACCTTCCCAAAGTCTTAAACTATATCCATACTAAATTTCATCCAAATCTTTTCAGCGGTCTAAACGTGAAGAGGTGACGGACAGACACACTTTCGCATTTATAATATTAAAGTATGGATATTTTTTTTTATGCGTTTTCTAATTGCAATATAAATATGTATATCTCTGATACCTGCGGCTGAGCCTGGTGCACCTGAAATAATAAAAATATATATAAGGTAAACTACCCAGATATTGCCCATGAATAAGTGATTGACCACTTTGAGAAAAAGATTGTCAAGTACTACAAACTGACAATACAATTGTAACTGTCTATCGTTTTCGTTTGCACTGCTTGGGGGCGCGCGCAGCGCCGCGCTCAACTGCCATCTTTCTACTTATTCCCCTAAATTCAAGTCTAGGGTGAATGAGCATTTACTAGGCAAGCGTGCTCCAGCGTAGCCCTCATCTTCACTTTCCATCAGGCGTGATTGTGGTCAAACGCAAGTCTATATTATATGAATAAAAAAAATGCGTTTGAGTTTTAAAAAAGTGACATGTAGGTATTGTATAAGATTCCTTTTGCGGCCTACATGCAAAATAAATGTTTTGATTTTGTTGTATGTTGGTCGTCGAGTCTTTCCATAGCGGGTTTCGTAAGTTGCACCTTTTTTTTTTATGGTATAGGGGGCAAACGAGCAGACGGATCGCCTGATGGTAAACGATTACCATCGACCATGGACACCTGCGACACCAGAAGAGTCACAAGTGCGTTGCCGGCCTTTTAGGTAGGAGCACGCTCTTTTTTTGAAAGCTTGAAGGTCATATCGGTCCGGGAATACCGCAGCAGGAACCTCATTCCAGAGCTTTGCTGGATAGGATTTCTGTAACTCTTGATTCATTATTAGTCGCTGTATGCAGTCAGATGTTGTACCTACGAAGCTGGAGACTGGTTTCTCTCTTGCAGAGTCTACAGATGTCATTTAGGTATGTTGTCAAAGATCAAATATGCCCCAATGACGTCCGTAGACTACGTACGAACTTTTTGGACTCATAAATGGGCCCTAATTTCACGTAGTTATGCACTTATAACTGAAAAATTGGTAAAAACAACTTTGCATTCTTTTTGATTCGCAAAAGTAATGTTTACCCATAACCATTCCGGTGTTATTTAATTGTCGCTAAATATATGTTACATATAAATTATGGTATAATAAATCTTTAAAATAATATTTTTTTTTACTAACAATACAAGGAAGTCTCTATTGTACGGAACAGGGTTATGTTTTCAAAATGACGGGCGTTTGTCCGATCCTTGGATATCTTTTAGTCGAGCCTTTGTTTAAAATTACTTTCCTATATACAGGGTGTTAAAAAATAACCCCTAAAGCCTGAAACCCCATGAACAGTAAATAAAGCTGTAAGTTTGCGCGCTGTTCTTTTTTTGTAAAAAAAAATTTTTTTCTTTATTTTTTTTATTTAGCCTATTTTTGTGTCCCACTGCTGGGAAAAGGCCTCTCCTCTCTTGCTCCACTCCTGCCTATCAAAGGCGAGCTCCCGCCATCCCAAAAAAATATATACTAATTTAATTCTTTACTGGAGTACTTCCATAGCCTTCAGTTATTACGGGTAATTTTGTAACATCCTGTATTTAAGCAGTACATGGTTAGTGCCATCCATGAAGATGCGCGGATTTGTCAAAATTAGACATTAATGACATTGCAATAATAGCCACGGCACGTATCATCGTGAATGACTCTGTCTATGACGCGAAATTACTTAACTTCAATGTTTTAGGGTATCTCCCATAGACGTAAAGTGGAGGCCAGTGGGGGGGGGTGATTTTTTTCTCTTTTAACCTTATAGTGTGTGGTTTTAGGTAACAAGACAACTTTCATTAGGTACTCACCTCTGAAAGCCAATTCAACCCCCTTCCCAATACTACCTGAAAAGTACAATCACATCATCATCATCATCATCATCATCATCCATCATTTCAGCCGTAGGACGTCCACTGCTGGACATAGGCCTCCCTCATTGATGCCTAATCATTAAGATTGGAAGCGATTTGCATCCACCCTGAACCTGCGGCCTTCACCAAATCGTCCTTCTATCTCGTTGGTGGGCGTCCCACGCTTCGCTCGCCAGTCCGTGGTCTCCATTCGAGAACTCTACCTAACGGCCATCTGTGCTGCGTGCTATGGGCTGCCCATTGCCATTTCAACGATCCGTTTGGCTATGTCGGTGACCCTTGTTCTTCTACTAATCTCATCATTTCTGATTCGATCCTGTAGAGAAGCCCCGAGCATAGTCCTCTTCATAGCTCGTTGAGCGACTCTGAGCCTGTTCAATAGGCCTATAGTGAACAAGCACATCTCAGAGCCATATGCCTAGCAACACACACTGGTGACTTTTAAATAATTTATTGAATCAGGCGTTATACTTTGAGCGACTCTGAGCCTGTTCAATAGGCCTATAGTGAACAAGCACATCTCAGAGCCATACGCCTAGCAACACACACTGGTGACTTTTAAATAATTTATTGAATCAGGCGTTATACTTTGAGCGACTCTGAGCCTGTTCAATAGGCCTATAGTGAACAAGCACATCTCAGAGCCATATGCCTAGCAACACACACTGGTGACTTTTAAATAATTTATTGAAGCAGGCGTTAACCTTAAGGTCGCGGGTGAGCAAAGTAATTGTTTCAGTTCATTAAATACAAGCTTTGAAAGGGAACCAAACTACACACAAGAAAATAACTTTAAATCAAAATGAGTTGAAAAAATTTTTAAAAAACCTGTTGTCTGTAAAGTCGGTTTACGGACGATAGTGTAGGTGATTGACGTCGTTAAAGGAAAAAGTTGACGTTGTCTATAGAGACGTGATATTTAAGAGGGTTTATACCTGCTGAGCTGGCAACGTTAGTTTTTCTCGATTATTCCATAAGAATTTAATGAAAATTAAAAATGTTTTATATACAAATTGTTCTAATATATAAGTTAATGTGTCTACTGCAGTAATAATTTGTGATAGACTTTTATTTTCTTTAAAAACGAACAAATTATTACCTAACGGTTTTTAAAGAAAATAAAAGTCTTATCACGAATTATTATTGCAGTAGACACATTAACTTATATATTAGAACAATTTGTATACCAAAACATTTTTAATTTTCATTCAATTTTTATGGTATAATCGAAAAAACTAACAAAAGTGCAACGTTGCCAGCTCAGCAGGTATAAACGCTCTTAACGTGAAAACATCATAAAAAAACATTCAAAAAACAAAAATGAAACCAGGCGGTCACCCATCCAAGTACTGACCGCGCCCGACGTTGCTTAACCTTGGTGATAGGACGAGAACCGGTGTTTTGTCAAATATCTTGAAAACGGTACATCCTACGGCAAAATCAATGAAATTTTCATCCCCTCTTTGAAACCCCCGCACGCCGTTGTCACGTCGAAAAGCGTGAGATGCTTGATGGCAATTTTGTTGACAGATTATTTGAAAAAGTAGGTTTTTTCTACTTCTGTACTTTTATCTGTTTTTTGCATGGTCACGAACAATTAAATAAAACTATAGATGATTATGTCGAACGTTCATGGTGTACTAACTCCCGTCATAATCGGAGACACTTTGCTCGAAGTTGTTGACTTTATCTACCTGGGACATAGGTACAATCCAATCAGGTAGGTGGCCGCTAACGATGGGCCTCATACATAAAAAAGCTCAAAGTCACTCAGAGGGTGATGGAGAGGGCTATTCTGGGAGTTTCTCTGCCGGATCGCATTAGAAATGATGAAATCCGCGCAAGAACTACACTCATGGACATGGCTCGAAGAATCGCTAGACTTAAGTGGCAGTGGGCAGGGCACATCGCTCGTAGAACTGATGGCCGATGGGGCAAAAAGGTTCTCGAGTGGCGTCCACGGACCAGAAGACGCAGTGTAGGTAGGCCTACAACAAGATGGACCGACGAGTCCGACGACCTGGTTAAGGTTGCGGGATCGCGTTGGATGCGGGTGGCACGGGACCGATCTGTTTGCCGAGCCTTGGGGGAGGCCTATGTTCAGCAGGCTGCAGCAGTGGACGTCTTTTTCTCAAACAGGAAAGTGAAGTGCGGTTACCTCCGACTGCTACGTTAGCAGTGATCTGAAATTAAAACAAAGTATAACTATAAATCGATGGCTCAGACGAATAAACGTGTACTTAATCGTAAAACGCCAACTTTACAGGAAAAATAAAATCAACTTTAACAAAGATAACTGATAGTTCTGGCAGCCGTTACAACAATATATGTGCTAATAATATATCATTAGATAGATATCAAAATTACCTACAAAACTGTTTAATTATTTGACCCTGGTTTTTAACCATTTTCCCGTAAATAGTGAAAAACCTCTTTATTTTTTTATTCGAATCATAAATCTTCAGGTCATTTTGTGTTATGGCTCATTGCAACGTTACCTATTTCGTGTTTAAAGTTTAATTGATTTTAGCGCAATGTAGTACATTAACGTCTATTTTTGTATTTTATTTGATTTCGCATTCGGCGTTTTCAATTTTGTTCGTGTTAATTTATTAAAATGATTTGTAGGGTTCCGTAGTCAACTAGGAACCCTTATAGTTTCGCCATGTCTGTCCGTCTGTCTGTCTGTCTGTCCGCGGCTAAGCTCAGAGACTGTTAGTACTAGAAAGCTGTAATTTGGCATCAATATATATCGCTCACTGAATGCAGAAGGGCCACAAATCAGAAACAGCATTTTTTACAGGACAGTCAAAACAAAATCAAAAACCGGTTTTTTTTAATATTTTAGGTTTTTTTTTAATATTATTATTATATTAATATATCATTGTGTTCGTTATTTTTTGCTCTATCTTTTAAAAACATCTAAGTTGTAATAGCTGTCACCCATGCAGAACAAACAACACAAACGTCCCTTTTGCATTCAAAATTTTGACTAATGTTATAAAAATTATGTCAAAAAAAAACTCATTTTAATAGGAAACACGCTTTATTTACTGTTTTCTTTATTTAAAGTAATCAAAAAGTGTAGGTTAAACTTAGAGGAACTGTGACCGACCATACATCCATCGTCTAGTACCCATAGTACAAGCTTTGCTTAGTTTGGGACTAGGTCGATTTGTGTAAGATTGTCCCCTAATATTTATTTATTTATTTTCATGCAAATATTTAGTTCTATTGAATACTACATGGGTAGTAGGTATTTGCTATACCTTAATCACATTTAAATATTGTTAAACACACTCAAAATAGCTAACAAAAAAGTCAAATGTATTCAGAAACTTTAACATTAATGAAATTCTTCACAATAGAATATGAAATTTTTATGGCTAAGTAGTACATGAATTTTTGTACTCGGACGCGTTTATCATTTTTTGGCAAATAATATGCGTGGCTAAAGTTTTGACAAGTGCTACCAACGCACAGATACCAAGCCAGGCTTGATTTTTGCCAGATTTGTTAGTTGTGGTGGCAACCGCCATGTTTAAAATTACTCTTGCTCTACTATTCATTCTGTAAATAAAATGTAATATGGTTTGTAAGTAAATTCACGGACCATTACAAGCCGTACACAGGCGCGCACACACACACACACACACAGGCAAGCACAAATACACTATTATTAATAATAATTTATTATACGCGTACACCCAAGAGACTTAATGTTGTAGATGGTGGCCACATCTTTTAATATAAGGGTTTCCTCAATATATTTTCCTTCACCGTAAAAGTGTGATACAAGGTTCGGATTTTTCGTCACACGGTAAGATGAAAGAAATCCATGGAGTCGATATTAAAGTTAAAATTTAACTCATATTCATACTCCTACTCATTCATGTAATTAATACCGAGAGTAAATTTTAAATGAAACAAACAATTTGAACTCAATTAAATAATATTTTAAATAAAAAAACGAACTGCCGCACAATAAAAAAAAGAACATTTAGAAAACTTCTATTTCGTAAGTAATATCCATGGGGCATGGAGATACAGGAATGGGTATCAAAATCTTGATAAGGTAGGTATGGCGTGTGTATTGTCCATTTCAAAATTACAATCGCAAAATGAGTATATCATGGGGACGTTTTTCATATTTTCTAGAATAAAAGAGGTTTTATATTGGTTGGTAGTATATTCTATTCTTCCCGCATCGTACTACAAAAAATAATTTGAATTACATTAAGAAGTAAGATTAACTTTCGATTGACATTTTCGATCTGTCAGCCTGATAAAGGGATAAAAGTATTACGAGACTAAGAAAATAAGTGAGTATGACTATGAATATGAGTTAAATTTTAACTTTAATATCGACTCCATAGTTTTCTTTCATCTTACCGTGCGATGAAAAATCCGAACCTTGTGATATGCCAAACACGTCAATTTTGTTTTAAAATATTTGAACAGTCGTAATAATAATTTTCCTACAATCCTAACGCACTAAAACTGCATTTTAGATTGAAATAAATTTTGGATAACATAGATATAGTTCTTTGCAAAACGGACACATTTCTAAATATGGCACTGGTTTATATAATATGTCAATGCAAAATGGATGTGTTCATAAAAATAGCACTGTTGTATTACAAATTAAGACTATATTCACTTTATTTTGGAATGTAAAATGGACTCATTCCGAAATATGGCACTGGTTAATATATTATTTCAATGCAAAATGGACGTGTTTTTAAAAATGGCACTGTTGTATTACAAATTATGATTATACTCACTTGATTTTGGAATGAAAAATGGACGCATTCCGAAATATGGCACTTTTGCACAGAACAGTGAACTCGTTATGTGGTATTATTTTGGAATGTGGCCGTTTTGTACGAAACTGACGTGCGTTTCTGGGTTGCAACTGACAAAATGGCGGTTTTGCACTGAAGTTACCTCGCAAACCCGCCAAATGCAAAAAGGGCGGTCGAACGATTCGACGACAAATAACGCAAAAATTACGGGTGTCTTAAATTTAGGATAAAGTTATGGTCGATTAGACCACGATTTTGCAATAAAACAATTTTCGGATTTTTTTGATTTGTGGCCCTTTTGCATTCAATGAGCGATATATCAGTCACGCCGACAAAGTGATTGAATAAGAAAAGTAAAAAAAAATTTTTAGGGTACCTCCCATAGACGTAAAGTGGGGTGATTTTTTTTTCTCGGCTAACTCGTGTCGTGTGGGGTATCGTTGGATAGGTCTTTTAAAATCATTGCGGGGTTGTTAACATGATTTTTCTATTCAGTGATCTGTTTGCGAAATATTCAACTTTAAAGTGAAAAATTTCATTAAAATCGGCCGTCCCCCCCCCCCTCTAAAATCTAAACTATTGGGTGGAAAAATTTGAAAAAATTCAGAAGGGTAGTAAATATATCAAATTTACTAGGAAAATTATAGCGGCTAAGATTGCTTGGAAATGATTTGTAGTTTAAGAGTAAATAGTAGCCTAAGGTATAAAACATACCTAAACTTGGATGATTCCGTACACATACGAAATCCTTAGAAAAATATTACTTGATTTTTTCGTAATGGCTACGGAACCCTACCTTGGGCGTGTCCGACACGCTCTTGGCCGGTTTTTTATTCTATGACTCAAATGTTAATGAGTACCTAGTATGTAAAAGCTAGTATAACTAAAATTTAGCTGACAAGATTGAACGTGATCAAAGGTTTAATGCTAGTTTACACGAATCTTGCTAGGTAACAAAGTTTAATACGAATAAATGTGCAAAGTAATATTACTAAAATTGAAATAAAAATAAGTCAATGTAGAGAACCATTGCGCCTTTATTCATGTATAGTAACAAAATTGTTAAAACGGCAACACTCTCTTGGAATCTTACTTATTCGTGTTAATTTACTTATATGGAAAATTACCATCCAAAACGACGACCAGATCGCCTAGTGGTTATAGAACCTGACTAAGAAGCTTGAGGTCCCGGGTTCGATTCTCGTGTCGGGACAGATATTTGCATGAAAAATACGAATGTTTGCTCTCGGGTCTTGGGTGTTTAATATGTATGTAAGTATGTATCTATCTATATATAAGTATGTTTATCCGTTGCCTAGTACCCATAACACGAGCTTGCCTAGCTTACTTTGAGACTAGGTCAATTGGTGTGAATTGTCCCGTGATATTTATTTATTTTATTTATTTTTTTATTAAATAAAAAATACATATTTTTCATAAACGGTAAATCTGATTGGTATAAAAAAAATTACAACGTGCCTTAGAGTATACAAAAGCATAACAAGCAAAAAAAATGTTTTCGTGTGAGGCCCTTTGCACTTGCACGTTTATTCGTCTGGGCCATCGAAATTAATAAATTTAAAAATTTAAAAGAGCTATGATGCCACATACAGACACACAAGCGCGCGCGTGCGCATACACACACACACACACACACAGCGGTCAAACTTAGAACACTTTTTGTGTGTGGGTTTAATGTTCAAGAGGAAGACATTTTTTCTGAGATTTTGATTGTTTTGTTTTGACTTTTATTTTTGTTTTTATTTATTTTGACAATAAAATTGACATCAAGATGTTCATGGTTTTTTTTTTTCTTTTTAAAAGTAGTCGTAATAAAGTTGATTTCATATACATATTATTACATAATCTTCTTTACACTTCATGTTGGAACGAAAAAGGAAAATTAAGTTATCTTGACTGGCGGGAACAGATCTAAGGGTCGATATTTCAATCCCCAGACCAGTATGCTTAGTATAAGTTTTTACTTCACCAAATACTTCTCGATCGCGTTTACGTAAAAAAAATCAATTACTAGGGAAACATGGAGAGCGTCTCCGCGCGCGCGCTTACATATTTCCATAGAATTGAAATTTTTACGTAAACGCGATCGAGAAGTATTGAAGTGAAGGAAAACTTATACTAAGCGTACAGTGCTTAGTATAAGTTTTACTTCACCAAAATACTTCTCTTTGTATGGAGAATTGTACTTCCGTAAGTGACCGCTAGAGGCGCTGTACAATTCTCCATACAAATAATTTACGCCGTCGCTAGCGAGTACGGTCACTGTACCTCTACCATGAGTTACACTAGTTTACAGTGACCGTACTCGCTAGCGACGGCGTAAATGATTTGTATGGAGAATTGTGTACAGCGCCTCTAGCTGTCACTTACGGAAGTACAATTCTCTATACAAATCATTTACGCCGTCGCTAGCGAGTACGGTCACTGTGAACTAGTGTAACTCATGGTAGAGGTACTGTAAACTAGTGTAAACTCATGGTAGTGGTACTGATAAAAGTATCCGTCAGTTAAAACTATTGCTTACCTTTTCTCAAGTCATAGGAAAAAAAGGGCAGAGCTTTATCTGAGAGATAATTTTATCTGGAAATCCGGGTAGATCCGGACGGATTGAAAACGAGACCGGGGGCTAAATTCAGGAATGGCCCAACACGGTTTGCGAGCGATAATTCAATCGTTTACAAGTGGATAGGCATGAACAGCTATTCAGGAACGCCAAAAATCATTGGTTTGCGAGAGGTTTGGGCTGAGATCGGGATGAGCCTTATTTATTTAAGTATTTATTTAATACAATACAATACAATACAGTGACTCCCGACCCTAAAGTAAAAAACAGCAAAGCCTTCGCGTCTTTGGCCCCTCTGGCGACTCATTCAAAAAAAAATACAATGACTCTTTATTGTACACCACAAAGAAAAAAATACAGAAAAACAATGTCTATTAATACTACGTTTCTCTTGTCTGTTATTTCTGCCACCTACATTAGTCTGTTGATATTTATTAATTTCTGAGTAATTGGTTGTCTGGAAGAGATCGCTCTTTAGTGATAAGACCACCTACCTATTGTCTACCTGAATTTTTATTTTTGTAATGTCAATGTACCTACTGTTTTTGGTGATCAATAAAGAATATTTGTATTGTATTGTATTGTATGTACATGGAAAAAAATATTAATTATTTATTTATTCATTTATTTATTTACAAAGCGAATTAACAGGAAAATAAAGCTCATCCCTAGCCCAGCCCATTCCTATCCTCTCCCAAACGATTGAATTACCGCTCGCAAACCGTGTTGGGCCGTTCCTGAATTTAGCCCCTGGTTGCAATCCCTAAACGGCGTCTATGAACTCAATGAAGAAACTAAATAGGGATGGCGCTGTCCTATTAAGCAGATGTCTAATGGCCGGCGCCCACTGACGGCATGGCACGGCGTGGCATTTTATTACTATCAAGTTATTTTGAATCTTATTTCAATAAGTTTAGAATTCATGTTACTTTATTTCGATACCACGATGGCGCGACGTCCTGAGGGCCGATGCCACGCATAACCAATAAAGTAACATGAATTCTAAACTCATTGAAATAAGATTCAAAATAACTTGATAGTAATAAAATGCCACGCCGTGCCATGCCGTCAGTGGGCGCCGGCCCTAAGGCACAAGCCTCTCAAAAGAAACGTGGGACGGGGGCGCGTCGCAGTCGCGGCCTCGCGGCGCCCTTACAATCAGTTCTCATAATAGGTAACGCCACGAGAGTTGAGTTGATTACACACACAGCTACATAAAGTACTGATTGCAAAAAAAGTAGTGAATGAATTAAATGAGTGAGTGTGATACGAACGATGAAATATTTATGCAATAATACTTTCAAGACCCGAGAACAAACATTCATATTTTTCATACAAATATCTGCCCCGACACGGGAATCGAACCCGGGACCTCAAGCTTCATAGTCAGGTTCTCTAACAACTAGACTAGGCCATCTGGTCGTCTAAAATAGAAAAAAAGTAAAAATATAATTATATTTACCATTATAACAATCGCGATTACCAATAAAAGCTTCATATTGTCTGGTGTTTAATAATAACAGCCGAGCGTCAAGCCTTTTTATATATTATTATGTACACGAAAGCCGTTAAATTTTATCACTTAATCGTGACAGATTTGTATGTTTATGAAAAAAGTAAAGCAATTAGCGTGTTTATAATTCGTGTGGAAAATGCTCAGGATAGCTATGACAGGAGATGCTCAGGCGCGCTGATCCGTCTGCCAAAAAATGTTTTTAAAACAGAAAAAAATTTAAAAAAAACGCGGAAATTTAAAAAAAAATTAAGAAACTTAACGTCCATTATTAACTTTTCTAATGTAGCCTTACGGCATTTGACATAACTGTCAGTCGTTTGACAGTTGGCGTGATTAAGAGAAAAAATCTACAGGATGAAGAACAAATGGGATAACGGGATGGTTACATCTATATACCTAGATATTTTCCTAGCACGAATGAATATTTTTCCTTCTAATACTTAGTTTATCGATGTCTTATAAGTGGCATTATATCAATGAGACACGTTTGAAAATATAAAACAAGAATGCCAAATCGAATCGATGTTATTATTATGTCAAACACTAATCACAAGTTGTTCTTGCTAGAAAAATCTCTAGGCATAGTTATATCTCATCGATCAAACTGCAATTCCGCCTAACCAACAATTGCTTATCCTGCGTAACTGACATGTCTTGTTGGCTTTTGCCCACGACTTCGTCCGCGCAAAAATAAAATATATGCACGACTTCCGTTCTCTATTCCATGGGAAATTCCAAAAATCCCTTCGCATTGCGCCTCTATGTTCCTAAAAGATATCTGATAAATACTTATCAAGTCTCTGAATCAGTTACAGATCAACGATGAAACTTCAATACCGCGTAACCAACAATGGCAATGCTGCGTAACTAACAAAATGTGTCAAATTTAAGTTTGGGTAAGTCTGCCATCAATAAACACAAAAATATTCAATTTAAATGCTCCCCTGAAAACTTTGCCTCAAGTCAGTTACCCGGCGGTAAGTTAGAAACACCCACGAACACCCACAACTAGAAAACGCAGATGCCAACGAGGTCGCTGTGTAGGTATCATATATTTTGGCAGATGAACCAGCGCAAATTGACGTCTCCTGTGGTAAGCGCCCTGTGTATTTTACACGCGAATCATAGAATTAATAGATACTCTAGTTTCCACTCGCGGCTTCGCTCGTCGGACATCCAAAGCTCTGGTATTTCCCAAAAATCCCGTGGGAATCCCGTGGGAAGTTGCATGAAAAACACCCGTGCCAAATTTCATGCACGAGTCTAAAGTCTAAATAGAACGGTCGACATGTCGCCTTTCGGGATTTTATCCCAATCTCATTTGAATATCATAAATCAGGATTTAAGTACATCCATAAAAACAAAGTTGAGCGTTTATAATAGTGTTACACAGCATAAGAAACAAAACTTGTCTCTACTGTGGACATAAAATTAGTGACTCGGACAGGGGCGTAGCTCCGCCGGATCTGCCGTATCAATTATACGGGGCCCCCGGGCCACGGGGCCCCCGAGGCCCCGACGTGCTTAAGCAAAAATTAATAAAAACTTCCCAATTTTTTTTTTTATTTCAGAAATGACAAAAGTCAAAAAAAGCAAAAGTGACAGATAGGTAATTACGATGAATAAATATTTCTTTTTATTTTATGCAAACATTTTTTTCTTTTGTGAGAAATCTTTACCCTTCTTCATAAGGGCCCCCAAATATTTTTTTATACGGGGCCCCGCCAAGGCACGCCACGCCACTGGACTCCGAGTCAGCAAACTTAAGGTCCTACCAAGTTTTCGGCGTTAATCGATTTTAGGTATTCTATGCACTCGTGTATGTGTGCGTGAGAGCGGCTAGAATCAAAGCTTAGCGCGCTATAGAATATAAGCGCGAGCGACACGAGTTCCCCGTCCGATCCGACGGCCGAAGGAGAACTAACGCAACGAACTATCGGACAAGGGGGAAGAACGATGGCTCAAGATAGGTTGGTTAGACTGTGCGTGTATTTAGGCATTTTCATCGTATTACTAAAACAAATACACATTTTAAAAATGTAGCAACGCTGCGCCCTAGTAAACATCTTGTTTTATTAACATTCAAAAAGTCATGACCTGCCGTGCAGTATCTACGTCATACTAAGGATTTATTTTGTTTTTTAGACGCGACTTTAGTTTTTTTTTGGATCGAGCGAACTACAAGTAGGTAATCGTGTTTCGATAAACACTTGTCATTAGAGTGAATCCTCAAATATCTTACACATGAATTTCAGAACTAAAGCTTTGCTAGTAATGATACAGCACGAGATTAAATTAATGTAATAAATGCGCCAAAATCTCGGTAGGGCCTTAAGATTTATTTAAATGGCCGAAAGTTGGCCAGGCGACCCTCACGGCGATGTAGACTTGACTAAAAAATATTGGTTATAGACCTTTAACTTTTGCCATTTCCACGGGAGAGTCGCAAACAAAAAAAGTGTGTGGTCAAATATTACTAATAATCTAATAGCTTTACTTTCATAAAAAAATCTAACATATAAAAATCTCGTGTCACGGTGTTTGTTATCGAACTTCTCCGAGACGGTTTGACCGATTTTTATGATTTTTTTTCTCCGTGTTCGGTAGGTCTAAGAATAGGTCGTAGGCTGTTTTTTGAATACGTACCCCTATTCTTCGCAGACGGAGTCGCGGGCAACAGCAAGTATTATATAAAACTATTATGTAAAATCCTATTACCTAACAAATAAAACATTTTTCATTTTTTTTTTAACTAGCTGACCCAGCAAACGTTGTTTTACCATATATATCATGTAGGGGTATAAAAAATAGCCGATGACCTATTCTTAGACCTACCAAACATGGACAAAGTTTTGTTCAGTTTAAGCAACACTGTCACATGTTTAAGTAAAGGATCATCGTTTGGTTCCACCCAGTATAAGTAAATCGGTCAAGCCGTTCCGGAGGAGTTCGATAACAAACACTGTGACACGTGATTTTTATATATTAGAAGATAGATCGATATCACACGATTTAGCAATAGCATTTAACGATCTTCATGTTTTTATATATTCATATCTATGGTTATTAGCACTCGTGTAAAATTTAATGTCTCTATATTTTATTGTCTCTATATGTCACCATTTTTAATTTAACTGCTGGTATTTCGCAATTTATATGCTTGCATCCCATAGGAATATCGGGATAGTAATACCTGATTTACACTCTTTCCTCGTAACGTAACGTAACGTAACGTAATCAGGCACTCTCTGGCCTACTCGTTCCTTTGGCTTTGCGGAGGGATGTGGCGTCTCTCTGTATATTATACCGTATCTATCATGGGGAGTGTTCTGACGAACTGTTCGAATTGCTGCCTGCGGCTAAATTCCACTACCGCACTTCGAGGAACCGTTTGTCTTTCCATCCTCACCATCTTGATGATTGGCATTCTAGTACCGTGCGTTTTAAGCGAAACTTCTTTCCTCGCACGACAAAGATCTGGAATCAGCTTTCTGCGGCAGCATTCCCGGAGCGTTACAACTTAGGGATCTTTAAAAAACGAGCCTACCAATTCCTAAAAGGGTCGGCAACGCACCTGTGATGCCCCCCGTGTTACGGGTGTCCATGGGCGACGGTGATCGCTTTCCATCAGGTGACCCGTCTGCTCGTTTGCCACCTCTTATATAAAAAAAAAAAAACGTCGCCTCGCGCCTCGCCTCGTCGTCTCGCTCCGGACGCGAGCCTCAAAATCAAGGCAAATCACAAGACGCGGCGCGAGGCGCGCCTGTTCACACTCTCGTCTCGTGGCTCGTCCCGCAGTTCGTCTCGCCACTCGTACACGAGTGTAAACCAGACGAGAGTGTAAACAGGCGCGCCTCGCGCCTCGTCTCGTGATTTGCCTTGATTTTGAGGCTCGCGTCCGGAGCGAGACGACGAGGCGAGGCGCGAGGCGAGGTGACGAGGCGAGAGTGTAAATCAGGTATCACAAGCACAAGCGTGTGAACAGGGGTGTTTGGCTTGCGTTGACCGATTTATATGAAACTTTTTTGTCTATATTCGGCAGGTCTGAGAATAGGTCGTAGGCTATTTTTTATACCCCTAGGTAATATATGGCAAAACAACGTTTGCGGGGTCAGCTAGTATACATATAAAATTCTCGTGTCGCGGTGCTTGTTACCAAACTCCTCCGAAATGGCTCGACCGATTCTCATGAAATTTTGTGTGCATATCGGGTAGGTCTGAGAATCGGTCAACATCTATTTTTCATACCCCTACTCTTGACTTCGCAGACGGAGTCGCGGGCAACAGCTAGTATTTTATAGAAATGGTCGTTCTTCCGACGTAATAGGAAGTAATTATTATAAAAGTTTAATAAAATCTGTGAAGTGTCGTCTCGCGCCCCAATGTAGGGTTAGTGTTGAACAAGTATTAAGTATAACCAGTGTTTAGCTATAAGTTAGGCTTGATTTCCTCCTACGCTGACATCGGTCGTTGACGTCGGTCGCGCGTACGAATATACACAATACTCTATGGGCCACCGCACAGCGACGCTGACGTCCGCGGCAGATTTATTGCTACGCGCCGCTGATGGCGCGCGTCGGTCTCGCTCGTTAGGCCGTGGTCGTTTTCGCCCGCCGCGTGCGACGTCCCGAACGCGGCGGGCGAAAACGACCACTTCCGAGCATTCCCGAACACACCATTCAGACGCCGCGGGCGGCGGGCCGCTGTCGGCCGCGTGCGGCGGGTGAAAGCGACCACGGCCTTAGCGCGCGCGCGTCGGTGCGCTGACGCGCTATACACCACTATCGCGCGCTCAGTGTGAAGCTGACCGATATCGGTCGCTGACGTCGGTCGAGCGTACGAATAAACACAATACTCTATCGGCCACCGCACAGCGACGCTGATGGCCGCGCATTTGTCATACGCGACCGACGGTATGCGCGACCGACGTCAGCGTAGGAGGAAATCAAGCCTTAGTGTTCATTTCAAACCCTTGTGCTTTAGTTTTTAATATCATCTCATCTCATTGCATTCGATCCCGCTTAGTAAATAATTTTATGTTACCGTAATTTCACTCGGCTTAAATCACCAGCGGAATGTTTACGAAACTTTGCTTATTAACGCTGCCGTTGTGGTGCACGGAACATTATATGCTTAGCTCTGCTTAAGCCACGTACTAATTACTAGGTCAAAACAATAATAAAGCCTGTTTTTTTTTTTGCACTTTAAATGCCGACGAGTCAGAGCCGAGTCATGCGGACGGGAGACCTCTACTTGTGGACATTTAGTGGGATACTTATAGGACAACACCAATATTTTTGGCATTAAAGAATGAGACTTGGCACACTTGTTCCTTAGGTGGACCAGAGTGGAAAACGCCCGGGAGCCAGCGGGAGCCACCCTGCAGGGGGGAGGGGGAGGGGGTAAAGTTTTCTTACGCCGCTCGTACTGTTGGTCGTAATAACTGCTAATTCATAGCTAGTATGGCAAGTGGGGTATCATTTTCGAATAAATAAAAGATGGCCAATCATTTTCCGGATCAAAAAATACACTTTTACATACAAAAAAATTAAATTACCGCCGATAATCGAAAATTTTATGAGAAAATATTTTTTTCCAGTGGCGATAAATTCTGAACTAGTACCGATATCAGCAAATAAAAAATATCCTTAGAAAGCCACATTTATACAGATTCCGAAATGTGAAACTGCCGTTAGGTTTGTTTTATAAGGGCCGGCGCCCACTGACGGCATGGCACGGCGTGGCATTTTATTACTAGGTACCGTAAAAACGTACAACTTTGCCCGCTTTTTGCGATCTTTTGCTTTTTTTAGAGTCAATTGGTCGGTATTGTGCAACTTTATCTGTGGCACTCACATATTGACATACTTTTCTTTGTGTAGATGAGAACACTACATTTAAAATGAGTTTCCGTACTCTAGAAAACGGACCTCAAACAGGCGGGCCAAAATATTGAAAAAATTTCGAGATTGCCCTCATTTGTTTACACTTTCATAACTTCGGGATTATCAATTTTATGGTCATGATTCTTAAAGTCTAATAATCTAGAATAGGCATAGCAACGTTGTGTCGTATTATAAGTCCTTTAAGTGATATATTTAACCTCCAAACTCGTGTGGGCAAAGTCGTAAAAAAATTTGAAATCCTTCATACAAAATCCTGGATATGCTAGGGTTGTCAATTTTTACTTATTGCCTTTACCCGACTACGACTAAATTAGGTGCAGTATGATATTAATATTAAGATTCAATAGTGTAAAAATAAAAAATAATCTAAACTTTATGGACCACATTCATCTGTCTGAAATAAATGGATTTTATTTTATATAAATTCAAATTCAAATTCAAAAATATTTATTTGTCAAACATAGGTAAAAAAAAGGGTAATACAGTACAGGTCATAAGTATCACTATGTTGCGCCATAAGGCATACAAATAGCCACAGCTTGACATGCAGCATGCTTCTTACGAACTAATTATAATTTTCTTTAGGTAATTGTATTATATAATTGAAATTACGTCATAAACCAAAACTAAGAAACTAGACTACTATCCCTAATATACTCATTGACATTATAATAAGCCTTTGCAACCAAAAAAGAAAATAATGTTTTTTTAAAATGTTTTAAATTATCTATTTTCAAAATTTCTGCTGGTAATCTGTTAAAAAGTCTTGGTGCCATCCCAAAGAAACTCTTTGCCATCAAAGCAGTGTTAGAAGGTTTGGTGTTAATTTTACCTTGCTGTCGTAAACTATTAAACTTTGGAAACTGTTCCATATTGCTTTTCACATAGCACGCAACCTCATATATATATAAACATGGCATGGTTAGTATTTTTAGTCTAATAAAGTAAGGTTTGCATGACACTGTTTGTTGAACTCCACACACTGATCTCATGCATTTCTTTTGACACTTAAATGCCATTTCTCGATCCGTGGAATTCCCCCAAAATATGATACCATATCTTAAAGCTGAGGTGACATATGCATGGTAGGCTGTGAGTACTGCGGATTGATTTACTACCTTTCTTAAGTTGTATAGCGCATAAGAAAATTGATTCAGCTTTTTACACAGGTTATCGATATGGTATTTCCACGTCAATTTACTGTCTACATTTAAACCTAAAAATTTGTTACATCGGTTTGATCAATTGTATGTTCTCTGTAAGCAACCACTAAATTCGGAGTTTTATTAGTTCTTTGTTTAAACTGCATGATTTTTGTTTTTTCTAAATTATTTTTTAAGTTGTTTTTGTTAAGCCATTCAATTATTAAGTCTAAAGATTTATTAATGTTTGATTCGTATGTTTGTACATTATTTCCCGTGAATATAACTGTGCTGTCATCCGCAAATAAAACCATAGGATAGCTGATTGCCCGAGGTAGGTCGTTTATATAGATGAGAAACAAAAGAGGACCCAGAACACTTCCCTGTGGTACTCCATATTTTACCTCCCTAACGCGTAACTGCGGTGAAATCCAATAGTGTGTGTGAAGTTCCCAATTCGCACTGGGCCCGCGTGGGAACCACGGCCCAACCCCTCTCATTCTGAGAGGATGCCTGTGCCCTGCAGTGGGACGTATATAGGCTGGGATGATGATGATGATGATTTTATATAACATACTAGTGACAACCCTAAGGGTAAAATTTTGCTGGGCAAAGTTGAAAAAAAGTAATACGAAAAACGTTCATGACATTGCCCACTGCCATAATTACAAAATTAATAGAGATAAGGTGTTGAGATTTTGTCTACATCGTTTTTAAACTGAATATTAGTTACAGTTAAAATTAAATACTTGTGGGACTTTCCTGGCTTAAAATACACTCGAAGTTTTTTCGTCCTAATTGGCCCGCCAAAAAACACGTCCGCACACCAAGCCAGCTCACGCGTGACAGAAGATAGATACGCGTCAACCGATAGGCCAGTGTTGCCTGCAATATGTTTAGCTATAAGCCACAGATTAGAATGAAAGTGTATTTGTAACTATTTTTGGTACATTTCGCTTTTACTGAAATGTGACGCGGTGGGCAAAGCTATAATGAAAAGGCAAAGATGTAAGTTTTTACGGTATCAAGTTATTTTTAATCTTATATCAATGAGTTTAGAATTCATGTTACTTTATTGGTTATGCGTGGCATCGGCCCTCAGGACGTCGCGGCATCGTGGTATCGAAATAAAGTAACATGAATTCTAAACTAATTGAAATAAGATTCAAAATAACTTGATAGTAATAAAATGCCACGCCGTGCCATGCCGTCAGTGGGCGCCGGTCATAACAATCTTAAAAAGTTAACGGTTTCAGAAAAAAATCGTGTCGGTCTTTTGACCCATTCGATGTTTTAATACATTCGGTCTTTCGTACTTCGGTATTGTAATACATACCCTCTCAGACCTACCGACTACAGAGAAAAAAGTTTCATAAAAATTGGTCAAGCCGTTTCGGAGGAGTTCGATAACATACACCGTGACACGAGATTTTTATATATTACATTTTTTATTGTCCCCCAGTCCTAATAGGAACCCCTATAGTTTCGCTATGTCCATCCGTGAGTCTGTCTGTCTTTTCATCCGTTCATCTATCCGTTCGAGGTTTTTTAAAAAATGATATGATAGTGCAAGATAGCGGTAAATTTGCTTGTCACTTTTACTTATTTCCCTGGCAGTGAAATCTTAAAGTGGTTGGTATATTACTATATCACATTAAAAAATGATCCTTTTTTTTAAAAAGAGATTCACTGATCTAGTAGAGGTATTTTTTATTTTTTTTTTATTTATTTATTGCGTTTCACATTGTACATTTGGTGTTACAAAATAAAATACAGCTTCAATGTGAACCCTGTAAGGGCACAGCAACAGTAGGACAGATACGCATTTCATTAATAATATGTCAGCATAATTATACACTATTATTTAAAACATTATTAATCATTTTTACAGCTAATTAAAATTAAAATTTAACGGATAAATAATTTTACAAATACATACCTACACACACATTCGCATTTACCAATTACACCATATCACATTCAGCAATAACTACAATTTAATTATCACGGTATAAATAATAATAAAGAATAAGTTTATTGAATCAGGCGTTACTTTGCGGAGGTCCATATTAATGAACTAAAACAATTACTTTGCTCACCCGCGACCTTACAATAGTTACGTTTATGCAAGAAATGTGCGTTCATGCAGTTCCTCCACCTCCACACTGTACGAACACACACAAATCACATAAACCCAACCATCACCACCACCAAGCTACACTGACGCGTATCGAACTCAACCAGAGCTCATCTTCAGAGTTACCACAACCGTATGCTATGCTACCAAATGTTAAACTCTCTGTTAATGTGTTGTGTGGAGTTTAACATTTGGTAGCATAGCATACGGTTGTGGTAACTCTGAAGATGAGCTCTGGTTGAGTTCGAAACGCGTCAGTGTAGCTTGGTGGTGGTGATGGCTGGGTTTATGTGATTTGTGTGTGTTCGTACAGTGTGGAGGTGGAGGAACTGCATGAACGCACATTTCTTGCATAAACGTAACTATTGTAAGGTCGCGGGTGAGCAAAGTAATTGTTTTAGTTCATTAAATAATAAGTTATAGATAACATTTTTTTTTTTTTTTTTTACATATCCTAGAATAAAATAAAATCAATATCAATTTTCATCAAAAAATTCTTGAACACTATAGTATGATTTCTCACTCAAAAATGCCTTTAGGCGGTGCTTAAATATGTTCATGTTATTTTCTTGTTTAATTTCTTTAGGTATCTTATTAAATATTTTAATTGACATAGCAAAGGGCGCTGTATGGATCATTTTTAATCTAGAAGCAGGAATGGCCAGTCTATTTTTTTGGCGTAAGTTTGACGGACGGTTATATTGTGGGAAGAGTGATATGTTATTCCTTACAAATATGTGATATGGTATTGCGCCCCCGGCGCTCTCACTGATACGTACGAAACGCAGCAGGAGTACTGTACCTCTACCATGAGTTTACACTGGTTTACGTGACCGTACTCGCTAGCGACGGCGTAAATTATTTGTATGGAGAATTGTACAGCGCCTCTAGCGGTCACTTACGGAAGTACTATTCTCCATACAAATCATTTACGCCGTCGCTAGCGAGTACGGTCACTGTGAACTAGTGTATACTCATGGTAGAGGTACTGCTGCTTCACGCCGGTGTTCTGTGAGAGGGTGGTACTGCTCCGGACGAGCCGGCCCATTCGTGATGCAGCGGTTAGCTACAAAATGGCTCTTCTCTTAGATTTTGCGGAACGTATTTGGAATGGAACTTGATTGAACGGAGAGAGGCACAGAGGCCCTACCACGAAGTGCATAATTCGAACTTCGTTTTGTGCCGTCCCGCTCACGCTAATATGATTTGACACGAGAGTGAGAGGGATAATACGACACGAACTTCGATTTTCGAATTTCGTAGTAGCGCCTCAGGGCGTGAAAACAAACGGCTTTACTTCATAGTACCTACTTTTGTATAATGTATACACCGTGAAATTTTAGTGGTTGTTTTCCCGAAACGAGGTGATTTAGTATCGATTGTACAATCGATTTATAATTACTATTTTGACTAGAGTCAAAAATCCAATTGTGAAAAACGAAAGTCGAAAATGACCGCAAACCAATAGTAACGCTTCGTTGGTACCTAACCTATCGTACGATCGTACGCTACTTGTACCAACGAAGCGTTACTATTGGTTTGCGGTCATTTTCGACTTACGTTTTTCACAATTGGATTTTTGACTCTAGTCAAAATAGTAATTATAAATCGATTGTACAATCGAAACTAAATCACCTCGTTTCGGGAAAACAACCACTAAAATTTCACGGCGTATAAAGTCGTTTTAAGGAAAAAGACTTACATTATGTATAATTAAAAATACAGTCTGGCCATGGCGACGGCCGTTGTAAAAAGGGGAAAGACAAAACGAGCTTAGCGCCCGAAGGGCGTATGTTCACAAACAATGTTGCTAGAGTCAAATAAGCTACATGGCATACACAAAGAGTATTGTATTGTAATATTATATTAACAAGAGTGGCAACTCTATGGTCAAATATGCACGTATGAAAGGTGCTGCCGCCCTACGGCTGCTCAAGAACTAATGCGACGTATCTATAGATGTATACTATACCTATCTATATGTATATGTTGGTAGTGATGTACAGCTATAGATACGCGTACGCGTACCTATAGCAATGTACGGTCAAGAATTTTAATTGATAGGCTAATTGCCACTATTCGTATTTTAGCCGTCTAATTCAAATCAGCATATACGAAGTATAAGCGGCTAAACCCGATTTGCGTGGGTATGTATTACAATACCGAAGTACGAAAGACCGAATGTATTAAAACATCAAAAGGGTCAAAAGACCGACACGATTTTTTTCTGAAACCGTAAATTTTTCAGAATTTATTAAAACGGCATCATACACAACCCATTAGGTTAGGTTAGGTTTGTTTTATACCAATCTTAAAAAGTTAACGGTTTCAGAAAAAAATCGTGTCGGTCTTTTGACCCATTCGATGTTTTAATACATTCGGTCTTTCGTACTTCGGTATTGTAATACATATCCATTTACATTATACGGCTAAAATACGAACATTGGCAAGTGGCCTATCAATTAAAGTCCTTGACCGTACAATTTGGTACGCCATGTCCAATGTCCATGTCCATGGCCGATGAATGACAAGTGACAAGTTTGACAAGTCAACCAAGATGGCCGCTAATTTAGTTCTTCAGCAAACACCAGAGATCGCTGTAGTCGCATGAAAAGTGATGATATATGTAAGTGTGCCCGGCCTGGGCATACACACATATTACTTAACTACATCTTCCACTACAAAAATCCCATCACAAAAATGCCAGAGCATGTCATATTTTTGACAAGGAGAGGCATGTGATACCATCTCCTGCAGTGGCGTATTATACCATCTGAGGCCCGTGGCAAACTCTTTGGATGGGGCCCTCCTACTAAAAATCGTCACGTTATAATTTAATTTTAATTTATTGAATCAGGCGTTACTTTGCGGAGGTCCATATTAATGAACTAAAACAATTACTTTGCTCACCCGCGACCTTAAAGGTCGCGGGTGAGCAAAGTAATTGTTTTAGTTCTTTAATTTTAATGTTTTATTGAGAGCGCAAGGCCCCTTGGGCCAGGGCCCTCTGAGCTCGGGGGCCTGTGGCATTTTGACAGCCCTGCCACCCTACAGTTACGCCACTCTCCTATAGTTATGCTTCAAGATCGTTTGAGGGTGAGTCAGATAAACACTTGTACAAACTAATTATGCTCTTGTGCAGTAAGTAAACAAAATGTGTTTTTATGTTTACCCTTGAAATGTCGACATACTTTTAATCGAATATCAGTTGAAAGTCAACGTTTCGCACGTTTATAACGATACTGACACTACACGAAATTATTCTCATTTCAAAAATTAAGTTCGTGTTAAAAGAAAATCAGGTTTATTTTTGAAAAGAAAATAATTTCGTATATACTTGAAAGGTTCAGGTAATTAACTAAATGTAAACAAAACAATGTCAACTGATGTCTTAAATACTGTAATTCTCCCATTAAACTATCTAAACATTTACATTTCTGTATTAAAATACGTTAGTCTAGTTTGTATTACAATGATACTTAGATAAATAAAATGTTTTGAACCCTAATGTGCCAAATTTGGAAACTGAAGTTTGTTTACATTTTAGTTAACTACCTAAACCTTTCAAGTATAGTGTCAGTATCGTTATAAACGTGCGATTTTGTATTTTTTCATTTCATCGAATATTCATTACCTGGAATGATTAGAATGAGTATTTTCAAATCATCGATTTATAATTTTTGTAAATATTATTTAATTAATATTAATAGATTGTTTATTTGGCAGATATTCATTTCATATTTTATTATTTCATACTTTTTTGAATATTGTAAATTTTATATCTTGAATATTATTTTTATATTTATCATTTCACAACTTCAATAATTTAAGTGAGGAACGAAACGCAATGTGCTCGCGGACGGAGGTGGGTAGATGTTAATTTGTTTAGTACCTAATCAATGAAACACTAATAATTGCAGTTGTTTTTTATACACCGTGAAATTTTAGTGGTTGTTTTCCCGCAACAAGGTGATTTAGTATCGATTGTACAATCGATTTATAATTACTATTTTGACTAGAGTCAAAAATCCAATTGTGAAAAACGAAAGTCGAAAATGACCGCTAACCAATAGTAACGCTTCGTTGGTACCTAACCTATCGTACGATCGTACGCTAGTTGTACCAACGAAGCGTTACTATTGGTTTGCCGATTTGAATGTTTTTTTGTATGCGTTTGGGTGGCGCCCTAGATGGTTTAGATTCACAAATCAGCCTGGCAGATGGCGCTGCAGTCGGTATCTAGGTTCATGCAATGCAGGACAACGTCTTTCGGGTCCGCTAGTACTTATACAGGGTTATTTTTAATTCACTGACATCCTCTTAACCCTGAATTCCTATCACTCAAACAAAAGTATTTTGACTTTTTAAAATGAAGCACTTTATTTCCCATATAAATACACAGAGTATCGTAAAAATAAGAGGTAATCTCCAATTTTCAAAACGTTATTACACCAAAAATATTAAGTTATGACAAAAGCCGTAAAACAAAAAACATTTGTTTAACTGGTAGGACTTTAGGGTTAAAAGGATGCTAATGAATTAAAAATAACCCTGCAACAATGAACAATGAAAATGCTAGGGAATCGCATGATAAATCCGATTCTGAGTAGTTATTAGTTATTTTTTAATATACTTAGGTAGTTCCTCCCCCAAACGGAACCCTTATAGTTTCGTCATATCTGTCTGTCCGTCCGTCTGTGCGGCGGTATTACAGGGGGTTTAATTTTTTTTAACGTTTTTTGATTGATTTTGCCGTAGGCGTAGGATGCACCGTTTTCAAGATACATATTTAACAAAACACCGGTTCTCGTCCGATCACCGAGGTTAAGCAACGTCGGGCGCGGTCAGTACTTGGATGGGTGACCACCTGGTTTCATTTTTGTTTTTTGAATGTTTTGTTATGTTATGACATACATTGTCACGTTAAACTATCGTCTATAAACCGACTTTACAGACAACCGGTTTTCAACAACTCTATTTTGTTCAGCTTAATTTTTGTTTAATTTTCATGTGTTCGTTTTTTTTGGATGTTAATAATCTAAACCAAAAATAAAATTAAATAAATGAAATTGGCGAGGTACATTATTATTACTTTTTTTAATTTACACATTATAATACAAGAAAACTTCTAAACACCGTAAATACGCAGGAGTCTCAGAACGAACGGGAGACTACTTACGTACTTGCGGCTATTGCTGTAGAAACATTACAACATTAGGTAGGTAAGTACGCTGAGCCAGGAGGCTCCCAAACTTTTTGGACAAATCCTACTAATACATATTATTAAATTAATTTGAAATTCCCTACCTAAATGTATATTCGAGGGGCCCTTACTCTTACTCTCACGCTTACGGGGCTTATGCTTATGGGGTAGTTGTAGTTGTATAGGCCACGATCCTTTAACTTACTTGAAGCAGACGAATTAAAAAATATCGTCCATTTTGACAGTTGACAGTCCGTCGCATAGAGTAAGATAAATATACCAAAAGGAATAGAGAGCGTACTCAACCCAATTATCTGTCACCCCATTTGATATGCCGCCATATTTTTTTTTTTTAAATACTACTTAGCTGCCCTCTGTAAATTGGTGTCTTGTGGATGCCATATACATACGTATGTATAAGTATAACCATATATGTCTATACTACTTGTATATTCTAAGTAGGAATTGAAAAAAAAAACAAGTATTACATACAAGCTTTATTATTTTTATGTTTCACATAATACAAATAAGAATCTTGTTTAATTTTATCATCAGTACCATCGTTATTAGTAATCACTACCACTATGTTTGTGACCTAATGTACAACACATATCGAATGTCGCGATAAACACAAATTAAAACAGAAATAGCGTCCAAATCGCAAACACAATAAACAATAATTCAAAAGCGTCTTTTCACTACGTAAAATCCAGCAACACATTTAGGAAACTTTCAAGACGAGAGCGAATTTCTTAAGTCGAGCAACCATTTCTACGACGTACACCGTAAATGACATTTTGTCTTCTGTGTTGCTAACAAAACCTTCAGAAATTTTCAAAAAAATTAGTACATGTTTTTGAGAATAAATTAAAATAAACACTTTAATTAGTTGCGTTTGATGAATGTAAATTATATAAATAAAAAACCGGCCAAGAGCGTGTCGGACACGCCCAAGATAGGGTTCCGTAGCAAGTACGAAAAAATCTTTGCATACTTTATTAATGTGGTTGTTTTGGTCCCAACGTCGGCGGTGCAGCGCCATCTATCGGCGAATCGGGTAACTAATCTACTGCAGTCTACTAGAACTAGTATGTATGTTGATTGTTTTTCAGATGTACCTAATATATTTTTTTTTATTTGAAAGAAGATACTGTTAGCGCGATCTTATAGGTACTTAAAGAAAAAAAATGCTTGCAATGAAGGTTAAAGTACAATCTTAATTTAGAAATATTTTTTTACAAAAACTTAAAAACTGCTCAACTGATTAAGTTGAAAATAATTTTCCTAGAAAGTTTTTATTAAGTTTAACTTACGTGATTTTTTTCATATTTTTTAGACGTGCGGTTCAAAAGTTAGAGGGGGGGGGGACACATTATTTTGAACTTTCGGAGTGAATATCTCCGAAAATATTCACTTTATCAAAAAATGGTTGTAGAAAACCCCTCTTTATTTTCAAATACCTATCCAATGATACCTCACACTATAGGGTTAGACGAGAAAAAAAAATCACCCCCACTTTACGTCTATGGGAGGTACCCTAAAAAAAAATTTTTTAGTTTTTTTTATTTAACCAATTTGTTGACGTGACTGATATATATATATTCATGCCAAATTACAGCCTTCTAGTACTAACAGTCTCTGAGCATAGCCGCGGACAGACAGACAGACGGACAGACATGGCGAAACCATAAGGGTTCCTAGTTGACTACGGAACCCTAAAAATGCATATTAAGATAGAAATTCATGAAAAAAAACTAACAGTGTGTATTTAAAACTAGATCTATCGCATGACATCTATCGCATCACTGCGACAAAACTTCGAGACCAAGAAGAGCTGGGGACTACGTGATCTCAAGAGATGGCGCTGTATTTAAGTTTCAAATCTGTCAAAATCAAAATGTTCTAACTTGTCTACCCCTGGTCCGTCGATAAGATAATTAAGGCATTATCATTATTTATTATTTGCATTAGAGCATTTTTCGATAGTTTACATACAATACAGTTTGGTTAAATCTCGGCTTTCAGCAAAAATATTTTAGAATCATGTCGTTGTTCTATGACTCTAGTGATATACAAAGGATGAATCCTAGAAAGCGTAAAGTGCCTATAGAAAAAACGATTGTAAAGGAAAGTTATTCGTGTGATTTCTGCGACGATGCGTATGACAGCGAAACTGATTTACATGTTCACAGGAAGTCCAACCATAGGATCGCACTGAATAAAATGCTCGTTGACGACGCAGTTTGCAAGGTAATAATAATCATTTATTGCTTTATATGTTTATAAGGTCTTACAAATAAAAATGAATGAAAGAATGGAGGGGATTAGCTGGACTGAAAGGAGAACTAATGAGGAGGTTTTAGAGTTGGTGGAAGAGGAAAGGCGGCTGTTAAGGACGATTGAAAATAGGAGAGGGAATATGCTGGGGCATCTGATACAACATGACAGTTACATAAAAACTATTTTGGAAGGGCAAATAGAAGGCAGGCGAGGCAGGGGAAGACCGAGACGGTCATTTATAGATCAAGCCAAGGAAAAAGTCAATGTCATGTTGTATCAGGAGCTGAAAACGCTGGCAGAGAACCGAAAAGAGTGGGCGATTACTCCACCGACAAGAGCTAAGCTCTTAAATGGATGATGATGATGACAAATAAAAATATGTCCGAATATAACCCTATATGGGCACAACAATTACATTTAAGAGGATATGATGCGCACCATTTCTCCATACAAACATAGTCCCCTGTTTCCTCTCTGGATAATGATATGAGAGCAAATATTTTTTTACCATAAAATCTATAATCCTCCATGGCCATGCCCCTGGGCCATTATTTTATTTTAGGGCCATTAATCTTTTGTGAAATATAAGGCATACCTGGTGATTTTTTCAAGTGTAAATAACTTATATAAAAACTAAAATAACTAAATTTAGTGGCTGTTTCACCACTTTTCTTAAAGTTCGGATTAGCTTAATCATAACCTTATTTGACAGATGGAATTAAAATTTCTGTTTCACCAGTCTTGATTAGCGCTAAGTGACGGACAAACTGTTTCTTAATTTGACCATCAGATCAGGAGGCATTTAGCATTTTTATCCGTCACATAAAGTTAGTTTATTTTTTTGTGGCCATGGTTGGAGAGCCCTTCAGCCGGTTTCAGAAAAATAAATCTAAGTATTTTTTATTTTTTAAAGAAAGAGTAATAACAAACTTTTTTTCAGTGGCTCAATCGTTTGTTCTACCTGAACTTGTATGTCGCCATTAAAAAAAAGTTTATCTGTCAAATGGTTTGGCGCCACTTTTCCATTTGTTTTACGTGATTTTATTTTTCTTTGTTATTGTTAACAAAATATCGTAAATAAATACCATTTTTGGATCAATTATAATGTTACATATTTGTTTATGCAAAAAAAAATAGATGTATTCAAAAATTATATAGTTAACCATTTCTTTTTTTTTTTAATATAATATAATTTATTTACACATATTCTATATAAATTAGAAATATACATTAGGAAGTAATAACAGATAAAAATGGAAACTAATAAATTAGTAAACTATGAAAAAAAAATGTCAAGTCAGTCTGTCAGTCGGAGTGTGGTAGGGCAGCACCATCATCAAAGCCAAACAGCTTCGCTGCTGGCTTCCATTTATGTCGGGTGCCTCGAATGCACATGCTAGTCGCTCTAAATATAGAAGTTATTATCCGAGCTCTTAGCCAGCCCAAGACGCAAGACAAAGAGCGGTCCCAGCGAGATGCAAGTGCTTCCCCGAGGTGTTTCACAATGGTGGCCATTTGTGGTGCAAAGACTCCATCTACGGAGGTGACAAGGGGTGTAAATGTGGCATGACGCAGCTCGCAGGCATTGGCATATTTGTTTTGCTTTTCCGATTCGGCAGATTTTAAGACAGAAGCAACAGGGCGTGAGATGTAAGAAGGAGCGTCGGTGTCTACGACACGGATATCGAATAACGCCTCCCTCTGGGCAACCCACACGCCGCGGCAAGCTAAATCGCCTCGTAGGCCACTATCACCTTCAGTGATAATTGGTTCTTTGACTACATTTCCCCACGCTTGTTGACATAATTCACAAAAGAGATCTCTTATTTAGTTGTGACGTCTCGTGATTAGACCGCCAGTTTTGCAACAGAGGGCATGATCAATATTGAAATCGTTATTGCCGCATCCATCACAAGATTTTGGCATAGAGATTGGTGTTTGATGGTAGCGTATTGAAAGGGCATCACGGAATTCATATGGAGAAAGGTCAAAATGATCTTTTCTTGTGGGTATAACGGATAACCAATTGGAGGATTTTGTTTTCATTATGGTCACAATTGATCTTTCAATGGCTCTTCTTTTGATGGGAGGGAGCTTGGTTAAGATAGAAACCATAAGATTGTCATCACGAGTTTCTTTCTGTTTATGGTATTCTTTACGTGCATTATGATGTTCTGCAAGTTCCATATGTTTCATTTCAATTAACGAGGAAGATAGAACTGTGCAGCCTTTTTTGGATGTATCATAGTATAAATTTGAAGTGGTGGCACCATCAGATATTGCTAATCCTCCTTTATGTATTGGTAAAGAAAATAAGTCAGCTTCTAATGATGACACATCACCCCCTAGTAGGGTCGGCAAAAAAGTTATGCGTAAGGTATTTGTTAAAGGACCAAAGTATTCTGCGGCATCTTTTAGGACTCGTAACAAAAATGACCATTGAAATTGTGCAGCTTTGGTTAAGGCAGTATAGGCGGCTTGTGGTGAATCTTTACATATGAGAGATAATTTTTCTAAAGTGGAAACCCATTTATGTACGTTCTTTTTTTCCAAAATTCTCTTTGCCTTCTCCGATGTAGCTTCCCAAATAGCGAGATCCAGTTACAATTGTAACATTAGTATTCTTGAATATATGAGTTGTTTTCTGTTTGTCTGTCTCAGATACTATTAAGAATGATTTTTTGCCTTACCTTCGATGCCGCTGCTTAATCCGCTGCAGAGTTGCGAGTTGGAGCATGCTTCGGTAACCTCGGAGCCGGTGGCTTCAATCACACATTTCTTTTGCTTTAATAATGAGTGACTTTTTGAACGAAAGTGTGCGAACAGGAACGCGTGGTCGTGAAATGCGACGTTGCCATTCCGACTTTTTGTTAAACCCACGATTAGTTAAGTGGTACTTAGTTTGCACAGGACCGGAGTGGTGAAACTGAAAAAACACTAGCTGACAGATTTGTCCAGTACTTAGTTTATTCATTGGTTACGTAACCAGCAGTTTGACAATAAGGTGGTGAAACACCCCCTTAATCTTTTAAAGCAAAAACTCTTTAAATTTAAAGAAATTCTGTGAAAAAAATTGGTAACTCAGCGGAGTATACACCAATTTCCATACAAATGGCGGGGGCATGCATGACCACTGCGTTACCCACTTTATAGATAATAATGATTACTTTTTATACGTAGTGATAATTTTAAAATGTAAGCTTAATTATGTACCTATTTAAATGTTTAATAACAAAACCGAGCAGTTTACCGTTTTTGTAAAAAAAATATTTGAAGAGCACATTACAAAAAATACTGGCCCTATAATAAAATAATGAGCCCCCTATGTTTTATTTTTTTCAATATTCCATTAACATAAGAGGTAGAAGCCTTCAAAAACAATGAAAATTGCCTAATCTTAGTGTCATATTCAGACACCCATCATAAAAATTACCCATATCTTAATATATATAAAAGAAGAAACTGACTGACTGACTGACTGACATATCAACGCACAGCCTAAACCACTGGGCCTAGAGATTCCAAATTTGGCATGTAGGTTTCTTATAAGGTCTAGGGGTGCACTAAGAAAGGATTTTTCAAAATTCACTCCCTAAAGGGGTAAAAAGGGGGTTCAAAGTTTGTATGGGGAAACAAGATTAGTTCACAGAAATACTCCTAATGATAAATGAGTAAACACGTGTTTCAGGTTTTTGAGAATTCAACCCCTAAAAGGGGGGAAAGGGGTAACAAAGTCTGAAAATCAACATGGGTGTTGTTTCTATGGTTTATCGGGTTGCTGGTTATGAAAACAACAACGGTTTTAAAATCCAATGTGGCATACGTAAAATACCATCTCCCTGGATGGGGTGCGATGGGGTTGAAATGTCTAAATATCAATATGGGTGTCGTTTTTAATGTTTTGCCCAAACCACTGGACCTAGAAACTTGAAATTTTGCACATAGATACCATATACAATGTAGGTATCCACTAAGGAAGGATTTTTGGGAATTCCCACGGGAACGGGAAAAAACGGGATTTATATATTGGATTCCGAGTGACCCTATCTCAGTAACTATAATAACTAGACTCTTCAAATTTGATCTGACAAGTAGGTATTACATTAGTTAAAACATTAATTTCAGGATTTTTCAAAATTCTCACGGGATAAGGAAAAAACGGGATTTATATATTCAGGTCAACGGAATCCTATGAACTATAATTACTAGACTCTTCAAATTTGGCATAGAAGTAGGTAATTATAATAGTAAAAAAAAACTAAAAAACACGCTTTAAAAAATAAAAAATTAATTTTAATAAATTTCAATTCACTATTCTTATAGTGCAGTAAAAAATCTTAATAAGCAATTATTATATTGTTATATCCAGATCAAAATTTGTAAACAATTCTAAATATTGATAAAATAAATAATAATAGTTTAAAATATTTTATTGTAAAAAAAGCGTGGGGTGCTTTTTAAGATGTTATCAAAATGACAATCCTTGACAATTGACACCATGCAATGCATGCAATGCATGCATGTAATTGCTGGTCACTGATATAACCACATAAGATTTGGTAGATGTTGCCACAAAATCACATTTGTCAAATCAGTTCAGTTGTATGGTTGGAGTACTTAGAGTGATATCGCCAGATGACAAGCAAAACTCACTAAAATTTCTGTTGCTGCTCTTCAAAAAGTCGTATCTAGTTAGTAATTTGATACTGAGATACGAGCTTTGTTTTAAGTAGGTATTTGGTACTTTGTGACTTTTTTTTTTTCTCAAAACATTGGTATACATGTATACATACATAGGTCAGATAGCAATACAAGTCAAATTACAAAAATTAAAATTATATAAAACTAAATTAAATCAAATAATAAAATAATTTTTGACTTTGCTTTGTGACTTTTGCTTGTCGAAAGAACGCTTAACTCAGTACGCTTAGTATAAGTTTTACTTCACCAAAATACTTCTCGATTGCGTTTAAGTAAAAAAGTCAATTACTAGGGAAACATGGACAGCGCTTCCGCGGCCGCGCGTCCATGTTTCCATAGAATTGAAATTTTTACGTATACGCGATCGAGAAGTATTTTGGTGAAGTAAAACTTATACTAAGCGCACTGAACTCGAAACTCCAGACCGCTCTCTATCTGCGCGCGCTCATGAACATTTTCGGAAAAAGATGATTTGTCACCCGACAATATGTAGGGACGACGAAAACATATCATCGCCCTATATTATTATATATATGAGATGAGATTATAGCATGCATTGGTTATTATGGATACCAAAATGTTATTGTTGAGTGAGACACCTAAAAAGTTAAAGAACAATCTATGATATGAATCGGAACAACCGCTTTAGCCTAGTTGGTAGTGACCCTGCCTACGAAGCAAGAGGTCCTGGGTTCGAATCCCGGTAAGGGCATTTATTTATGTGATGAGCACGAATATTTGCTCCCGAGTTATGGATGCTTTCTATGTATTTAAGTATTTATTTATCTATATAAGTATGTTTATCGTCGTCTAGTACCCATAGTACAAGCTTTGCTGAGTTTGGGACTAGGTTGATTTGTGTAAGATTGTCCCCTAATATTTATTTATTATTTATTTATTTATTATTTGAATAGGGAATTGAGTAAGCACCCATGGGGCTGATATGATCACCTGGAGTGTTGAAAGCCTCGGCAAAAATAAGAAAAAAAGAACAACCTATGATAGTTTGTAACATTGTTACTTCAAATGTCACGGGGATACTCTTAGACGGCAGATCAGCGTAATTTTTTTCATTGTGACAATATTTCTCACCCATCTCTAGTACAAATAGAAAATCATCCACTTGAAATAATATGTAAAATCAGAAAAATGCTAATGCTCAATACTTCTTCAATAACAAAAGTTATCCATCCGGAATATTGTCAAAAATGGAATCATGTCCCATGGTTAAATTGTCATAAATCATAAATCATAATATTTTATTTGCTAGAATACAGTCAAGCGGATGTTCATAATTATTTAAATCTTTGCACAGTGTATTCTGCCTGCTAATGGGCATGCACATATTCTGTTATTATAATTAGTCTCAACTTTAATAAATATGAGGCTTATAATCTAGATATTCTTTTACAGAGTAAAATGCATTTTGAGTTAAAAATTCCAATAAAAGTTTCTTAAATTCAAAATTGATATAGGGGCATTTTACAAAAAAGTGTACCTTTTTTTTATGTGATTTTGAATCATTTTCATAAAGAAAAGTGTCCTCACTTTTGGGTCAGTTTTGTGACATTTTTTTCATACAGTTTGTATGGGTCGTCACAAAACTGAAACGAAAAATTTTATGGAAATTTAGGGTAATTTTTTAATCATCAACATCAATAGCGCTCTTGATCCTGAGTAAGGGTCTCCCCAAATCTATCGACACGGAATCGGCTTCAGCCGATCGGAAAAACCTTATGTCAACGCAATAAGAGCGAAAAAGACGTCGATAGGCTCGGCTCCATTCGGCCCGCGTAGCCGAGCCGATCGACGTATTTTTCGCTATTATTGCGTTGACATAAGGGCCTACGCTAGCTGACGCGGACGCCCGCCGCGTGTGCACCCGCTCGCGGGTTGAAAATCTACGTAAAATCCGTCGCACGCGCCCTCGCCACTTAGCGCTGTTCATACAACTTCTTATTAGACGCGCGCACGACGGGCGTCCGTTCCGGGCAATCCGCGTCAGCTAGCGTAGGCCCTAAAGGTTTTTCGATCGGCTGTAGCTGAATTTGGGAAGACCCTAAAAAAGACCCACAATTCCCTCATTCAAAAAAAGCGAATGGTACACTTTATGGAAAATGCCCATAGACCAAAAGAAATAATGACCGCACCTCTTTTTATTTGACTAAAAAAAATTTTTTTTTCAGACTTGTATCAAAAAGTATGATAGCCACGATCACCTTGTAAAACACATTAAAACAGCACATCTGCTCAGCTCGGAGGACTCTAAATTTGTCGAACGAGACATCTTCATGTGCGACATTTGTCACTTAATCTTCTTCAACAAGCAAATGCTGGCTGTACACATGCAGTATTCCCATGACAAGGCCACTAGACACTACGGGACCACCGACTGTCCGAAATGCCATCGACAAATACATTTAAAGAACGCATGGTTCCATTTGCAGCGGCATTTGATTCAGAGTATCAGCACATGTCCAATATGTTTCAAAAAGTGCAAGAACCAAAAAAGTTTGCACTGCCACCTCCAGACACACCCAAGGAACCACAGATGCTATATATGCCAATATCATGCGAGTAATGAAAAAAACTTTGAATCCCACATGGAGACTCATGATAATGGTAGTACTCTCAAAATCAATGATGATAACTTTTTTATACTTCAAATCAATCCAAAACGGAATAGTTACAAACGTGCCCCATGGGGTTATAAGTTATGTGAGCTGGTGATATGTGTGTTATGCAGAGCTATATGCAATGAAGAGGATATAAGCAACCATATATCTCGCTATCATGTTACTACACCGCAGCCCGAAGCGAAGAAACCAGTTTGTCTATGTGGCGAGAGTTTCTTCAACAACATATTGCTGAGGCACCACGTTTTCAAAATGAAAAGTGACGGTCACGGGCCATGTGAATAAAGTTTTGTAATTTAAAAAAAAATATATATATATACACACGTCGACTTGAGAACCTCCTCCTTTTGTTTTCGTCGGTTGATAAAGTACGCTATACTTCATTTTTTTCAGCATTTGAAAAGGGTAAGCAATCTTGATGAGTATTTTTATTGAAAAACGCTTTTATAAACTATTAACAAGTTTGCTATGAAGTATCTTTTTTTTTTAACTGCATTTTTTTACTTTTACGGTCATCCCGTGAAATCCATATGTTTCAAACTAAATACAAACTGAAACATGGATGCATAGAAAGAAGCCAAACTAAACCTTTTTTGTTTAAACTCCTTACCAGTGGTGGTGTAGGGGAATAGCTCGCGGCACGGAATGCTGAGGACATGGGTTCGATTCCCAGCGCTGGTCTTTTGTCTGGGGTTTTTTCTATGCATCCATGTTTCAGTTTGTATTTAAAATAATAATAATAATAATAATAATAATAACTGTGGAGGACTGTCCGCTAGCACATCCTCATGGTGTATTAGGGGATAGACCTCCATAGTTGCGCCCATCTCATTTATATTATATGGTACCAAAGGCCTCTTCATGTTGGCTTCGGCCCCATGAATGCCTTTCAAATGACCGGGTCCCCATGGGCCCGTGATCGGAAATCCGTACCAACATAATAATAATAATAGTGATCGGAAATCCGTACCAACAACATAATAATAATAATAGTTGCGCCCATCTCATTTATATTATATGGTACCAAAGGCCTCTTCATGTTGGCTTTGGCCCCATGAATGCCTTTCAAATGACCGGGTCCCCATGGGCCCGTGATCGGAAATCCGTACCAACATAATAATAATGCCATTTAGGTACATATTTCCGGTTCAATTGACACTTATTACAATTATTTATAAAATTTATCTAATAATGGCGTATCTTCTGGCATAAGCCTCCTCCAACAGTCTCCACTTACCAGTTTGTATTTAGTTTGAAATATATTAACTATTACTTTTGAAAATGTAAATTTTATTTTAATAATTACCACCTTAAACCTTACCTTTTTACCTTGTTGTTTGCTATGTACTTTTGTTTATGAAAATAAACTATTATTATTATTATTATTATTTTATTATTAATAATGTAAATAACCATATTTCCTTGCTAATTCTTACATATTTGCTGCGATTTATTTTTCAAAAGATTTTTCAATCAAAAGTCACTTGAGATCGCAAACCTTCTTTCTAATGCTAAAAAAAGGAAGTATCCAATCCTTTTTTTATTTCTAGGCTTTAGCCTGCTTTAAATTTACCTTTCAAATCAAATAGGTAATATTTATTTGTATGAATATGAACACAGTCTTATGCTAATGGGTGAATCGACTTTGTTGTATTGTTTTCTCTGTCCCCGGTTATCCAAGTGACACTTTATACTGTTTCATAGAAAAATGCTTAGGTTGTCCAAGGGACAAAATTTGTGTAACCATAGCAACGGGTGGCACTAAAAAAAAATTGATTCACCTTAATAGGTACATGCATATTCAACCAGCATGCAGGTACAAATGTTCAATGTAAAATTGTAGTAGCAACTGCCAGAATAGTCGACAACCTAGGGGCCCCGCAACGCCAAGGGGCCCCGCGCGCTCAACAAAGAAATAAAAAGGTTTCAGAGTGAAAATTGAATTAGATTATATCCTCAATTACAATAAGTATTCTTGCTATTTTTCGATGCATGCTACCAGTACCAGTTGATTTGATTTGACTTCTTGAAAAGTGAGGTTGATATTTGGTTGGGTGGGGGGCCCGAAAATTGCATTGCCTGGTGTGGGGGGGGGGAACAATGTTAATCCGGTCCTGGCGTTCCTTCGAACTAATACTGCTCTAGATATTTTTTAACCCCCGACACAAAAAGAGGGATGTTATAAGTTAGACCGCTAGGTATGTGTGTGTGTGTGTGTGTCTGTCTGTCTGGGGCATGTGGCTCATAAACGGGTGAACCGATTTGGATGCAGTTTTTATTCGAAAGCATGTTTCTTGGCGATGGTTCTCAGCCATGATGATGATGATGATGATGTTTAATTGGTTGGTTGGATAGTTATCAGCTCTTTTGTTAGCTGAGGAAGGGATCTTAGACGCATAATGGGCATTTACTTTGTTTCCAAACATATACACCGTGAAATTTTAGTGGTTGTTTTCCCGAAACGAGGTGATTTAGTTTCGATTGTACAATCGATTTATGATTACTATTTTGACTAGAGTCAAAAATCCAATTGTGAAAAACGAAATTCGAAAATGACCGCAAACCAATAGTAACGCTTCGTTGGTACCTAACCTATCGTACGATCGTACGCTACTTGTACCAACGAAGCGTTACTATTGGTTTGCGGTCATTTTCGACTTACGTTTTTCGCAATTGGATTTTTGACTCTAGTCAAAATAGTAATTATAAATCGATTGTACAATCGAAACTAAATCACCTCGTTTCGGGAAAACAACCACTAAAATTTCACGGTGTATATGTGACCTGAAAAATTTGCTTTGGGGGTTTTTAATTTATAGTTATGTATAGGTACTAGAGAGGTCTCCAGTTAACGTCATAAATAAGTAATCACTTTTGGACCTTGTCGTTTTCAGACGTTACATAATTTTGTATGGCTTCTCAAACATGACGTTAAAGTGACAAAGTACAAAAGTGATCACTTATAGGCCGGCGCCCACTGACGGCATGGCACGGCGTGGCATTTTATTACTATCAAGCTATTTTGAATCATATTTCAATGAGTTTAGAATTCATGTTACTTTATTTCGATACCACGATGCCGCGACGTCTCCTGAGGGCCGATGCCACGCATAATCAATAAAGTAACATGAATTCTAAACTCATTGAAATAAGATTCAAAATAACTTGATAGGAATAAAATGCCACGCCGTGCCATGCCGTCAGTGGGCGCCGGCCCTATGACGTTGACCCTCCCTTTTTCCCTGAATGGCAGATTCTGACAATGGCAGATTCTTAAAACGGCAGATATTGTACAGTTATCTACAAAATACGTAGACTGGAATTGATAGGTACCTACCAAGATCAAGAGTAAAAAATGCAGGAGAATAAAGTAGAAAAAGATCAAAAAATAGAAAAAGTTATACAGATTACTTTACAAGGCAACATTTCAACAATAAATTAAATAAATAAATATCACGGGATAATTCACACCAATTGACCTAGTCCCAAAGTAAGTTAAGCAAAGCTTATGCCACAGATTACTTAATAGTTACTTCGTAACAGATACTGCATCCCGTACAAAATCTTGGTACTTACCGCGATTGTAGCCACAGATTATACTACTCCGTCTCCTTAAGAATGTGTGCGTGCCGACAGTGACAAGGGCTGGCAGTTTGGATTAATTTTTTTTTCTCTACATGTTGTTTTACCATTTTGTCGGGATAATTGCTATATATTATATCCATGCAAACTTTCTAGCACTAATATTCCCTAAGCTAAGCCACGGACGGACAAAGGGACAGACGGTCATGGCGAAACTATAAAGGTTCCGTTTTTGCCATTTTAGCCCTGGAATCCTAACAAAAAAGGATATTTATTGTAATGCGCAGAACACATTGCCATGCTCACAGTACCCTAAAGTTATACTAGATACGACGGTCAACTTTCGAACTTCGCATCGTGCCATCCCGCTCACGCTTATAGCTTTTTATAGAAGAGTAAGAGGGACAGCACAATACGAACTTCCAAATTGTTATAATATTAGCTATTAATTCTAGCATAGTCATATTGAAGTTTGCCCCCTGTTTCACCATTTTCACTTATAAAAGTCCAGGCGGCATATTTTTTCCGTGGAACACGAATGAACGTGCGCCGGCGTGCGCTTGTGACAACCTACTGAAATTTCGATTGTAGCAGATCGTCCCCGCGGTAGGTAAATATCGCGCGTAAGTACATGGCATGCATGAGGCCTGCTTATGCTGTGGGTACAGGCCATGGATAAACATTTTTATAAAAGTATACCTATATGTAATTCTACTGTACGTGTGTATGTCACTGAACTCCTCCTAAACGTCTGGACCGATTTGAATGATTTTTTTGTATGCGTTTGGGTGGCGCCCTAGATGGTTTAGATTCACAAATCAGCCTGGCAGATGGCGCTGCAGTCGGTATCTAGGTTCATGCAATGCAGGACAACGTCTTTCGGGTCCGCTAGTACTTATACAGGGTTATTTGTAATTCACTGACATCCTCTTAACCCTGAATTCCTATCACTCAAACAAATGTTTTTATTTTACGACTTTTTAAAATGAAGCACTTTTTTCCCATACAAATACACAGAGTATCGTAAAAACAAGAGGTAATCTCAAATTTTCTAAACGTTATTACACCAAAAATATTAAGTTATGACAAAAGCCGTAAAACAAAAAAACCATTTGTTTAAGTGGTAGGAGTTTAGGGTTAAAAGGATGCTAGTGAATTACAAATAACCCTATATAAATAGATACATACTAAAATAAAATACAGGGGACCGAAGAGCTGGCAGCTTCCTCGGACAAAGAATTAGCTTAGCTATTCAAAGAGGAAACGCTGCCAGCATCTTCGGCACCTTGCCTAAGGGGACTAGCTTTCAGAATATGTTTTAGTTGTAATTATCATCTATATATATAAAAATGAATCCCTATTTCCCTTGGTCACGGCATCACGCATGAACGGCTGGACCGATTTCACTAATTCTTTTTTTGTTGTCTTCGTCATTGTCAGGAGAAGGTTCTTATGAAAGAAAAAATTAAGAAAATTGCCCGGAAAATTAGAAAATATAAGAAAAATTACCGTCCAGAATAACTTTTCTAATGTAAATGTAAATGTTTCTTTTATAATGGCGTTTGACATAACTGCCAGTCGTTTGACAGTTAGCGTGATTAACTAAATACGATCGTTTAAATTAAATGTACGGGTCGAAATTTTATTCATAAAACTAGCGACGCGCCCCGACTTCGTCGTGTGGGTGTAGTTTGGGGAAAAAGAGGTAAATAAGAATAAGAAAGAATAAGAAATTTATTTGATTTCTCCACCACCAAGTACAATGTAGGAACTTAAATATTATAATAAAGTTGTAATTGGGAGACTTGAGTGGGGGAGACTGGTGCCCGAACTAGGGAGATCCTGTGTGTCAGGTCACCAGGTCTCCTGCCCTCAGATGTCCGCAACTACTGAGTTACAGTTAAAAAATATAAAAAATAAAAATAAAAACAATTTGAAAAAACAATTTGCGTTACAAATTACATTAAGAATATGATATAGATTTTAACCATAGTTCATAAGGATGTGTATGTGTGTGTAAGTGTGTTTGTGTGTGTGTATGTGTGTGTGTGTGTGTGCATGTGTGTGTGTGTGTGCGTGCGTGTGTGCGTCTACGTGTGAGCGCGCGAATGAAAGTGTCTGCGCGGTGTATATAAACTTACCACCTTAAATTATAGACTTTCTTTATTTTTCACACCTATTTTTCAAAGTTATACCCGTGCGTAGCCGGGGCGGGTCGCTAGTTATTTTATATTTTTGTTTTCTTTTTTCTTATTGTACATATTTTTTTTACTCTAGGATAGTTGTACATAGGTATATAATATAAGTATTGTGTTGTAAATAATTTTTATCTCCTTAAATAAATAAATTATACTTGCAATGTTAACTAAAATACTTGTTAAACACCCAAGACCCGAGAACGAATATTCGCATTTTTCATACAAATATCTGCCCCGACACGGGAATCGAACCCTGGACCTCAAGCTTCATAGTCAGATTCTCTAAAAAATATACAAAAATAGTACAAAATAATACACCTAAAAATAATATAAAATAAACCTGCGACAGTCTTCAAACGACTGAAGTTAGTTTTGTTAAAAGAAAAAAGTTGAGTTTGTTGTAAGTTTGTCTTAGTTATGTTAATTTGTTTATTCAAAATAAACTGTCAATAACTTTGAGCCGAATTGAATTATTATATTACTTAACTGTACATCTGCCGTTTTAAGAATCTGCTATTCATTACCAGAATCCACCGTTTTAAATAATCTGCCATTTCAAGAATCTGCCATTCAGGGAAAAAGGGGTTGACCGGTTGACCCTACCATTCATTTGCTCGTGCCTAAAATACTATGTTCCCAAATTACCAGATTTTTCAAAATACTAAGTACATTACCTACTTACTTATAGTTAAGATGTAGGTATAGTTTTAGTTTTTTTTTTTTAACTTAGGGACCCAATACATCCCTGTATTGTTTTTTTTTATATAATTATTATTATTATTTTATTTAATTCTATATTTGTATGGTTTTTTAGTTTGTAATTTATTATATTTTAATTTGAAAAGATTACTTCCTGCCAAGTTTCTTGCGGCGCATTCTTCTTGGCAATGATGGTCCTTACGAAAGCACTGGTAGTTTTAAAAAAGTGACATGTAAAAGAGCCCTTTGCGGCCTATTTGCAGAATAAACGTTTTGATTTTTTTTTTACCTACCACATTTCTAGATTACTAGATTCTCGTTGCACTTCATCACATAACAAAATCGAAGATTATTCAAGGAAGTGATTTTTTGGTGGAATGTCTTACGTTGGACATATGGTATAGGTAGGTAATGGGAATGTAATAATTAAGTAGGTAATGTAGTATTTTAGGAACATGGTGTTTTAGACACAAACGTACTTATTCATTTCGTATGACATTTTGACCTCCGATTAACACAATTGGGATGCACCAAAAAAAATTACCTATAGTTTTTATATTTTTTTTGGAAAGAATAGGATATTTTAAGATACCATTTTCATCGATTTTGAATTTGGTTGAGTATTTAATTTTTTATAATTTTTTTAAGAAATACGTTGGATGACGTCACAGTGAGAGAGCCACGTTTCATTGCCTAGAAAAATTCAAGTCGTACATAAAATAATCTGTGGCACTACTGATTTGTCTTGTCACTGTCAATAATACAAGCACGGCTTAGGGTCCTAAATTAACCATGACAAAATAGTTTTATTTATTTCTCTTCTTTTAGCTTTGATTATTCCTGTTTGTTTAATGGTGTGATAGTAAATAGATATTTTTTATTAAAATTTTATATTTAAATTCTTTTATATTTACTTGTAACGTAGTAATTTAATAATTAAATTTGTAAAAATACATTGGAAATACTCGTATACGTTTCGGACTTTACGATAAATGACAACTGTTTAAAGCCAGGTGCGTATCATGTGATTAAAGTTCTGTCTTTGTCACTCTTTGCTATTATAAGCAGGACAGCAACATTTCAAACTGTCAATTTGCTTTAGAGTGTAGACCTGCTTTGTGATGATTCACTGCAGGGGTCAAATGAAAGTCATTACTTAAATTTTCTTTATTTATTTCAGTTTATCATATTTTTGGAATCTGATTTCTGAAAACGCTTCACAAAGCCTATTTCTTTCGGTTTCCGATTTATTATACGTTGTTAAAAATTGGGACATCCCAATTCAGGTTTTTAGGGTTCCGTACTCAACTAGGAACCCTTATAGTTTCGCCATGTCTGTCCGTCTGTCTGTCTGTCTGTCTGTCTGTCCGCGGCTAAGCTCAGAGATCGTTAGTACTAGAAAGCTGTAATTTGGCATGAATATACATATCAGTCACGCCAACAAAGTGGTAAAATAAAAAATTAAAAAATAATTTTTTTTAGGGTACCTCCCATAGACGTAAAGGGGGGTGATTTTTTTTTTTCTCGACTTTTCCTATAGTGTGGGGTATCGTTGGATAGGTCTTTTAAAACCATTGCGGGGTTGCTAACATGATTTTTCTATTCAGTGATCTGTTTGCGAAATATTCAACTTAAAAGTGAAAATTTTCATTAAAATCGAGCGTCCCCCCCCCCCCTCTAAAATCTAAATCTAAAATGTTAGGCGGAAAAATTTGAAAAAATTCAGAATGGTAGTAAATATATCAAATTTACTAGGAAAATTTTAGCGGCTAAGATTGCTTGGAAATTATTTGTAGTTTAAGAGTAAATAGTAGCCTAAGGTATAAAACATACCTAAACTTGGATGATTCCGTACACATACGAAATCCTTAGAAAAATATTACTTGATTTTTTTGTAATGGCTACGGAACCCTACCTTGTGCGTGTCCGACACGCTCTTGGCCGGTTTTTAGAAATTCCCATGAGATATGGAAAAAAAGGGACTCGTTAATCTCATTATACCTACATATGTAAGTAAGTACCTATACAGGGTTATTTGTAATTCACTGACATCCTCTTAACCCTGAATTCCTATCATTCAAACAAATGTTTTTTTGTTTTACGACTTTTTAAAATGAAGCACTTTTTTCCCATACAAATACACAGAGTATCGTAAAAATAAGAGGTAATCTCAAATTTTCAAAACGTTATTACACCAAAAATATTAAGTTATGACAAAAGCCGTAAAACAAAAAACATTTGTTTAAGTGGTAGGAGTTTAGGGTTAAAAGGATGCTAGTGAATTACAAATAACCCTCTATATTGTTGTTGTTGTATTGTATATTTCTGTACTGTACTGTACACAGATGATAATGGTAGTTATTGCATGTTGCTTTGCCGGTTTCCTTTATTCAATGAAAGAGGAAGTCGGAAGCAGAAGTTAGTAAGAAATAAAACTTCAAAATTGTTGTTGATATTTTTATTCTGTCGTCGTTAGACAGTTTAGAGAAACCGGGCTATTGCAGGTATGAAGTTGTGCTTCTTTCTCAGCAATCTGGAAAAAGAAATCTTATTAAAACTATAGGCCTATTTGGGTCATCAATCATCATCATCATCCTACCCTGTACAGGGTGTAAGGTGTACAGTCGACTACAAAAAGATCGATACCGCCAAAGTTACAAAGATATGTATACACACCTTTATTGACTTAACATTAAGGTCGTGTATACATATTTTTGTAACTTTGGCCGTATCGATTTTTTTGTAGTCGACTGTACCTAATCGTTGTTATGTGCACAGCCGATTATTCAGCGACTATTACATTACAGACATCAAAAAAACATTAAACTGATATCAAAAGTGCATTATCTAATGAGTAAAATTACGTTAAATAAAATCAAAAATATCTAAAATAGTGACATTAAACACTCCTCAAAATTGTGTATTCAAAGCAGTTGTTCGAAGAGAGGTCCTCGTTGTCCTTACTTACTAAGAAATATCTAATAGGTACAAGCGACCCACCTCGGCTTCGCACGGGTGCAACTATATTATGCATGTAAAACCTTCCTGTTGAATCACTCTATCTATTAAAAAAAACCTCATCAAAATCCGTTGTGTAGTTTTAAGGATCTAAGCATAGGTACAGTCAAGTGTAAAAATATGAACTTATTCAAAGTTTCAGAAATAAGTACCACAGACTCTTATTCCGACGCAATAAGGCCGTAGTAACATATTTTTGAGTGGTTCGAATAGATACTTACTTTTGCACTTGACTGTACGTAGGGACACACAGACAGCGGGAAGCGACTTTGTTGTGATTGATTTCGTTCATTTAAAATATAGTTTTGTTACTATGTTAGGTTAATAAAGTTTTCCTTAAATATCAGTAAGCTTATAATATGCTTTTAATATAAGGAAACTAAAACCTTTCTACTAATCTCGTACTAAGTGAATGGGAGTGTTAATGTCAAATTTTTGGATGTTTCTCGTTTTATTTTTAAATAGTTATTGATGTCATTTTACTCGGTAAGAATAGGTAACGCCATCAGAGTTGAGGTCATGCACACAACAACACGTCATGTAATGACAGTGGGATTTTGACATTTATTCGTACCGATAGCAAGTTCAACAGACTCAACAGTGAATTACAAAATTGACTAAAAATTTCTTCAACTTATTTCGTTAAGAATTATTTAAGAAAATACATTTAGTTCAAACAAAACAGAAAATAAAATATTTTGATATATTTTATTTAATCAGATAAGCGTATTTTTCGCTTTTTATAAAATACCGATTTTTTTGTTGCGAATATTTCTTATCAGTTTCAAATTGTTTTATTTCAAAAATATGTTATTTATATGATTAAAAAAATATATAATTTGCATATAAAGCGTAGGTATTTCACGTTAAGATCATAATAATTCACATTTTCATTCACTCATTCATTTCATTCATTCGCTACTTTTTTTGCAATCAGTAGTTTATGTAGCTGTGTGTGTAATCATTCGCCTCAACTCTGATGGCGTTACCTATAACGTAGTTTCGATGTCAGTTTAAAGTTTTTAGATACCTGTAATAGTTACGTAATAATCGCCTTTGCACAACTAAGCTACAAAAAAAACAAAGTGACGTGCTCTGTACAGGCCTACGCCACGTTACATGTCGTAGCGTGTTTGTGTATGACAAACAGATTTTCTACTTAAAATCCATTGTTAAAGGGTTTATTTCGAGTTGAAATATTGGTCATGTATACCTAGATGACGTTGAGTGGGAACCTTTCGATGTTTAGAAAATTTTATTTCCGAAGGTTTAGTATCCCGAAAAATTCATTTGTCCGAATGCATTTTTTTCTGAAACTGTAAATATTTCAGGATTTATTTCAGGACAATCGAGTAGAACCCTTTAGGTTAGGTTAGGGTTGTTTTATAAAAATCCTGAATTATTTACAGTTTCAGAAAAAATGCATTCGGATAAATGAAGCATTCGGGATTTTAAATATTCGGAAAAAATAATTCTAAATTTTGATAGGTTGTAACCGATGGGGGCGCGTCGCAGTCCGCGTCGTTTGTCCGCAGGCCGCGTCTCCGCCCTGTCTCTTCTGTGCTTTGGATCGCGACGCTTCTATACATTTAGTATTAAAACTGAATCAAGGGGCGCCGCGATTGCGATGCGCCCCCGTCCCACGTCTTTTCTGTGAGGCTTGCGCCTCAGAGGTCCGACCCCAAGCTCGAACCCACCCGCAGTTATAGGTAACGCCACGAAAGTTGAGGGCTGAGGCGAATGATTGATTACACACACAGCTACTTAAAGTACTGATTGCAAAAAAAAATGTGAATGAAAATGTGAGTTATATGATCTTATGATGAAATACCTACGCAATACTATGCATATTATATTTTTCTTTTTCATATACTTATTTATATTAACCTATTTTTGAGATAAAACAATTTGAAACTGATAAGAAATATTCGCAACAAAAAAAAACGTTGTTTTATAAATAGCAAAAAATATGCACATCTGATTTTTAATAAAATTGATAAAAATATTTGATTTTCTGTTTTGTTAGAAACATTTATTTTCCAAAATAATTCTTAACGAAATAGGTTGAAGAAATTTTTAGTCAATCATGTAACTTTATTCACTGTTGAGTCTATTGAACTTGCTATAGGTACGAATAAATGTCAAAATCCCGCTGTCATTACATGACATGTTGTGTACGAGAGCTCAGCTTTCGTGGCGATACCTATACCTACCATGGAACCCTAAAAAAGCTAAGAACCATAAGTATAAGAACTACCGTTTTAAATGTAGTTTACCTTGGATATTCTCAGTAGGATTGCCTTGACCTGATGGGACTGAAACAACAAGGGTTTGCATAGAATCAACAGTTTGTAGAAGATAAACTACGATAACACGGCCCGCCCCTCCACATTACTATTTCAATGTGTTTAGTCACATACTTATTTACGAAAGAATTTTTATGTAGTATTTGTATCTGCTTTTGTTTGACGGCTATTTCAACACGCACACATGCGTTGAAAGTTTTGGTGTGCTTTATAAATACTTTCACAATACATTGAAGACTTCTTGAATTGTGGAGGGGCGGGCAATGTTCTCGTAGATTATCTTCTACAACAAGTGCATAAAACGCGTCATTGAATCAGGAGCAAAGCACTAAGAACCATCCATATAAATGCGAAATGTCTTGTCTTTAATTATTAGAAGTATAAAGGTAATTATGGTAGTATAAATCATGGGACGATTGACACCAATTGACCTAGTCCCAAACTAAGCAAAGCTTGTACTATGGGTACTAGACAACGGATAAACATACTTAAATAGATAAATACATACTTAAATACATATTAAACATCCAAGACTCGAGCACAAACATTTGTATTTTACACACAAATATCTGCCCCGACCGGGAATCGAACCCAGGACCCCAAGCTTCCTAGTCAGGTTCTCTAACAACTAGGCTATCTGGTCGTCTATAGGTCCGTATAAACAAATTGACGATCCAAATTTGAAAAATGACTTTAGCTCCATATCAATTCTGTGCACTACTACATACAATAGTAGATTGTACAACAAGAGCCATTTTACCCGAGACGTTCATTAGCCCCCGAGCCGGTACGCCGAGGGCGGATAGACACGTCGAGGGGAAATTGTGTTTAATGCTCGAGTTTTACACTCTGCTTTATTTCACTTCGACTGCAAGGAAACAGGAAAATTGGAAATAAATGTTCATTTTAGTACAAGCTTTTAATTTTCATGCAATTTTTATGATATTGTACTAGATTTGCATCGTTTTATAAAATTCGCAATATAAAACACCGGTTATAAATATAAACAAGAAAATTTTATTTTTAAAATTTCTATTGTTCGTGGCTGTTTGCGTCCGATTGCCTTGGTCTTAGACAAAGATTTTACTTTATGCAGCATTAAGTATCTCGACATAAATATCAACTTCACGAGAATGAGAAGTGAAAATAGTATTTTATGCAACTGTATCATAATAAGGGCCATTGAGACACGAGTGCGAGTTTATGACATGAGGCGAAGCCGAATGTCATAATAGATACGCATGAGTGTCTCAATGGCCGATTATGAATAGTTGCATACATTACTTTTTCTATGAGCTCAAAATAAACAATTATTAAATAATGAATACTTACATAACGGACAATACTGAATTTTTCGATTTTAAAAGTAGCAAATTATTGGTCACTTCCGTTGCCGCCTGTTTTATTTCTGGCGGCATCAACATTTCTGCATCACTTAATTCACCAAAGTCACACATTCTCACAGATAAGAAGTCATTTAAATAGTGATTAACTCTTTTATTTCTTTCAACTTTCAAGAACTCCGTGCAAAAGCAAAACAAATTCCCGCTATTTTGAAACGTTTTTTTTTCACTAATCACAACCTAAGATTAGAATGGACCCGGGAACTTTAGGTCATACAGCCAAATTGAATGATATTAAAATATTCATATTTAATAACAACTTTAAAATTCATTTATTGTCCGTTATTTATGTATTCATTACATAATAATTGTTTATGTAAACATGTTTCAATTAATGTATAGTCGATTTAACAATAATTAAGTATTTAAATAAAATAGAATGGCTGTTGGCCATTAGACAATAAACCAGTGAACTTTTTTTTATTTTAATTTCCGCCATTTGCAGTGCGAAAAAGAACATTGTGAAACGTTTCATAATGAAATGTCAAAGTTACGATCACACAAAGCACCTCATTGGACTACCGATAGCGATATCGTTAGTAGCACATTGTAGTACGCGAGTAGAAAAAGTCATTTTTCATCTCTCATACTCGGAAAGTGAGGCAAATCATATCTGACATACGGGAGGATAACTATTATTTTCTTCCCAAGGGTAGAAATGAATTAAAAAAAATAAAGGCATTGGCTGTCAATGGAACACATACGCATTCAGCCAAGCATTACGGCATATACATGGAATAATTAAGTATTGAGTTTTTTTTTCTTAATTAGTCATAATATTACAAATTTTATAATGCCAGTGAAATATTATTAAATTAAATTATTAATTTCTTATTTAGTGACTTCAACCAAAAAAGTTAGAAAATGTTAAGAAAAAAACACGGTAAACGACAATTTTATTGTCCATACAGCCTATCTCTATACAGCTTAACTCCTTGTTTCAAATTGGTTACTTACATATTTTATAAATAAATTTACTAAAATACCTACTTTATCTACTGTTTTCATTGATTTTATTATATTGAACATTCTAAATTTTGTTAAATTAATTATTCCTTAACAATAAACTCCATTGAAATATTTTACAACGATCATATTGACCAGTTTAGACATTTTTATTTATTTATACTTATATTTTCTTACTTTCCTTGTAGTCGAAATGAAAAGCAGAGTGTTTAACTCGGGAAAAACACCAATATCACCCTCGGAATATTGGCACCCTTGCTGTGCTCGGGTGCCAAGTAACCTCGTGTAATATTGGTTATTTTCCTCCCTTGTTGAACAATCTACTATATATAAGTTCACCTACAGCTTATTATATGTATGTAAAGGAGACTTTGATTCACTATTAAAAACCACTTTAACAAAAGTTAGTTAATATAAAAATACATACTTCCGCCTGGGACGCCTTTGGTGACTTCTGAAAGTTAAATTATTATATAATGTAGGTACATAATCTTATGTATAAAAATCTCGCGTCACGCGTTGTTATCGAACTCCTCCGAAACGCCTTGACCGATCTTTATGAAATTTTTCCTCTAAGTAGGTATAATTTGTTAGGTCTGAGAATAGGTCGTAAGCTATAATTTATATGGCAAATCATCGTTTGCTGGGTCAGCTATTAATATACACCGTGAAATTTTAGTGGTTGTTTTCCCGAAACGAGGTGATTTAGTATCGATTGTACAATCGATTTATAATTACTATTTTGACTAGAGTCAAAAATCCAATTGTGAAAAACGAAAGTCGAAAATGACGGCAAACCAATAGTAACGCTTCGTTGGTACAAGTAGCGTACGATCGTACGATAGGTTAGGACCAACGAAGCGTTACTATTGGTTTGCGGTCATTTTCGAAACTAAATCACCTCGTTTCGGGAAAACAACCACTAAAATTTTACGGTGTATAGGTATATGCCGTAGCTGGTGCTGTGGACACGGGAGAGGGACTGGCACATCTATGAAATCATCATCATCATCCCAGCCTAATATACCTACTAATGGCCGGCGCCCACAGACGGCATGGCACGGCGTGGCATTTTATTACTATCAAGTTATTTTGAATCTTATTTCAATGAGTTTAGAATTCATGTTACTTTATTTCGATACCACGATGCCGCGACGTCCTGAGGGCCGATGCCACGCATAACCAATAAAGTAACATGAATTCTAAACTCATTGAAATAAGATTCAAAATAACTTGATAGTAATAAAATGCCACGCCGTGCCATGCCGTCAGTGGGCGCCGGCCCTAAGGCGTCAAAATTTTCTGTACAGCTCTATGCCACTAGCCACGAGATTGGTGTTAACATATACTCGGCGTCAAAAATATCGCCGCTCCGCGAAAATTCGATTCAAGCTTTGAAGATTCAGCTAAAGATTCAAGCTAATCTAGACCTTAGCGAAATTATGTTACCTACTTAATATTATGTAGTATCAATTAAACCCCTTCTACACGGTCGGGTCCAACCGCCGCCCGTCGTGTCGCTCGCGTCGGCCGACAGCGTTCCATACGGTTGGGGCCGACCACGGACAATGCGCTCGCGACCAAGGCCGTTGACATCAACCAAATATCGGTCGGCTCAACCGATTTCTACACTGTCTATTTTTAAATCAACCCGACCAAGGACACGATGGTTGGCGGTTGGTCCCGACCGTGTAGAAGGCCTTTTAAAGGCACGTTTAATGTGTTTTAAATTAACAATGTTTAATTTAAACGAAACATAATGGCTTGTGAATCAGAGCGTTCCGGAAAAAAAGTGCACAAATAGGAGGGGCGATATTTTTGACGCCGAGTATATTTTGACACGATGCCTGTATAGATGTTTATGCCTTCGACTGTACCTAATGAAAATATTTTTAGGTACTTACGTCCACCTAATGCGGCGCCAACTGAAAAAAAATCACATGTTAATTTAAAAACCGACCACGTGCGACAAAGTGAACATATAACTAGATAATCTGTGAATATTTCAAGCGTCTAACTGTTGCCGTTATCAATATCGAGCAAAAAACTCACAAGTTAAGTATGAAGTATCTTTTTCTATTTATTTTTTATTTTCTTCAACTTCATTTTTTATTACTTTTACGGTCATCCAGTGAAACCATATATTTCAAACTAAATTTTTTCTATTTATTTTTTATTTTCTTCAACTTCATTTTTTATTACTTTTACGGTCATCCCGTGAAACCATATATTTCAAACCAAAATTTTTTCATATTTATTTTTTAGAGAGAGGTAGAGGGCATAACATAGATGCGCTTTATCACTGCCTAATGTGATTATAACAGACTGAAGTGTACGATGTATGGGAAAGATTCGTCGCTAACTTCTAGACCAGTGATGGTGTAGGGGTAAGCACGCAGCACGGAACGCTGAGGACCTGGGTTCGGTTCCCAGCACGTTTGTTGTATGGGAGCCCCCTTAAATATATATTTTATTCTGTTTTTTAGTATTTGTTGTTATAGCGGCAACCGAAATAGGTACATTATCTATGAAAATTTCAACAGTCTAGCTAGCTATCACGGTTCATGAGATACAGCCTGGTGACAAACAGACAGACGGACAGATAAACGTGGTGAAACAAGGGTTCCGTTTTTGCCATTTTGGCTCCGGAACCCTTAACAATCGACGAGTTTCTTTGCTCCTACTCTATTTACTTATTACTTAAGTATCTTCTGTACCCAAAGTTTTCTGACATGTTCTAGATTTTAGAATCTATTTACTACAGACGGAAAAATAAGAAAAAAGTCCACGTAGTCTAAACTTCGTTTTTTAGGGTTCCGTAGTCATTTAGCATTAGAAATAAGGTAAACAATCTTGACGAGTCTTTTTATTGAAAAACGCTTTTTAAAAAAATAGTACTTAACTATTCTTATGAAACCAAAAGAGTGTAAATGACCACATTTCCTTTCAAATTGACATATTATTTAGGACTTATTTTTCAAAAGTGTTTTTCAATAAAAAGACACGTCAAGATCGCTTAGGTACCTTCTTTCTAATGCTAAAAAAAAACAGCTAACAAAAGAGCTGACAACTTCGAAACGGCTGAACCGATTTTGATGAATCATATCTAAGAAACCTGTTTTCTATTCCCGCATCCAAATCGGATCACCCGTTTAATAGCTATGATGCCACAGACAGCCACACACACATAGCGGTCAAACTTATAATTATAACACCCCTCTTTTTGTGTCGGGGGTTAAAAATGGCATCGCTTCTGATAAAAATACGTGGCAGGCAGCACTAACAGCCTCAAGAAGATGGCTGTGAGAGATGAGTGCTCAATTGTCACTTGTCCAATATATACTAACATAGTTATATATGGATCCTTGTTGTCTAAATGAATAAAAAATATTATTATTAAATAAAAAAAAAAAAAAAAAATATTAGGGGACAATCTTACACAAATCGACCTAGTCCCAAACTAAGCAAAGCTTGTACTATGGGTACTAGACGACGATAAACATACATTATATAGACAAATAAATACTTAAATACATAGAAAACATCCATAACTCAGAAACAAATATTCATGCTCATCACACAAATAAATGCCCTTACCGGGATTTGAACCCAGGACCTCTTGCTTCGTAGGCAGGGTCACTACCAACTAGGCTAAGGCGGTCGTTAAAAGACTAATTTTAAGACTAATTTTAAGTTTGAATCGTATCTTCGGCTATCATCGGCTAGTTCGCTCGTGTCTGTGCGTCCGAAAATGCACGATGCGCCATATAAAGTGTGTACTGCTGTACAAAAGTATTACGTCCAACAACTACGCCAATGCCTGCGCCAACACCGCCAGCACCGTCGCCACCGCTGTTACAGCCGTCACCGCTGCCACCGCCGCCACCGCCGCCACCGCCGAGGAGACCTAAGGTTGGTTGGCTAACGGCGAACGCAGCCTGAGAAAAAAACCATTAGCCTATGATGAGCAAATAGAAAAAGTAGGTATATCGATATGGAGTTGTTTTGAGCATGGGCTAGTGTTGCATAAATTTCGATGGTTGACCTTAATAATAGTCACACTATTGATAATCATTATAGATAAGATAGATAGATAGATAAAGACGTTTATTTGGTACTGCAAACACATACAATCAAGATTAACAAAAATACAGAAATCAGTATAAACTTAAAAGTAAAACCAAATTATTATCATCATCCCAGCCTATATACGTCCCACTGCAGAGCACGGGCTTCCTCTCAGAATGAGAGGGCTCGGGCCGTAGTTCCCACGCGGGGACCAGTGCGGATTGGGAACTTCACACACACCATTAAATTTCTTCGCAGGTGTATGCAGGTTTCCTTACGATGCTTTTCTTCACCGTACAGCTCATACACACACTTGGTACTATCGAGAATTTCAATAACTATCGATTGTATCGATAGTAATTTAATTACAAAACAATACGTTTGTTGAAATAAGACCGTCACAGTATCGATGCTACCAATACCATCATCGATACAATTCACACCAATTGGGATGTTCCAATTTTTGACAACGTATAATAAATCGAAAACTGTTTGGAGAAACAGGCTTTGTGAAGCGTTCTCAGAAATCAGATTCCAAAAATATGATAAAATGAATTAAATAAAGAAAATTTAAGTGATGACCTTCATTTGACCCCTGCAGTGAATCGTCACAAAGGAAGATATAAAGCAGGTCTGCACTCTAGAGCAAATTGACAGTTTGAAATGTTGCTGTCCTGCTTATAACAGCAAAGAGTGACAAAGACAGAACTTTAATCACATGATGCGCACCTGGCTTTAAACAGTTGTCATTTATCGTAAAGTCCGAAATGTATACGAGTATTTCCAATGAATTTTTACAAATTTAATTATTAAATTACTACGTTATAAGTAAATATAAAAAAATTTAAATATCAGATTTTAATAAAAAATATCTATTTACTATCACACCATTTAACAAACAGGAATAATCGAAGCTAAAAGAAGAGAAATAAATAAAACTATATTTTGTCATGGTTCATTTAGGACCCTATGCCGTACTTGTACTTATTATTGACAGTGACAAGACAAATCAGAGGCCCTACCACGAAGTGTATAATTATTCGAACTTCGTTTTGTGCAGTCCCGCTCACGCTAATATGATTTGACACGAGAGTGAGAGGGATAATACGATACGAACTTCGATTTTCGAATTTCGTAGTAGCGCCTCAGCAGTGCCACAGATTATGTTATGTACGACTTGAATTTTTCTAGGTAATGGAACGTGGCTCTCTCACTGTGACGTCATTCAACGTATTTCTTAAAAAAAAATTAAAAAATTAAATACTCAACCAAATTCAAAATCGATGAAAATGGTATCTTAAAATATACTATTCTTTCCAAAAAAAATATAAAAACTATAGGTTATTTTTTTTGGTGCATCCCAGCTTGTGTTATGGGTACTAGGCAAAGGATAAACATACTTATATAGATAGATACATACTTAAATACATATTAAACACCCAAGACCCGAGAAGAAACATTCGTATTTTTCGTACAAATATCTGCCCCGACACGGGAATCGAACCCGGGACCTCAAGCTTCATAGTCAGGGTCTCTAACCACTAAGGCCATCTGGTCGTCTAAAACTGTATTAAAACGTCCACTGTATCTGAACCTCCACCGTAGGTATCTGAAAGTCCACTGTGTAAGAGCGTCCCCCGCCCGAGTCAAATAGTCCACTGTGTCAGGGTGTTCACTGTCTCAGAACGTCCGCTTTAAAATGTCCTTTTCATCATTTCAGTAACCCTACCAAAATATCCACTCTATCAAGTAGTCCATTCCATCAAATAGTCGACTGAATCTATGCGTCAACTCTACGAAATGAAACCAGGCGGTCACCCATCCAAATACTGACCACGCCCGACGTTGCTTTTAACTTCGGTGATCGGTTCCTCTACCATGAGTTTACACTAGTTTACGTGACCGTACTCGCTAGCGACGGCGTAAATTATTTGTATGGAGAATTGTACAGCGCCTCTAGCGGTCACTTACGGAAGTACAATTCTCCATACAAATCATTTACGCCGTCGCTAGCGAGTACGGTCACTGTGAACTAGTGCAAACTCATGGTAGAGGTACGGACGAGAACCGGTGTTATCAACGTGGTATGGACGTTGGCGATAATTTAGTCGAATTATATCACTAGGTATAAGGGGAAAATGTAGACTTTCAGATACGATGGACGTTTTAATACAGTGGACATTGTGGACCCAAAAGCGTAAAAAAAATCCAGTTTAAGGGTTCTTGGAGCCAAAATGGCAAAAACGGAACCCTTATAGTTTCGTCATGTCTGTCTGTCGTCAGTAGTAAAATAAAATATGGAAAAAAATTATATATCTCCCTTCCTTTTTTTTTCTTATCCCACCTTATAGTGAGGGGTATCATTGGATAGGTCTTTTAAAATCCCTGCATCGTACTATCGGAGTTTCATGTCTGAAGTTTCTGTTAGAAATAGTGTAAACCATTCTTAACGTTTGTTTGTATTGTCTGTGATCTATATGGTTTATGACAACACTAAATTTTGTCTCTGATTTTGCTCTTCCTGTTCTTTAACACCGACCGCTCATGTGTGCTGTGAACTGTGAATCAATCTAATTATTTCTTATGCTTGATCCATATAATCATAAAGTTTCATTGTTTGTATTTGTGAGGAATACAAAGTTGAATACACTGCTCCGTCGATCCTGCTTCCACCTACGTAAGCTCAGACCTCCACTCTGCACTTCAGTTTCTCAACTTAGCTGCATAAATGTACAACTTCAAACTTTCATCTATCAGGCTTTGGGCTTAAAACCACTAAATTTCATAATACCTTACTCACTAATATCTACTTACTCCTAATTTTCAAATTACCATGGGCTCATAATACCTAAAATTTCAAATTTTAAGAATGAGACAATTTGAAATTGTAGGTATTAAGTATGAGCCCATGGTAATTTGAAAATTAGGGGTATTAGTGAATAAGGTATTATGAAATTTAGTGGCGGTATAACATCCGCCTGGGGCTAAATTCAGGAACGGCCCAACACGGTTTGCGAGCGGTAATTCAATCGTTTGGGAGACGATAGGAATGGGTTGAGCTTGCGATGAGCCATATTTTCCTGTTAATTCACTTTGTAAATAAATAAATAAATAAACATATAAATTAGGAAGCGAATCCTTTAAGGTTCTACCGTGTTTTTGGCGCATTTACTGCATTCATTTAATCTCGTGCTGTATCATTACGTCTCTAAAAAAATAAAATAAATTCGTAGTAGGTACGACGCTCAGGGGCGTAGCTACCGCCGCATATGCCGTATCAATGTATGGGGCCCCGACGTGCTTAAGCAAAAATTAATACTTAAAAACTTACCAAAGTTTTTTTTATTTCAGAAATGACAAAAGTCAAAAAAAAGCAAAAGTTTCTTCTAATTTTATGCAAACATTTTTTTTCTTTTGCGAGAAATCTTTACCCTTCATAAGGGGCCCCCAAACAAATTTTTATACGGGGCCCCGCCAAGGCACGCTTGCAGGCAGGCGTGCATGACTTTTTGAATGTTAATAAAACAAGATGAGCCATCGTGCCTCCCCCACGCCCGAAATCGCCCACCCAAAATCGATTAGCGCGAAAAATTTGTTTCTCTTGTTAACTGTAGTTTTCATGTTTTACGTACAATAAAGAGTTTTACATACATACATACATAAGGCTCAGCCTAAACCTCTCGCAAACCAGTGATTTTGGCGTTCCTGAATAGCAGTTCAAACCAAACCCAAACGATTGAGTTATCGCTAGCAAACCCGTGAAGGCCCGTTCCTGAATTTAGCCCCGGGAGAGATGTCTATTACAACCACCCCCAAACAATGGTTCGTTTGCAAATATCAACTAAATTCAAGGGGACAGGTGAAGGTAGTACGTAATAGTAGATTGTTCAACAAGGGACTAAAACAAGCCATAATGACACAAGATATTTAGCCACACGATCAGAGCGAGGGTGGCTATAATTCGCGTGTCATTATGGTAGTTTAGTCTCGCGTTAAACACTCTACTTTTCACTTTGAATACGAGGAAAAAAACGATGTTTTATACAAATCTACAATATTACTTTTATACAACGTTCGCTCAATACGAGCAATGGACGTCTGTTCAGAATTCAAATAGCAATTTAAATTTGTTCCGCGGTTTTTTTTTTGTTGAGTGACGGACGCTTTAAATGTTTGCATATTTAGCCAACAGATTCAAACTTGAAAATTATTTCATAGCTAATTGGACTAAGTATGCATAATAAAATGAATTCATCTTTAGTATAATTAAATAGATTAATATTCGTAATTATTCATCGTGTTTCGCGAAATTATTATTTTTTTAAATATTTTTTATACAGTTGCCATTTTGAGGTTATTTCCACGCCCTAAAGGCTTCCACAGACCGAAGCGCGGGGCGCTACGGAGCGCTACGAAGCGCGCTGCGGTCTGTGGAAAGCTTTAAAATTGTCTATGCCCAGTCACTGAAAATGGCAATAATCCTCCATTCACAAACACCGTGATTGGCAGTTTAGGGGTTTCCAAAGTAAATTAAAAAAAAATACTTTAATCCCTAGAGATCAAAAAAGAGCTTTAGTCCCGATATGCAGAGACTAAAGTAACATTTTAAGAGCATGAGAAGTGAAAAAGCTTGTAAAAAAAATGTCTCACCAGTAGCAGGACGAAGAAGAAGTAGAAGAGTTTCATGTTGCCAGCCTGTCAGGTTTCCTTGCACTAAGTAACACCCATAATTTCGTACTCTTTTATATAAAATCGAGGACAAAGGAAACACGTACGATCAGATTAAATATAGGTACAGATGGTTTTCTAGAAAATATGTAAAATGTTTTGGAGCCCCGCAAAAAATATAAAAAACCGTCGTGAATTTTGACAAAAATCGTTCGGTAATAAAATAAGTTTTTGTCAAATAAATATTTTGTATGGACAGTACGCTCAGTATAAGTTTTCCTTCACTTCAATACTTCTCGATCGCGTTTACGTAAAAAAATCAATTACTAGGGAAACATGGACAGTGTCTCCGCGCGCGCGCGTCTATGTTTCCATAGAATTGAAATTTTTACGTAAACGCGATCGAGAAGTATTTGGTGAAGTAAAGACTTATACTAAGCATACTGGAAGACTGTGTAGGTGGCCTCCAACAAGATGGAGTGTCGACTTGGTTAAGGTTGTCGGAACGCGTTGGATGCAGATGGCGCAGGACCGGTATGTTTGGTGAACATTGGGGAAGGCCTATGTAAGATATTTTCATGCTTTTTGTTTGTAGTCGGTTCAACTTTAAAATTTATCTTATTTAAAAATTATTTTATTTTTGCTATTTGTATAAATAAAAATAGGATAAATATGTTTGTTAAAAGAAATATATTTTTAATGCAAGCTTTTTTGTTTTGCACTTTCTTAGATGGTCCGCTTTTCTAAATGAGCCGTTCCAAATCGCTTGAAAGTAGAGTGGCCAGTAATCTATGATTAAAATAGTATGTTTATAAAAGTACTTGAAATATTTGGAAAAGTACGTACTACACCGTGAAATTTTAGTGGTTGTTTTCCCGACACGAGGTGATTTAGTTTCGATTGTACAATCGATTTATAATTACTATTTTGACTAGAGTCAAAAATCCAATTGTGAAAAACGAAAGTCGAAAATGACCGCAAACCAATAGTAACGCTTCGTTGGTACAAGTAGCGTACGATTGTACGGTAGGTTAGGTACCAACGAAGCGTTACTATTGGTTTGCGGTCATTTTCGACTTTCGTTTTTCACAATTGGATTTTTGAACATGAAACTACCGTGAGACTCACTCATAGTGAAAATAAACGGATCACTCACGTCTTAACCGGTTCCTGAACGTAGCGGCTTGTCAACGGCCAAGGGCGGCTGATAGGTTGCCGGTATACTTGCCGTTTATAAAGGGGGTAACGGATAAAATCGGGCAATTGTTACGCCGGAGATACAGCATCAAGTCGATTTACCGTCCTCATATGCAGCTCAGGCAGTTGGTACGTTCACCGAAGGATAGGGAGCCCTTTGGTGGTCCCGGGGTATATAAAATTCCATGTTCCTGTGGCAAGGATTATATCGGAGAGACTGGACGTAATGTTTCCACAAGGTTATCGGAGCACATACGCAGTATGAAAAAGCAAGACAGCAAGGGGTCTGCGGTGGCCGAACACTCAATGGACTCGGGCTCGACGCACTACATCCGGTTTGATAAGGCGTCCGTACTTGCGAGAGAAAAGTTTTTCATTCCGCGGAAGGTGCGTGAAGCCATCGAGATTGGTCGTCATCCAAATTTTAACCGGGATAGTGGTTGGTCAGTATCCCCGAGTTGGAAAACAGTGTTGAATGTTCGTACTGCGTCAACGGTGAGTGTGGGCGAACCTTTACAAAGTGATGTGGTTAGTGTTGTGTGCTACCCTACATTTGACAATGACAATAAGAGTGATGATGAAAACGGGGGTAGTTGTGTGTCGCTGTCAGTTGCGTCGAGTAGCCGCGCGACCAGGGCGTTAGCACGCAGTGCACGTTTGGCAGCCGCCGTGACGTGCGACTCCGAGAGGAAGGGCTACGGATTAGCCCGAAACATGTCGAGTTAAACTCGTTTTAAGACGTGAGTGATCCGTTTATTTTCACTATGGATTTTTGACTGTAGTCAAAATAGTAATTATAAATCGATTGTACAATCGATACTAAATCACCTCGTTTCGGGAAAACAACCACTAAAATTTCACGGTGTATACACCTCTAAATATATTGACTATTCGATAAACGGTAAAAATGCACGAGCACGAAGGATTTATCTAGAGTGAGTGGGGGGTAAGATGAAAAGCAGTGTAAGATGAAAACTACTAGGTGCTACGAGTAGTTTTTCATCTTACACTGCTTTTCATCTTACCCCTACTCACTATAGGTACCTACATATGTAAAAATGGTAACATCGCCTGTAACACGGCAAACCTCCGTGGTGCGCAACTGGCCGCTTACAGAAAAACAAAATTCTAAATTCTGAACTATTGATTTTCTTTTGTTTTTTTTTCCTGTCATTGGCTCTACAATTTGACAAGGCTTATGCCGAAATTTGATTTTCTGAATATATAATTATAATTATACTCGGTAAAATTACTAATTTACCGAGTTGCTTGTATTATAAAGGGCTGCCGCTATTGCAGGTACTGTAAATATTATTTGTTACGTTCTTTCTCTGTATTTTCTTGTACATAAATTGTGAAACCTAATCCAAGTCTCGTTTAGTTTTCTTTCACTGACCTAGGCACTAAAACGAGACTTGGATGGGTGCTTCAAGCAAGCAGTAAAGCAGGGAATTTCTTCCAGCCCTTCCTTTTCCGCTTCTACCTACGAACGTTCTGCTCTACTGCCTCGGAGCAGGCCACCGGTGAAGCCTGAACCCGATCCTGATTGGACGCTCCGAGGCTACTCGAATACCCTGCCCTGCCTTCCCACCTGTCCAGAAAACCTAGGCCAGTGTTTTTTTATTACTTTATTGAAGAGCAGAACTGACTGGAACAATTTGTACATACATATTTTATACTGTATTATATTTTATTTACCTACTACAGTCTCTTATTTCTCCGACCAGCTAGCCGGTTACAGTGGCGCCCATGGGTTGTTTCAGTCAGTACGTGAGTCTTAGCTTTGACTTGGATTAGGTTATGTACATAGCAATTGTAAATACTATGTTCACTTTTTGTACATAGCCTAATTTGTTTAGTGTTTTGTTTGAAGTGTATATAACTGTTTTATGTGTTTAGCGTTAGGAGTTTATGCTTGCTTGCGCATCGATTGTTTGTTTTATTTTCGTGTAAATAGGTATATATCTCTAATTTTTGGATATACAACTGGATTTCGAAATGGATTTCAAAGCTGTGTATGTAAATTTGTTAAATAAAAATGAGCTCGCGTATGAAGTGAGCATCAGGCAAGCCAAGCCGCTCACAACGGTCGCGGAACTACGGCGGCAGCTCGTTGACTTGTTGGAGAAATTTAGTGCTGAGGAGTTAACCTCAACTTTTTCAGTTGCCGACGATTGTAGCGGCACTGAAAAATCTCCTTCCTTTGTTGAGGATAAAATTATTCTTTATGAAAGTACACTTGACGCTAAGCTTGTGCAGAAAATCCAGTCTTTTCTGACTCATATTTATTTACGCCTTCAGCGTATTGATGTGTCTGATAATGAGGAATACCGTACTACGTACAAAGATCTTGTTTCCAGATTTAGTGCCTTAAAAATTCGTTTTGACCGTAAAAACAGCATTCCAAGCGAATCTTCGACGTCTTACGCCACAGCAAACTCTGGTACAAGCGCGGACACTAAAATTATTGTGCACTGTGAGCGCGGAGTGACCAGTGAAATTCGTAAGTTCACATATGCGGGAGTCGGTTGTCCACGTGATTTTATTCAAAAACTAGAAGAGTTTGCTGTGTCTAGAAATTTATCCAAAGACAATTTACTAGCTCATTCATTCGAGATCTTCACTGACAAGGCTCTACATTGGTTTCGAGCGTATAAAGATAGTTTTCATAACTGGGAGAGCTTAAAAACTAAATTATTTGACGATTTTGATATATTTGACTATGACTACAAACTACTCCGCGAAATCGAGGACCGTACTCAAGGTAGAGACGAGTCGATTGTAGTTTATTTCGCCATTATGTCTGGATTATTTGCTAAACTTTCTTATGCTATGCCTGAAGCTGAGAAACTTAAAATTTTGTTGAGGAATATCCGTCCTCAATACTATATTATGATAGCTCAGTCTGACGTCCAATCCATGGAGGGTTTGAAGACGGTTTGTAAAAAGTACGAGGCTTGTCTAGACCATTCTAGAAATTTTAAGGAACCTCCTACTAGCAGTCCTTCTACATTGACTGAGGACTTTGTATATAAACCTGTAAATAATCATCATGTAAATATTGTTAATACTAACAAGCAATTTTGCGGGCGCTGTAGAATAAATGGTCATTCGCTGCGCATGTGTACAGAACCGCGTAAGATCGTTTGTTTTAAATGTGGATTAGACGGCTTTCGTAGTTCTGAGTGTCCTACTTGCAACAAACATGTAATAGTATTTTATGCAACGGTTGTATAAGTGAGGTCTTAAAAGGCGAGTGACGTGAGTTGCGATACGAGCGAATGCGAGTATCGCAATGGAAGACGGCACGAGCCGTTAAGACCAAATTATACACCGTTGCATACAATATTTTTCCTACGACTCGACTCTACTGTACTGTACTGTACCCTACTGTAGGGTACAGTCGGGTACAGTAGGGTAAAATGGGATACAGTCGGGAACAGTAGGGTAAAATAGGGTACAGTAGGGTACAGTCGGTTACAGTCGGGTACAGTAGGGTAAAATGGGGTACAGTCGGGTACAGTAGGGTACAGTCGGGTGAAATAGGGTACAGTAGGGTACAGTCGGGTACAGTAGGGTAAAATGGGATACAGTCGGGAACAGTAGGGTAAAATAGGGTACAGTAGGGTACAGTCGGGTACAGTCGGGTACAATAAGGTAAAATGGGGTACAGTCGGGTACAGTAGGGTACAGTCGGGTGAAATAGGGTACAGTAGGGTACATTCGGGTACAGTAGGGTAAAATGGGGTACAGTCGGGTACAGTAGTGTACAGTCGGGTGAAATAGGGTACAGTAGGGTACAGTCGGGTACAGTCGGATACAGTAGGGTGCAGTAGGGTACAGTCGGGTACAGTAGGGTAAAATAGGGTACATTAGGGTACAGTAGGGTAAAATAGGGTACAGTAGGGTACAGTTGGGTACAGTAGGGTAAAATAGGGACTGTACCCAACTGTACCCTATTATACCCTGTTGTACCCGACTGTACCCTACTGTACTCAATTTACCCTACTGTACCCGACTGTGCCCTATTTTAACCTACTGTACCCGACTGTGCCCGACTGTACCCGACTGTACTCTACTGTATCCTATTTTACCCTACTGTACCCGACTGTACCCTATTTTACCCTACTGTACCCGACTGTACCCTACTGTACCCTATTTTACCCTACTATACCCGACTGTACCCGATGTACCCAACTGTACCCTACTGTACCCTATTTTACCCTACTGTACCCGACTGTACCCAACTGTACCCTATTTTACCCTACTGTACCCGACTGTACCCTACTGTACCCGACTGTACCCTACTGTACCCTATTTTACCCTACTGTACCCGACTGTACCCGACTGTACCCTACTATACCCTATTTTACCCTACTGTACCCGACTGTGCCCTATTTTACCCTACTGTACCCGACTGTACCCGACTGTACCCTACTGTACCCTATTTTACCCTACTGTACTCGACTGTGCCCTATTTTACCCTACTGTACCTGACTGTACCCTATTTTACCCTACTGTACCCGACTGTACCTACCCTACTGTACCCTATTTTACCCTACTGTACCCGACTGTAGTCTACTGTACCCTATTTTACCCTACTGTACCCGAATGTACCCTATTTTACCCTACTGTACCCGAATGTACCCTATTTTACCCTACTGTACCCGACTGTACCCTACTGTACCCTATTTTACCCTACTGTACCCGACTGTACCCTATTTTACCCTACTGTACCCGACTGTACTCTACTGTACCCTACTGTACCCTATTTTACCCTACTGTACCCGACTGTACTCTACTGTACCCTATTTTACCCTACTGTACCCGACTGTACCCAACTGTACCCTATTTTACCCTACTGTACCCGACTGTACCCGACTGTACCCTATTTTACCCTACTGTACCCGACTGTATCAGACTGTACCCTATTTTACCCTACTGTACCCGACTGTACCCTACTCTACTCAACTCAGCAGGTCTAAACTGGGCTTTAGTGTTGAGTGTACCCTACATTTAATATTATGTGGCAGCTAGGTGTATCGTAATAACGACATTACGACACAAGTGCTGTTATGGCGAATAGATTAAGTATAGACTTTCTGAAGTCATATTATCTATGTTCTTATATATTTGTTCGCGACCATGTAAAAACCAGATAAAAGTACAGGAGTAGGAAAATAATAAAACTAAATCTCTTCCAAAAAACGAGTAACTGAGGATCAAGGAACAATTGTAAATAAAGATTATAAATATTCGCGTAAAGAGTGGGAGGACTGGCTCTACGTAGTCCGACTTTTTATGTTGTCTTATAAAACTTCTTTGATCCTCTTTGATGACCAAATTGACGGCGAAAGACCTTTTGTAAATATTAATGTAAATAATTTGACTCTTTGTGGTTTACTTGACAGTGGCAGTTCTATTACTATTCTGGGTAATAACTCGCATGTAAATTTACTTAGTCAGGGATTTGTGTTAAACTGGTCACACAAAATCTCTGTGCGAGCTGCAAATGGACAGCCTGCTCATTCTATTGGCTTTATAGAATTACCCGTGCAGTTTAATGACAAATCTTTCGTCATAAACGCACATGTTATTCCTGACATCTCGTCTCATTTTATACTGGGTATCGATTTTTGGAAGAAATTTAATTTGCTGCCAAATTGTTTAAAGAATGTAGAGCTGAAACGGCCCTCGAACTGTACATCTTTAACTACAAATTTTACAACTAAACAAGTTCTTCCTTTTGAGGAACTACCTGACACTGAACAGGCTCAAGCTAATAAAATTATATCTCAGTTTCGGGAAGCTTCTACTGACTCTCTTCCGCTCGGTAGAACACACTTGGTCTCGCACCGCATCGATACTGGTGATCACGAGCCTATTAGACAGCGGTGCTATCGTCTTTCACCGGAGAAGCAAAAAGTGCTGGTGGAAGAGGTAGATAAAATGCTAGCTTTAGATATTATAGAGCCGTGTGAGAGTCCCTGGTTGAGTCCAGTTCTTGTTACGTCTAAAAAAGATGGTAGTTGGCGGTTTTGTTTGGATAGTAGGAAACTCAACTCAGTTACTAAAAAAGACGCTTATAAACTACCATTCATTAATGAAATTCTTGACAACTTGCGAGACGCTAAATATTTGTCCAGTATAGACATCGCGAAAGCCTTCTGGGAGTTACCTCTTTGTGAACAGGATAGAGACAAGACTGCGTTCTATGTCCCGGGCCGTGGCATGTACAGATTTAAGGTCACACCTTTTGGCCTAACTAACGCTCCCGCTACGCAACAACGTTTAATGGACATGTTATTTACACCTGAGTTTGAAAATCGTGTTTTCTGGTATTTGGACGATATTATTATCATTTCGAATACGTTTGAGGAACATCTTTCTTTACTAACTGGCGTATTAGAGAAACTCAAGTACGCCAGATTAACAATAAATTTCGAAAAGTCTTGTTTCTTTAGACGCGAACTTAAATACCTCGGTTATATCGTCGATCACAAGGGTTTACGTACTGACCCCGAGAAAGTTCGGGCCATACTTGATATCCCAACACCTACTTCTAGGCGCGAACTGAAGAAATTCTTGGGTACTGCTAGCTGGTACAGACGTTTTGTACCCAACTTTAGTACATTGGCTGCGCCTCTTAACTTGCTCACATCTACCGGTAAGAAAGCACCACCTTTTAAGTGGAACGAACAGGCTGACGTTGCATTTCAAAATATTAAGCAAGCTTTAGTGTCCAGTCCAGTTCTAACTTGCCCTGATTTTACTAAGACTTTCTCGGTACACGCCGATGCTTCCAATTATGGGATCGGCGCTATGCTAACTCAGGAAGAAGGCATAGATAGACCTATTGCATATTTTAGTCGATCTTTGTCGAAGCAACAGCAAAATTACTCTATCATAGCTTAGGATCTTCAACTAAGGAAAACTTTGTGGTGAAGATGTAATTTTTGACTGGTGTACATTTTGTGAAAGTGTGCGTTTTGAGAAAATGCACTTTTTGGGAAAATGCAATTACAGGGAAAGTGCCCTTAATGGGCAAGTGTACATTTTGGGAGTGTACATTTTGCGGAAAGTGCACATTTCGGGAAAGTGAGTTTTTTGAGCCTAATCCCTAGTTTGCTCTCGATGAATACGAATTTAGTATTGGGCCGTCCCGTTCACAGTAACGGTATGAGTATGAGTGAGATGGTGCGATACTAGGTACTACGAATTTTGGAGTAGAGGCCAACACAAACCGGGAGCGCGGGGCGCCGACGGAGCGTGCCCAGCGCGCTCTATAACACTGAATCAAATATACGGTGACACACACCGACAGCGCGGCACACCGTATTTGATTCAGTGTTATTGACCGCGCTGGGCACGCTCCGTCGGCTCCCCGCGCTCCCGGTTTGTTGTGGCCTTAACACCGTAGCTTCACACGTTTGAAAGGGTTCCCTATTAAATCGCATAAAATTTTTACGCATATTCATCGTTTGGCATAATTCATCATTTCGCATAACTCTATTTTCTCAGAAACCATTTATTATTCAGACTTGTTATAACTAACCTAACCTAACCTATCGAGTCCTACAGGACAACCATTTCAAAATTCCTCAATAATGAATGGATTCTGAGAAAATAGTTATGCAATGATGAATTGTGTCAAACGATGAATATGCGTAAAAATTTTATGCGATTTGAGGGGATCCCGTTTGAAAGTGTCGATCTTTTGCGATGTCGACTTTTAAACTAGGTACATTTTTTATTTTTTTACTAAGCCACCATTTACAAAAATAACAAGTTAAAAATATTTTCGCCAAACTGCTAAGCAGTTTGTTGGCGAATACAGTACTCTTTTTTATAAACTAGTAATTAAAATAGGCTATAAAGCTTATACAGTTAGTATATAAAACTACGGAACCCCAAATAAGTTAAACTACAAAGCAAACCAACGCATACAATGCCAAAATGATTACGCCATGTATATTTTTGTGAACGTCCGCCATTTTGAAGTTTTTGCAAAATCAATATTGAACCAGATGTGCACCATTGCAATAAAAATAAATTATCATTGTATTCTTTGAGAAGATTAATCGTTTTTTGTGTGAAAACTGAAAACAGCCACGTCGCTGTGTAGTGTTACTAGGTACAGCCGAGGAAACTGAACCACGTGCCAGGACAGGATGGAACCTCTTCACAATAAATTTACCGATGATTTCTTTGGCAGATGTAGAAACGTCAACGTGGCATTTGCAACAAAAAAGGGTCTACCCTGGTACGCAATTGGGGATGTCTAAAAAAAATACCCATGGTTTTATATTTTTCTTGTATAGAAAAGTCAATTATAAGAAACTATTTTCAATATTTTGTCATTTAGTTCTCTACTTTTTTCAAAATTAATTATTGAAACTATTTTAGTTGATGACGTCAGATTATAATTGAGGGCTCCCACAATGCCAAATTTCTAAATCTATCTAAATGCGTACGATAAGGCAACCCCTTTAATTATTTTTTGCGTAGTGGTACACTACACACTGTGTCACTTTACTGGCACTGTCAAAGTACTAGATGTCAGACAGCGGGTCCAAATCAAACTCCGTAGTATAATCCACGCGTAAATTGTGAAGAATCTAACCACACACAATAAAGTACGACCGGTCACGCAAAATACACGAATGTCAAATGAAAGTCATTGCTTATTTCTTATTTAATAAATTCATTACGTTATATAAAGAAATATTAACTACAGAAAACGAGTTAGAAAGCATTTATCTGGAAATGGTATTCGTTTACTATACATTGCAAAAAAATAGACATCCCAATTCAGTTTCATCCTAGGCCACTATAGGACCATGACAAAATGAGTCAATTTGTTTATCTTCTACGACATTGTTTACTGCGTGATGTATGTCATGTCATGATGACGTACTTGATCTTGGCGAACGTGTGTCAACAAACTCCGAAGTGTCAACGATAAGGATTAGGAAATGAGTTTGCTTGTATATTAATAACTTGAATTGTTACTGGCCGTCTGTCAAAACTTCTCCTCATGTCATGGAGCGAAAAGGTTTATGGGGGTTTTCAGAAAAAAATGTACCCGTTTTGCCTTAATTATCCTTTTCTGGGCATTTCTATTTATCGTTGTACCCAATTAAGAAATTGCTAACGCGGAGTTAAAATTAGTCCGTTTGGTTACGCACTTTAGCCTTTACAATAAAAAAAACGTAACAAATCGGACAAGTTCTACAATGCTTAACAAGAAGTGAAGAATTGTGTGGTTTGTTACGTTTTATTTTAATGTAAAGACTTGAAAAAGTGCGTAACCAAACGGACTAATTTTAACTCCGTGTTAACAATTTCTTAATTAAATATACAGGGTTATTTGTAATTCACTGACATCCTCGTAACCCTGAATTCCTATCACTCAAACAAATGTTTTTTGTTTTAAGACTTTTTAAAATGAAACACTTTTTTTCCCATACAAATACACAGAGTATCGTAAAAATAAGAGGTAATCTCAAATTTTCAAAACGTTATTACACCAAAAATATTAAGTTATGACAAAAGCCGTAAAACAAAAGACATTTGTTTAAGTGGTAGGAGTTTAGGGTTAAAAGGATGCTAGTGAATTACAAATAACCCTTGTATATGGCCGGCCCATTGTCACTTCAGCGTGCTAATGCGGTGGGCTATGTCGATAACTTCCACCGGATGGAAAGTGCAGATGAGGCCGAATGTGTATCAGTCATCTCATCAAGGGTTCAGCAACACCCTTCACTCTAGCCTTGAAGAGTCCCATGTTGTAATTCTCTGGAAATATTATAGAATTTATAGACAATACAATACAGTACAATACAATACAATACAATACAATAACTCTTTATTGTACACCACAAATAATAAATACAATACAGAAAAAAACGAGTACATGAAAAAAAAATAAGGTAAGAAATGGACGGCCTTATCGCTTCGAAGTGATCTCTTCCAGGCAACCTTTAAAAAAGAAAGAAAGCAAGGAATGCATTTCAGCAGGTCGTGCAATATAAAATTTAATAAATAATAATAAAAAACAGACATTTTATTAAAACAACTAAAAACATCCAGTTAATACACATCATAAAAATTACAAAACAACAACTGACGAGCAAAAATAAAGGGTCGGTTACAAAAATGACGATAACTACAAAATCCGCTGTGATAGCTTCTTCGAGTAATAGAACAGTCAACGTCATAAATAAGTAGTCACTTTTGTATAGTCGGGGTAAGAAAAGGTTCGTCACTTTTCGACTCTATGTCAACGAGTTAAGGTCGAAAAATGACGAACCTTTTCTTACCCCGACTATACCTTGTCACTTTCAGTCGTTACATAATTTCGTATGGCTTTTCAAACATGACGTTAATGTGACAAGGTACAAAATTGATCACTTATTTATGACGTTGGCCCTACATTACTGCAGAGACCAGTAAGCTTAGATCCAGTAAGTAAGCCATCCTGGACGAGAAATGAGGCCAGCAATGATACGAGGCCAGGATGGCGATTACTAGGCGAAGCTTGTATTAGTAAGAGAGCCCACGACAATCCTAGTTCGATAAGACTCCCAGATGATATATATATAATTAGCCACGTCATTAATGGGGGAACACGAAACGGCGATGCTGCAATGCAAAAAACCTGGCAAAGCCATAAAAAATAATAATAAAAAATATTAAAAAATCCGGTTTCTAGTATGATAAGACTCCCAAGTTTTGTTTGTTCCTCGAGACAGGGGAGGGATAGGACTATTCGATAGTGCAGTGCTGCAAGCCCCCCTGATTGGCCTAATCAGTGGCAGCAGCATGATAAGTGACGCCTCGTACCTAACCTAGGCTAGGTAGTATGATCGACCTCCTCAAAAAATCCAAGCTCATTCGAAAGATCATCGGTTTCTGTGTAAGAAAAACCACTGCTGCATTTTCCAAACAGTGGAGAAGTGTTTGCAGCAGCGATTGAAGGTCGCCCTCCGCGCAGCCACATTTGGCGTTACAATTCAGTTTTTTCAGCAATCGCCCGGTTCCTTTCGATTTGTACAGGTTGAGTACGCGTCCCACGGTCACGTATGAATAATTATACGTGTCGTTGATTGTTTAAACAAATGGTTCTGAATGATTATGAACGTGAAATGGTAAAGAAATTTTGTATGCGGGCAATGAAGAAAGAAGACTAAATTTTTTCAATAATTTGATCATTTTATCAATGTAATATTTTTTATTTTACAAGTAGGTACGACAACATGACGTGTCAACAACATGAGGTGTGAAAAACTACTAATGACAATATTACTCTTAAATAAAAATTCTTCTAAACTATTCTTTCGCTCGCCTTGAGTATAAAATATTAATTAGTAATTCGTGCTATTCTTATGAAGTAATTCTTATTCTTATAAAGTATTTTTTAGGGTTTCGTAGCCAAATGGCAAAAAACGGAACCCTTATGGATTCGTCATGTCTGTCTGTCTGTCCGTCCGTATGTCACAGCCACTTTTTTCCGAAACTATTTGAACTATGCTGTTGAAACTTGGTAAGTAGATGTATTCTGTGAACCGCATTAAGATTTTCACACAAAAATAGAAAAAAAAAAACAATAAATGTTGGGGGTTCCCCGTAGGTACTTAGAACTGAAACTCAAATTTTTTTTTCATCAAACCCATACGTGTGGGGTATCTATGGATAGGTCTTCAAAAATGATATTGAGGTTTCTAATATCATTTTTTTCTAAACTGAATAGTTTGCGCGAGAGATACTTCCAAATGGTAAAATTACTTTTTGTAGTACTTTTTTACAAAAAAAAACCGGCCAAGTACGAGTCGGACTCTCGCACCGAGGGTTCCGCACAAAAATTATATTTATCTATGAACATCCAGTCTTAGCAGACCCCTGCTCCTAAGCAAAATGTGCGCAGTGTGGGATCATTGTAGATTAAAAAAAAAAAAAAAAATATGGGACAATTCACACCAATTGACCTAGTCCCAAAGTAAGCTTAGCAAAGCTTGTGTTATGGGTGGGTAGATTGGTTACTGATATAGACAGATAGAGAAAAAAAATTATGCTTTTCGCAATTTTTCCTTTATCTGTGCTATAAGACGTTGTTTCGTACCAAATTTCAAGATTCTGAATTCACGGGAAGAACCCTGTAGGTTTTGATTCCCTTGCGAGTGTCGAAAATTTGCGGCATAAATAGATTGACCTTACTGATACAGACAGATAGACAAAAAAATTATGCTTTTCGCAATTTTTCCTTTATCTGTGCTATAAGACCTTGCTTCGTACCAAATTTCAAGATTCTGAGTTCACGGGAAGTACCCTGTAGGTTTTGATTCCCTTGCGAGTTTCGAAAATATGCGGAAATTTGCGGCATAAACGGCTGTAGGTATCTTTTGATTGCGTTGGCTTAGAAATTTGATTTTTTCACAGCTCCAAGGAACAGTAGACCTGAGTATTTGATATAAATTTCAGTTTGATACGTCCACTCGTTCCTGGGAAAAAGGGTCCTGACAGACAGACGGACGGACGGACAAAAAAGTGATCCTATAAGGGTTCCGTTTTTTCCTTTTGAGGTACGGTACCCTAAAAATACATTAAAATGTTACGAAAGACTTGAGAAAAAATTAAAAACAACACAATGAAAATGGCTGAAAAATCGAACAATATCACATAAAATCTACCGATTTAATATGTTTAAAACATCAACGACACGTATAATTATTCATACGTGACCGTGGGACGCGTACTCAACCAGTACAAATCGAAAGGAACCGGGCGATTGCTGAAAAAAGTGAATTGAAACGCCAAATGTGGCTGCGCGGAGGGCGACCTTCAACGCTGCAGCAAACACTTTCTCCACTGTTTGGAAAATGCAGCAATCGTTTTTCTTACACAGAAACCGATGATCTTTCGAATGAGCTTGGGTTTTTTGAGGAGGTCGATCATACTAGATACCTAGGTTAGGTACGAGGCGTCACTTATCATGCTGCTGCCACTGATTAGGCCAATCAGGGGGGCTTGCAGCACTGCACTATCGAATAGTCCTATCCCTCCCCTGTCTCGAGGAACAAACAAAACTTGGGAGTCTTATCATACTAGAAACCGGATTTTATAATATTTTTTATTTTTATTTTTTTATGGCTTTGCCAGGTGTTTTGCATTGCAACATCGTCGTTTCGTGATCCCCCATTAATGACGTGACTAATTATATATATATCATCTGGGAGCCTTATATAGTGCTTTTCTCAAAAATGAAACAAGTTCATAAAAAAAAAATAAAAGTACACATTGAAAACCCGCCATTTTAGCTACTTACTCGCTAACCTATGTCTGTAGTCTATGGTATGATTGTTTTTTTAAAGGTACCACAGGTAGGTTTAATTATATTAAGATGTAATTTCGCACATAAATTTCGAAAAACTGAAAGGTCCGAGTCCGGGCTCGAACCCACGACCCTCTGCTTGAGAGACCATAGGCAAAATCACTACGCTATCAATACTTTTCTAGTAGTAGAAAATAACTGGTCTAAACTTTAATAAAGCTGTGGTTTTGTAACAAAAGGTAGGTACATTGTAGCGTTATTACTTTGTACTTACAATTTATATCGTGTTTTAGCTCCCTTATCGTATCTTTTTCACGTCCTGTTGTCGATCTTAATATCATTAGAATCGCGTCACCTTCATTTCTGCAGGGTCCTGCAACATCACAAAAGCTAAAGAACACAGTTTCACTGGGTCTTCACTACGTATTTGACGTTACAATCACTTTTGGGGCGATGAAAGTAGACACTAACTTTTTCGGCCTTTTTCTATGTGTTGCGAGTACTCTGGAGATTCGGGCTTCGCGCAGGCTGGTGCGCGCTATTTTTTCCTGTAGAATACTTTCCAAATTTATTATTCTTTTCACTCGATATAAATGTTATGCTCTTCTATGCAAAAATTGACGTATTATGACAAGCTTGTTTATCCGGTTGTCATGACAATTATTTTCGTTTTTCATGTCAAAAAAATATATTTTATAGCAAACCTCCCTCTAAAACTAGAAATTATTCTTGGCCACGTGTACAAATTTGTTTTCAACCAACGAAAACAAAAGGAGGAGGTTCTCAATTCGACGTATATTTTTTTTTTATGTATGATCACGCATAACTTTTTACGGAGTAGTCCGATTTTGACGATTCTTTTTTTATTGGAAAGCGTATACCCCGAGGGTGGTCCCATTTAAATTTGGAAACAATATTCCTACCCTAAGGGTAGAAAAACAGGGGATGATTGATTGTTCAGTTACTGATTGTACGAGGGGCGTTCAATATAAAGTGAGAATGAGATGCAAACTCTTTCAATATTAGGAAATTAAATACTGGCCGGTAAAGCTAATCTATCTAGCTGATTACTATGAAAAAAAAAACTAACTGTCTTTTGTTTAAAAAAAAATACGGTAATTTCTTTGCAATGCTATTGAGTACGTTAGCGGAAAATGGAGAAAATTTAACTGCGCGCCGTTATCAATACTTGTGTTTGAAAAATTTTTCTACGGACCAAGTCAATTTAGATTTGCGGGACACTTTAGGGTCTAATGCTCTTCCGTATTCGACAGTCGCACGTTGGTGCGCCGAATTTAGACGTGGAAGAACATCGACCATGGACGACCCCCGCTCCGGACGTAACTACAGCAATAACTGAAGAAATTGTGAAAAAAGTTGAAAACTCAGTTTTGGCGGATCGTCGTGTCACGGTTCGTTTTATTGCTGAAAATGTAAAGATTTCAACGGGGAGCGTGGATAATATTTTACATGAACGCTTGGGTATGAAAAAGGTATCTGCGCGTTGGGTACCAAGAATGCTTACTGACATGCAAAAACAAACTAGAGTCGAGATTTGTCAAGAAGCTTTGGACCTGATACAGCAAGACCGGGAACTTTTTTTGGCGCGATTTATAACAATGGACGAAACATGGCTCCATCATTACGACCCTGAAACGAAACTGCAGTCTATGACATGGAAAAGGCCATCATCTCCAACTCCGAAGAAATTCAAGGTGGGCCCATCTGCCGGTAAGGTCATGGGCTCTGTTTTTTGGGATGGTAAAGGGGTATTAATGATTGAGTATCTCGAGCATGGAGCCACTATTACGGGCACTTTATACGCCAAACAAATAGCAACATTGCGCAATGAGATCCGCGAAAAACGGCGAGGTAAACTCTCGAAAGTTGTGCTGTTCCACCAGGACAATGCCCCGGCACACAAGTCCGCCGTTGCAATGGCTGCAATTCGTGATGCTGGATTCGATATCCTTAAGCATCCTCCGTATTCACCAGATCTCGCTCCCAGTGATTTCTACCTATTTCCGAGATTGAAACAATACCTGAGAGGCCAGAAATTTGAAGACGACGACGCGGTAGTCCCTGCAGTACAAGATTTTTTAAGTACTCAAGATGAGACCTTTTTTAAAAATGGAATTTTAAGTTTAGAAAAAAGATATACTAAGTGTATTATGCTAAAAGGTGACTATGTTGAAAAATAAAATGACATTTAGTAAAAGTTGTTTATAACATACTCATTCTCACTTTTTATTGAACGCCCCTAGTACTATATGACCACGCATAACTTATTACAGAGTAGTCGGATTTTGATGATTCTTTTTTTATTGGAAAGCGTATACCCCAAGGGTGGTCCCATTTAAATTTGGAAATAATATTTCTACCCTAAGGGTAGGAAAACTGGGGATGATTGACTAACTTTTTACAGAGTAGTCTAATTTTCATAATTCTTTTTTATTGCATAGATAGGGTATACCTTGAAGTTGGTATTATAAATTTGGTAAAAAAATTACCCCAAGGATGGAAAAAAGTATAAAATAAAAACTTTTTAACAAAAAATTAAACCGCCGAAAAAACTGAAAAGCAAAAAATAATACCTTTTTTGTTTGACCTTAATCTAGGTACCAGTTTGAAGTCGGTGCCTCAGCACGAGCCAGGAGGAGTGATAGAAGCCAATCAGGTAGACGATTATAGGTCCACTCCTCCTGGCTAAGTGCTGAGGCACCGACTTCAAACTGGTACCTAGATTAAGGTCAAACAAAAAAGGTATTATTTTTTGCTTTTCAGTTTTTTCGGCGGTTTAATTTTTTGTTAAAAAGTTTTTTTAATTCACCATTTTGTATGTTCTGATTCTCGAAAAGCCCTCGGGAGCGGAGCTCCGTCAGACGGCTATATAAGTCCATACAAATCCCGAATTTAGTCAGTTATTCGTCAGCTTTCATAAGTGAAAGAACTCGAGAAGGCCTAATCCCGGGGCCGAAGTGGTCCCGGGATCCTGCAAGCCTCGCGCAACTCCTTCTTTTGAGCCGGAAAAGTCGGCAAGTCTTCACGCGTCTTCTTAAGACAAAGTCTTCTTCCACGCGTTACCTAAAACTTCCTCCTGCCGCTACGCCAGTCTCGGACGCTGCCCGAGTCTTCACTTGGCATTAGTGTCCGACCGAAGTTTCGGTTTCGGCCAGAATCCGGCCGAAATCTTCGGCCGGGCCGAAATTACTTCGCGGCCTCTCGCGGCTCTCGCATCGGGAGCGCTCGGCTTAATTCGGGCACGCTCGGCCGGGTAGGTATAGGTAATGCATCGGCGGCCGGCCCAGCTGGGACCAGCGATAGTAGTATGCATGCAGTTTGTGACGTTTGTTTGTGAACCACATGGCGCGCGACAAAATATGGTGAATGTTGTTTATTTATTAAATCATTATTTACTTTTTAGAATCTGTTACTGCATTTTATGCTGTGATTAATGAACAATACGTTTGATATTAGGATTGTGAATTTAGTTTAGACGTGATAAGAATAGGTTGTTTGTTTTGAATAATATAATACCTATGCCAAGTCATTTTTCATTAAAAATAAACGTTTTTTATTTTGTTTAACAAAAAAAGTAACTGTTCTCATATAAGAAATCCTTGCAATAACCTTTTCCTTACGATTTGTACAGTAATTTTGAATATTTTGTTTGATATGATACGTCTTCAAAAATTTCGGTTTCGGTTTCGGTTTCGGCCGAAATCAGAAAAAAACCGAATATTCGGTTTCGGTTTCGGTTTCGGCTAAAAATCGTGTTTCGGTCGGACACTACTTGGCATAGTACGTGCCGTCGCCAATACCTGCACCGTGCGCTGCTGTCCGCACCTGGGCGGTGCGCTAACACGCCCGATCCGTGCACTGCCGCACTTGGTCCGTGCGTGCACGGCCACACCTGATCCAAGCGCTGCCCACTCGTTCACGGTGCGCTGCTGCCCGCACCTGGTCCGGGCGTTGCCACGCCTGCCGTTTGCTGCCGCTACTACATCACGCTGCGCTGCTGTGCGCTGTCAGTGCAACTGGACCGAGCGCTGACAGCGCCTCCTTCGAAGCCTCCATCTACGCCTCCAGTTCGTCGCCGCATCCTCTATATTGACACCCACACACCTACCGTCCATCCTCTACCGTACACCACTCCACACACAATCATAATTTTACTGTAAATATTTATTTCTAATTTATTGTAAATAAATGGTTTTCAGTTTATTTTATTTTTCATTCCATAGCTTAGGTTAGGTCATTACTCAGTAGTAAATGTCGCTTCACGACATTTTCTAGAATTTAGGTTAGGTTATTTTATCTTTTGACTGTCGCTTCACGACAACATACAACAGATTTTTACTAGTTTCGATGGCTTAGGTAACTGTAGCTAAACCGTTTAAATGATTCCTCGCCCGCGCGGTACAGGGGCTGGGGGGTATGACTACGTTAGTACTATTACTTATTCTGTGGTATGACGACAAAGGGGGGCGGGAGAGGTGCGGGCGGCAGGCACACGAGGCACCTCTCTCGGCCCCTTTTTCATACCCCCTTCCCAGCCTCTGTACCGCGCGGGTGAAGACTTATTAAACGGTCTAGCTATACAAGATTGTTTTTCGAGACTTTTTGTATCTTTTATTTTTCAACTCCACATTTTTTTACTTTTACGGTCATCCCGTGAAAACTATAAAATGCTGCAAAAGTGATTAAGAGGGTACGATGCGCACCATTTCTCCATACAAACGTAATCCCCTGTTTCCTCCCTGGATAATGGCTTTAGAGCCTAATTTTTTTTACTGTGTAATCTGTATCTACCACAGCTATGCCCCTATGTTTCATAACATAAGAAATATGAGCTTTCAAAAACCGAAGAAATTGCCCAATTTCAACGTCATTTTCAGACACTCATCAGAAAAGAATCCCTCCTATAAACAAAAAAGGAAAACATAGGGGCATAGTTAAATCTGTCCTCTAATTATATTTAAAAAAAATAATTTTATTGGTCCAGTTTTCGAGAAGAAAACAGGGGATTACGAAATGCTGTTTTGATCAATTTTACGCGCCTATTAACGGTCTGAGGTGCAGTTGTCCCGCTCTCGCTGTACTGACACGGACGGGTTCGGGCGAGACAGCGACATTTCATTAAAATACCTATTTCTCAAAATTCTCTCAGCCATCGTACCCTCTTAAGCAAGCCGAGTTGTGCGATGCACAGGAAAAATTCGTGTTTAAACTCCTGACCAGTAGTGGTGTAGGGGTTTGGCACGCAGCACGGAATGCTGAGGACCTGGGTTTGATTCCCAGCGCTGATCTTTTTTCTGGGTTCTTCTGTGCATCCATGTTTCAGTTTGTATTTAGTATGAAATATAATGGTCTAGCTATACTTACAAAAAGGTATCACCAAAAATGGTTCAGCGGTACCATGATGATGAAGGAACAAAGATAAATAAAAAATATCCAGGTTTTTGCTAAATAAAAAACTGCATCGGCAAGAATATGTTCATTAAAACATCTATATCACATAACAAACAATAACCAACAGAAACTTGCGGTTTTCTATACAGGGTTATTTGTAATTCACTGAAATCCTCTTAACCTTGAATTCCTAACACTAAAACAAATGTTTTTTTATTACGACTTTTTAAAATGAAGCACTTTTTTTCCCATACAAATACACAAAGTATCGTAAAAATAAGAGGTACCTAAACTCAAATTTTCAAAACGTTATTACACCAAAAATATTAAGTTATGACAAAAGCCGTAAAACAAAAAACATTTGTTTAAGTGGTAGGAGTTTAGGGTTAAAAGGATGCTAGTGAATGGGGATGTTGACACCACCAATCAACTGACGTTCTTTTTATGAGCTGTCAAAACACAATCTCCCATAGAGTTTGAATGACAATAGCGACATATGACGTCATTGTTCGCAATGCTCAATCAACTAACTATTTATTTGTTTTAAAGCAACAAAAAATCTAATTTTGCATTTAATCGAAAATTAATCTGACTTTCAGGGCTGAAATAAAGCGTTTTTTTACTGGAGTCGTGTCTTCAAATTCTTTTTTAATGGTGTCAACATCCCTATTACAAATAACCCTGTATATTTGTAAAAAAAACTTCATATACACTGACCAGAAGCATGAACGCTCGAAATGCACCTTAAATTAAATAAAATACTTGTTTTTTTTAATCACTACCTTTCTCATAATATCATTTGTCATAATTTCACTTTTTGTTTTCAGGATTTTTTGAAATGCCTCCTTATAAGTACAGTAGTTTAGGTTAGGTTAGTTTAACCCTTTAGTGGGTAATGGCAAGATATTTGCCGTCATAAAGAAATCAATGTAGATTCAAATCAGCAACATTGACGGTCCAAAATCGACTGTCTTGACAGGGTTGTCAAATGGTTAAAGGGTTAAAACAATTCTGAAGAAAATATTTCAGAAATACAAACTTTATAACAAGTGAAAATTATGAAAAACAATAGGTACCTACCTACATATGAATATATGCAAAGTTTAAAAATAATAATGGACGAAATACATAATGGTCATTTGATATAATGCAATTTTCTTGGAAATTCTCGGCTTTACAGGATTTTCATAACATTAAGCTAAACCGATCTGTGAATTACATGATTGAAAAAGTTTGTTTCATCGAACATTTTAGTATAAGTACCATTATATATTTCGTCCATCATTTTTTTTAAATGTTATACATTTTGATACGTTCCCAACAGTACATTATGACATGGCATATAATTATATGGAATTAGGACGAACAAAGTAACAGAGAACCATTATTCCTACGCCTGATTTCCGGCTTTACTGGAAAATATGGGATTCGACGTTAAAATACGGGACAGGCCGTTTCTAACATCGACATTTATTTTTTTAGTTACTAAAATTTGACATAATCAATTAAATAATTAATACAATTGCTAAATTTTTAATGAAAGACTTTACAAAACAATATTAAATATTTAAAATATTATGTAAGGTAGCAGTAATAGGCGATAAAATAAATATTGTTCGAATAGATATTTTTATCATTAAATGCCATTACACGTGACATTATATTTTTTTTGCATGTTCTGCGATTTTGGCGTTCAGCTTTAAGGGCGACATTAAGTAATTTTCGTTTTTTGAGTGCGCGATCGGCAGCCGCCGAGACGTGCGACTCCGAGAGGAAGGGCTACGGATTAACCCGAAACATAAATAAATAAATAAAAATAAAATAAATAAATATCACGGGACAATTCACACCAATTGACCCAGTCCCAAAGTAAGCTAGGAAAGCTTGTGTTATGGGTACTAAGCAACGGATAAACATACTTATATAGATAGATAGGTACATACTTAAATACATATTAAACACCCAAGACCCGAGAACAAACATTCGTATTTTTCATACAAATATCTGCCCCGACACGGGAATCGAACCCGGGACCTCAAGCTTCATAGTCAGGTTCTCTAACCACTGGGCCATCTGGTCGTCAAACATGTCGAGTTAAACTCGTTTTAAGACGTGAGTGATCCGTTTAATTTCACTATAATTTACGTTTTGAACGTTTTAAACATTAGACATTTTACATAGTTAGACTTGTTCCTATCTGGCCGTGTCCCTTCATTTATGCGAATAGTGTATTTAGCAATGAAGACATCTGCACAATGGATATTTAGCAATGAAGACATCTGCACAATGGATATTTAGCAATGAAGACATCTGCACAATGGATATTTAGCAATGAAGACATCTGCACAATGGATATTTAGCAATGAAGACATCTGCACAATGGATATTTAGCAATGAAGACATCTGCACAATGGATATTTAGCAATGAAGACATCTGCACAATGGATATTTAGCAAAGAAGACATCTGCACAATGGATATTTAGCAAAGAAGACATCTGCACAATGGATATTTAGCAATGAAGACATCTGCACAATGGATATTTAGCAATGAAGACATCTGCACAATGGATATTTAGCAATGAAGACATCTGCACAATGGATATTTAGCAATGAAGACATCTGCACAATGGATATTTAGCAATGAAGACATCTGCACAATGGATATTTAGCAATGAAGACATCTGCACAATGGATATTTAGCAATGAAGACATCTGCACAATGGATATTTAGCAAAGAAGACATCTGCACAATGGATATTTAGCAAAGAAGACATCTGCACAATGGATATTTAGCAATGAAGACATCTGCACAATGGATATTTAGCAATGAAGACATCTGCACAATGGATATTTAGCAATGAAGACATCTGCACAATGGATATTTAGCAATGAAGACATCTGCACAATGGATATTTAGCAATGAAGACATCTGCACAATGGATATTTAGCAATGAAGACATCTGCACAATGGATATTTAGCAATGAAGACATCTGCACAATGGATATTTAGCAATGAAGACATCTGCACAATGGATATTTAGCAATGAAGACATCTGCACAATGGATATTTAGCAATGAAGACATCTGCACAATGGATATTTAGCAATGAAGACATCTGCACAATGGATATTTAGCAATGAAGACATCCGCACAATGGATATTTTACATAATTGACAACATTTCATATTTCTAAGACTATAATTTGATTCGTTCTCTGTATACTGTTTGGAAAGAGAAAGACGCTGATAGTTTTAAATTTCCACCAGGATTATTAATTAATTTATTACAATTTTTTAAAGATGTGCTTATTCTAAAAGAGCGTAACGACAGAATAGATCCATTACTTTTGTCTAGTCTCTATTAAAAAAAAGTGATGACGTAAATTTGACATTAAGGTTGTTATCAAATTTAAAATTATGACAGCTCTTTTTTCTAGTGAAAAGGGTAAAGGAAACATATCTATTCTGTGGAGGTATGTACATATGTTTTTTAAATATGTTGTATTATTTTAAATATGAAGAAATAAATTATAATAAATATTTTTCCGTGTTCAGGAGGCGAAACTCTTTCGATTCCTGTAGTAATTTTCAGGTGTTAAAAAATGAAACGTTGTCAATTGGACATGTGCTTTTAAGACCATTTGAGTAGTGGTCATTTTGCTTCATAGACGATTCGGTACAGAGCGTTTTTAACTTAGCATACTTGCGTACTTGCATTGTCATCCAACCTACATAAGTATACCAAATTCCAAGTAAATCCGACCACTGGAAGTGGGTCAAATTCAACTTCCAAGATTTGACCCGTACATACATACTTACATACATTGCAAGTTAATAAAAATCTTTTAAAAAGGGTGTTTTCCAGTTTCAACCTATCGCTTAGGTACTGTTAAGTATACTAAAAATACATCTTTGGTACCAATACAGACACCCTACAGTAGTACACACTTTAAGCACTGGTCCCACCGCCAGCGAGTAAGGGCCGGCGCTCACTGACGGAATGGCACGGCATGACACGGCAGGTTATGCTGCGGCATCCCGCGGCGTTCCGTGGCATGCCGTGGCATAATGTGGCATTCCGTGGCATCCCGTGGCATGCCGTGGCATAATGTGGCATTCCGTGGCATCCCGTGGCATGCCACGGCATCGTGCTGAAAGCCCGGCTACTCTGGCATCAATCAGTTTTGCTCCGCGCGGATTCGAAGTTGGTTGTGTCGTTATGATTGACTGGGATTTAGTATTAATAGCACTGATGATGCTGAAATATGTATATGATGATGATGAAAGTGACCATACGACTCGCGCGACGCCGCGGCAACCCGTGGAATGAAACGGCATGACACGGCATACCGCAGCATTCCGCGGCGCGTCGCGTCATACCGCAGCATCCCTCGGCACGTCGCGGCATCGTGGTATCGAAATAAAGTAACATGAACTCTAAACACATTGAAATAAGATTCAAAATAACTTGATCAGTAACAAAATCCTTTGCCATGACACGCCGTGCCGTGCCGGCAGTGAGCGCCGGCCCTAAGCGATGAGCTATCGGCGATTTTCTCGCCCAATAAACGAACAAAAGATAATTACTCTCGTGTAAATAAAAGAGAGAGATATATATTTATAGTTGATCGCTGGCTGTTCACACTGCCGGCGAGGACCCTCTCTTCACTAGTTGATCGCAGCGATAAAAACTGTCAACGATAAAACTCGCTCAGCGGTACTCGGCGATGAACGCTTGGCGACCAGAGCGATCATTCTACCGTACAATCGCCCGTCGCACTCGAACACTCGCTTATAGCCGAGCGACAAAACTATCGAAACTACGCACTCGCTTCTCGCCGCTCGCCCACTCGTTTCTAGTTCTACTCGTTTATCGCTCGTCGCCGGCGGTGGGTCCAGTGCCTTATATGGCGCGTCGTGCATTTTCGGCCGCGCAGACACGAACGAACTAGCCGATGATACTATTCAAACTTTAAATTACTCTTATGTCATATATACAAGGTGCAAATTACAGTGCAAGTATGGCAGCTGACTAACATGGCACGCGACGCGCGCTAACATGGCGGCAGCAACCCACCAATAGCGGCGCAGGAAAAAAACACGCTGTGCGTGGAGCGTGCCGATCGGCCAATTGCATTTCCCGCGCTTCTAAAACGCGCCTTCTGCGCAGGTACATCGGTGAGCCATATCAGATGTGTACTACTGTACCTCCTTATACTTATGTTTTTCCGCTTATTTCGCTCAATCTTAACAAGTACTTGTTTAGGTCGCATTTGACGTCTCTGACAGACTGTTAGGTCAAGGCAATGTTAGTTTAGACGTAGAACTGTGGTGAGGACAAAAGGTTCTCGAATAGCGTCCACGGCAGTGTAAGTAGGCCTCCACAAAGATGGCGAAGACATGGTTAACGTTTGGCGTATAGGTAACGCCATCAGAGTTGAGGCGAATGATTACACACACAGCTACATAAAGTACCGATTGAAAAAAGACAGTGAATGAATGAAATGACTGAGCGAATGGAAACGTGAGTTATAAGATCTCATGATGAAATACTTACGCAATACATGCATATTACAATTTTTCTTTTTTCATATAATCTATTTTTTAAATAGAACAATTTGAAACTGACAAGAAATAAACGCAAGAATGGAAATCGGTATTTTATAAATAGCGAAAGATATGCTCTGATTTATATAAAATAGATCAAAATATTTTATTTTTTGTTTTGTTTGAACTAGATGTGTTTTCCTAAATAATTCTTAAAGAAATAGGTTGAAGAAATTTTTAGTCAATCTCGAGTCTGTTGAACTTGCTATCGGTAGGAATAAATGTCAAAATCTCGCTGTCGTTACTTGACGTGTTGTTGTATGCGTGACCTCAACTCTGATGGCGTTTCCTATACCTTTGGATGCCTATATTCAGCAATCGGTTGAAATGTTGAGTCAAAACTGTACTTTTTTAACCGAAAACACAGCTCTTTGTAACACTATGGTCCTCATTGTCTCTGTGTTTCGCCCTATTCTCTATGTATTGTGTATATCCGCCTCCTAATATACCCAGTAGTATAATTAAGCCGATAGTAGAATTGGATTTGAATTTTGAAGCGCAGTCGTCAGGATTTTCTGTATCTAGCGTGTATATCTGAAACAAAATAAAACTCAATTATACACCGTGAAATTTTAGTGGTTGTTTTCCCGAAACGAGGTGATTTAGTATCGATTGTACAATCGATTTATAATTACTATTTTGACTAGAGTCAAAAATCCAATTGTGAAAAACGAAAGTCGAAAATGACCGCAAACCTAACGCTAACGCTTCGTTGGTACAAGTAGCGTACGATCGTACAATAGGTTAGGTACCAACGAAGCGTTACTATTGGTTTGCGGTCATTTTCGACTTTCGTTTTTCACAATTGGATTTTTGACTCTAGTCAAAATAGTAATTATAAATCGATTGTACAATCGATACTAAATCACCTCGTTTCGGGAAAACAACCACTAAAATTTCACGGTGTATATATATTTTTTATTATTTATTGATTAGAAACTAACAGTCTTATACAGAGTAATGAACAGACTTAAATTAACATAATATAGACCTATAGTTTCCTTCAAGTTTATTTTGGCGTAAAACGTGGCTAGTAATTAAAAACATAGAAATAATATTACTAAAAGTTTGATAGTATCTATAACAAACATAAGGAGAAAAAAATATATATATTATGTACTTATATACTTCCCTGCAAATGCGACTAGACAGGAAAGCTGATAAGTATACAATGGTTGGAAAAATTTATTAATACAACCAACTTAAATCATTTTATGGCTACTTAAAAGCTTTCTCCAGTATCTCAAGTGAACAATTAATTATATCAACGTCCACCAGTTTTTCACTGTTATTAACAATGCCACACGCACGCCTAATAAACATATTTAGAAACATAAATTTAAAAAAAATAAAAACCCCCAACGCAATTTGGTCACATATGTTTGTACATCACATTAATAATACGTGATTAAAGATGTATCGCCTGCATTGGCAGACATTTTTACATCTAAAATTCGAAAAAAACTATCATAACTACAAGAAATAAATTTAACTTAATTAATTTTTATTATCAATGTAAAAATTAAAATACGATTAGGTTAAGAAACGCAATATGCGTGTAATGAGTCATTTAATGATGGGACACAATCTACCACTAGTTTATCGATACTTATTAATTTGTAATGTAAATAAGTAAATAACGATGTGCTTTGAAAAAATGTATTCCATGCCGTGGTAACAGATTGGTATGTCCGACAAATACGTAAGTTTATGAGAGACACTTATCCACGTGATAAAATGCTTCTATAATATTATTATTCGTTATTTAACGCCTTATTTTATTCAATAAGGTTCCATTAAAATAAAAGATACAAGCAGGTCATTATCATCAAAACCTACCTAAAAATTTGTACGGAACCCTCGACTTAACTATTTTTTTTTTGCATTATAACAGAACTCCGGTACTTAGTTTACTTTATGTGATTTCATGAAACAATCGTAAATTTATATTATTAATTACATATATAGTGAAAATAAACGGATCACTCACGTCTTAAAACAAGTTTAACTCGACATGTTTCGGGCTAATCCGTAGCCCTTCCTCTCGGAGTCGGACGTCACGGCGGCTGCCAAACGCGCACTGCGTGCTAACGCCCTGGTCGCGCGGCTACTCGACGCAACTGACAGCGACACACAACTACCCTCGTTTTCATCATCACTTTTATTGTCATTGTCAAATGTAGGGTAGCACACAACACTAACCACATCACTTTGTAAAGGTTCGCTCACACTCACCGTTGACCAGGCGCGACCAGGGCGTTAGCACGCAGTGCACGTTTGGCAGCCGCCGTGACGTGCGACTCCGAGAGGAAGGGCTACGGATTAGCCCGAAACAAGTCGAGTTAAACTCGTTTTAAGACGTGAGTGATCCGTTTATTTTCACTATGAGTGAGTCTCACGGTAGTTTCATGTTTAATTACACATAGTTGAAGTTATAAATTTATAGTTTTATCGATTCGAGTTTTAAAGCTTTCACTTCACTAGTCTGTGGTTTTGACACCTGCCACCCGCACCATGCTACAGTGAAAAGAATATAGTCACCCGTGTAAACCCCGCATTAGAATAACGTCAATATTGCATAGCATGTTTGAGAACTGTACTATTACCTGTTTGCCGGCGTGCAGAGTGGCAGCGGCCACAGCCGCCGCGTACGGCCAGTGGAGCCCCGCGGCGGCGCCCGCGGCCAGCAGACAGCCCGTGGTGAGCGCCAGGGCTCCGCAGAGCGCCGGCTTCGTGCGCTCGCCGAACGTGAGCGCCGTGGACTTCATGCCTATACGGGCGTCGTCGATCTTATCCTGAAATAGTCGGCGCCGTTATTTTTCAATGAATATTTGGAATATTTGCGGGTAGTTGGTGAATATTTGGGGGTAGTTGGTGAATGTTTGGGGGTGGTTGGTGAAATATTTCTAGGTAGTTGGTTCAGGGGTGGAAACTGATTCCATGGCCAAAAACACAGACTTTTCTGACAAGAACACTCCGAAATACTGACCATTTTGTAGCAAATAGCAGCTCGGGATATCCGGGTTCGCATACCCGTGTACTCGAAAACTTAAATTACCGGACAAGTAAAATGAGCCAAAGTACTACCTGGATGAAATGGCTGCAGGAGAGGCGGATAAAATAAAAAAAATATGTTGATGATGAGATGGACAAATCCGCATTCTTGACAATTCAATCTAATCTAAAGAAATCGGACCACTTTTATGGAAGAATGGACCATGACTCTCAAAGTACTGACTTAACTGACCATTTTATGAAAATCTGACTATTACTGACCTTAGTCAAAAAAACTGACTTTTACTGACCTTACTGACCATTTTCCACCCCTGGGTTTTAACTCTAACGTGACTGACCTGGGGGGCGTATATCGTCGGGTGACAAGCAAAAGTCACTAAGTACCAAATACCTACTTAAAACAAAGCTCGTATCTCAGTATGAAATTACTAACTAGATACGACATTTCGAAGAGCAGCGACAGGAAATAGTGAGTTTTGCTTGTCATCCGACGATATGGTGTCATACATAACGGTCCATGCAGGCGCACCGCAGGGTCTATAGAGCTTTGGAGCACGCTGTAACCCAACAGGGCGCCCCAGTTGAACGTCGCGCCCAGGAATATTTGGGGGTAGGTAAGTTAGCTATGAAGTATCTTTTTTTGTACTTATTTTTTCAACTTCATTTTTTTTATTACTTTTACGGTCATCCCGTGAAATCATACATTTCGTACTAAATACAAACTGAAATATAGATGCACAGAAAAAACCCCAGAAAAAAGACCAATGCTGGGAATCGAACCCAGGTCCTCAGCATTCCAGTGGTGGTGTAGGGGTATGGCACGCGGCACGGAATGCTGAGGACCTGGGTTCGATTCCCAGCATTGGTCTTTTTTCTGGGGTTTTTTCTGTGCATCTATATTTCAGTTTGTATTTAGTACGAAATGGGGGTAGGTAGTTGGCGAATATTTGGGGTTGATGGTAAAATATTTGGGTAGCTGGTGTTATATTTGGGGGTAGTTGGTGATATATTTGGGGGTAGTTGGTGAATATTTGGGGTAGTTGGTGTAAATTTGGGGACATCACCGGCATCATTTGGGTAATTCAGAGCTATGCTCTCTTCTTTGAGCCAGTAATAGTTTGAAATTTGGGGTAGTTGATTTTAACTCTAAAGTAACTGACCTGGTGGGCGTATATGGTGTCATACATAACAGTCCAGGTCAGGGCTCCGACGTAGAGCGGCAGGCACACCGCAGGGTCTATGGAGCCCTGGAGCGCGCTGTAACCCATAAGGGCGCCCCAGTTGAACGTCGCGCCCAGGAATATTTGGGGGTAGTTGGTGAACCGCTTCGCCAGCGGGTAGGTTATAACAAGAACTGAAATCAAAGAACTAGGATTAATCCTACCGATAACAATAAATAAAAAAATCATCATCATCATCATCTCCGCCTATATGGGTCAAACACAACTTAAGGCTGCGTATCCACCGGAGCTGTGCGAGGATGCGTTGCGAGGGATGTGTTTGTCATGAACCAATAGAAACACTTCATTTACCTATCCTTGCTCAGCTCAGCTCTGGTGGAAACAGCTCAGCGGAGCGAGGTTTTTGTACATACAAAACAAAAGAAGGCAAAGATGTGTGCGAGGAATGTGTTGCGAGCACAGAAATAATAAAGAAAGAGGATAGAAATGCTTTAGTTCCTATTTTCTTCCGGAACTTGTGTCGCTGCTTCATCCCCTCTACTTACTGTGTTAATGCACACATGCAAAAGACCGGAACCGTACTACGCAATCACGCACACAATTACTAATATTTTTGCTTACAAACAATTATGAACCTTACACCTTAGAGATAGCGTTGAATAACACTCAACGTAAGTCATACCCACATTTACACAACGGCGCCATTCATTGGCCGCGTCGGCATTATGTCTGTACTAGTCGTAACCTGTTTTTTGTCCGTACCACGAACTTTTGTGCAAGACGGAAGGGTTATCAAAAATTACTTTACATTGCTGCGTATAATTCAAAACGATCTGCGTTTTAATGGGCATGAGTAGCAATGGTATATGAAGTTTCGTGTTAATAACGTGTTGACCAATATTTCATAATGAAATATTTTCTCAAGTTGTATTTTGATATAAACCGCATTATTACATTAAATTAATACATACCAATGAAATGTAATCCCCTTATTAGTGTAATTACACAGTGTGGACGAGTTTCCGCAATTGCTAATGGTGCAAAACACCATTTTAAAGCACTTGTTGTCATACCCACGTTTCAAATAGCACTGAGCCACAAGTCGCGCGCTTGTGACCTACGAGTCACAAGCGCGGCGCCAAGGTCACGCGTCTAAGGCACTTCTATCCTCTTTATTATTATTTCTGTGGTTGCGAGGGATGTGTTGCTAGGCGGCGTTGCTCCGCTAACGCCTCACCGCACCCCGCCCGCGCCCGCTTATTTGAAAAGAGCCCGCTACACATCCTCGCTACGCATCCTCGCACCGCTCAGCTACCTCGCACATCTTTGGTGGAAACATTCACACCGTTACACATCCTCGTTACGCAGCCTGGCACCGCTCAGCTACCTCGCACATCTCTGGTGGAAACGCAGCCTTAAAAGCAAAATTTGTCTCTACTGTTTGGACATAAAATTAGCGACACCGAGTCAGCAAACTTGACATTTATTTAAATGGGCCGAAAGTTGGCCAGGCGTCCCACACGCCGATGTAGTCGACTAAAAATATTGGCACAGACCCTTAACTTTTGCCAGTGTCCACAGGACAGACGGACGCGAACAAAAAAATATGCACGACCCATGCATGTCCCATTTATTGCTTAAGCCTCCAGGGGCTAAATTCAGGAACGGCCTAACACGGTTTGCGAGCGGTAATTCGATAGTTTGCGAGAGGATAGGGATGGGCTGAGCTTGGGATGAGCCTTATTTTCCTGTTCTTTTTTATGGCAATATTTTCCTGTTAATTCGCTTTGTAAATAAATAAATAAACAAGGCTCATCCCAAGCTCAGCCCAAGCCTCTCGCAAACCAGTGATTTTTGGCGTTCCTGAATAGCAGTTCATTCCTATCCTCTCGCAAACGATCGAATTACCGTTCGCAAGCCGTGTTGGGCCGTTCCTGAACTTAGCCCCTGAGCTAAGTACTCCGAAGGGTAAAATTGCATGAAAAAGTATATTTTCAAAGCAAACAGCTACTTTGATAAAGAGAGAGATTTTGCATGACTTAACTTCACTACTTCGCGGAGCAGCAAAATAAGTATTCCATTTATTTTGACATGGTCCTCCATACAGTAACGCATGAAGCTATAGCTAAACCATTTAAATAAATCCTCGCCCGCGCGGTACAGGGGCTGAGGGTATAACGATCGGGCTCTCCCGGCCCCCTTTGTCGTCATACCCCCCAGCCCCTGTACCGTGCAAGCAAGGACTCATTTAAATTATCTAGCTTAGCTATATACAGTATTTTAAAAACTATAACACTCACGGATGCTGCTAGCGCCTAAGGCCACCGTGTAGCAGTTCAGTTGCGCCAAAACGCCAAGAGCGAGCGTCAGTTGCGCCGCCAGAAACGCTACCGCTTGCTTACTGGACACAGCCCCCGAGACCAGCGGCCGTTCTTTGGTTCGTTCTACCTACAGAATTTACAGTCGACCATTAGCAGAGCCGGATTAACGATTAGGCCAAGGACCGGAACCGGTCACCATTAAAGGGGTATTGGATAGGCTATTTTATAGTTTTTTTTTTTTTCTTCCGAAGATCAACCCCGGATTATCCCGCAAACTTCGCGGTTATGGAAGATCTCAGCTCCGACTACTGGTCGGGGCTCTAACTGGACATGGCTTACTTAACAAACACTTACACAATTTAGGTGTTACAGACAGCCCCCTATGCAGAGCGTGCATGGAGGCGGAAGAAACGGCCTCACACGTCCTGCTGGAGTGTGTTAGTGTGGCGAGCTACAGGGCGCTACACCTCGGGACACCGAGGTCGCTCCAGGAAGTCGTCGGCAACGTGAAGGGTCTGCTAGGCTTCCTTATGGAGTTGGGCTGGCACGAACAGTGCCTACAGCCAGTTACGCAAAATAGGCGCGTAAAAGACGTCGAGTTGCGGAAACTAGCCCGTTATTACCTATTACCTAGATTTTTTTTCACAAACCCTATCAATTTGGTAAGCATATCATTGGGCTACCCGAAAGAAAGTCTGACCTTAATAACATAGTTAATTCTGGTATGCGCTTACCAAAACTAAAAACCCTTAATAGGGTTTCAAACTAAATACAAACTGAAATACAGATGCACAGAAAAAAACCCCAGAAAAAAGACCAATGCTGGGAATCGAACCCAGGTCCTCAGCGTTTCGTGCTGCGTGTTTACCCCTACACCATCACTGGTCTAGAAGTTAGCGACGAATCTTTCCCATACATCGTACATTTCAGTCTGTTATAATCACATTAGGCAGTGATAAAGCGCATCTATGTTAATGCCCTCTACCGAGAGACTTCAACACTCCTTCGGAGCTACCCGCTCACCTGGACCAAGAGATGGCGCTACTAGGCCAACTTTTACAAATTAAGTATGAAGTATCTTTTTCTATTTATTTTTTTTGTTTTCTTCAACTTCATTTTTTATTACTTTTACGGTCATCCCGTGAAACCATATATTTCAAACTAAATACAAACTGAAATACAGATGCACAGAAAAAACCCCAGAAAAAAGACCAATGCTGGGAATCGAACCCAGGTCCTCAGCGTTCCGTGCTGCGTGCTTACCCCTACACCATCACTGGTCTAGAAGTTAGCGGTATAAAAAATGAAGTTGAAGAAAATAAAAAAAAAATAGAAAAAGATACTTCATACTTAACTTGCTTAATAGGGTTACCGTATTCCGTGATTTTAAAACGCGATCAAGCTATTTTAGACTTTAAGTGCAAAGCATTCGGTTCGATACGGACCAAACTGGATCTTCAATGTGAATAGGTAAAATGCCGCCATGAAATAGCAATCGTCTGCCTTAGTGCGTGAAAAAGAGACGGGAGAGGGGTAACGGGGGGCGGGGACGAGGGGGGGGGGGGGTTAGACGGCCGGATAGCCTAGTTGTTAGAGAACCTGACTACGAAGCTTGAGGTCCCGGGTTCGATCCCCGGTCGGGGCAGATATTTGTGTGAAAAATACGAATGTTTGTGCTCGAGTCTTGGATGTTTAATATGTATTTAAGTATGTATCTATCTATATAAGTATGTTTATCCGTTGCCTAGTACCCATAACACAAGCTTTACTTAGCTTACTTTGGGACTAGGTCAATTGGCGTGAATTGTCCCGTGATATTTATTTATTTATTTATTTATAAGTATGTTTATCCGTTGTCTAGTACCCATAGTACAAGCTTTGCTTAGTTTCGGACTAGGTCAATTGGTGTGTAGTCGTATTATTAAAATATTGCCTGTACAGGACGGAACGGTCAGAGTGGTCGAGGTCAAGACCCAAAACGGTACTTTACTTAGGCCGGTGTCAAAATTGTGTATTTTGCCCTTGGATAGTGACTGTTAACTAATGCATGGTTTGGTTTCGGGGGGGAAATATGTGCAAGTATTTTAAATAAGCAACAATTTTTTGAATTAGCATCCTCTTTGGCTGTCGGTGGCTGATTGGCGCTAAGCGGGACAACCCGTGATATTTATTTATTTATTTATTTATTAAATGGTAAGTGGTTAAATAATCAAGTTATCTACACCCTATTCGACTCGGAAACCATATAGAAAACGGTTAACCTTATTCAAAACGCTTCCCGTAATGATAGGCTTGGCACAACGATAAGCTTACCATATCATAGGGTAACAGTTTAATAGGGTTACCCTATGAAAAGGGTTAAGCAAAAGAAGGGGTTTTCCGGTCCTTGGATTAGGCAGAGTAGGCAACTGCCTCGCCCCGCATGGTTACTGATATAGACAGACAGACAAACTAGATCTCGTTCAAACCAATTTTCGGTGGAAGTTTACATGGTAATGTACATCATATATTTTTTTTTAGTTTTATCATTCTCTTATTTTAGAAGTTACAGTGGGGCACACACATTTTACCACTTTGGAAGTGTCTCTCGCGCAAACTGTTCAGTTTAGAAAAAAAATGATATTAGAAACCTCAATATCATTTTTGAAAACCTATCCATAGATACCCCACACGTATGGGATTGACGAAAAAAAAATTTTTGAGTTTTGAGTGCTGAGAGTTCAATACAATAACATACTCAGAATGCTGTTGAGGATGCCGCGCCACTGTAGTGCGTCTGCTATGTTCGCCGAGGCGCACATAGACGACTTTTATGCAGTAAGACGAAAGAGAGTCGCCTCATTGCTGCGACGTGTGCGCGGCAGCAGCAACGGCATTCTGGGGATGTTTGCAGAACGTCTCGACCGCCCTATCACTAAACACTGGGTGGGGCTCGTGACTGGACGGTTAAAATAATTAAATAATAATAATATGTACCAACTTCAGAATCAGAATCAGAAATTTTTTATTGTATAACTGTGTACATAACACTAATAAACTTAATAATAATAAATAATGTATGCATGTATAAACTAACATAGTCTAGTAAATTTAAGTTTATGTATCTACTAACAATTTTATGGGTCAGCTGGCCTGTAAGACCTAAGTATCGGGAACCCCCAAAATATATTGTTTTTTTTTTTCTATTTTTGTGTGAAAATCTTAATGCGGTTCACAGAATACATCTACTTACCAAGTTTCAACAGCATAGTTCTTATAGTTTCGGAAAAAGTGGCTGTGACATACGGACGGACAGACAGACAGACATGACGAATCCAAGGTTTCTGTTTTTTGCCATTTGGCTACGGAACCCTAAAAAATGGCCTGTGTTACTACAATACAATACTTTTCCGTAAACCCATCGAAAATAAACCTATCTAGTCCTTACCAACCTGAGCATCAATATCTCTGTCCCACATATCATTTATAGTGCAGCCGGCACCTCTCATCAGACCAGCTCCGATGAGGAAGAGACCGGCCATCTTGAGGCTGGTCTCCAAGGGGACCGTACCCGGCACGGAGGCCAGGGCTATGCTCCAAGCTCCGGGCCAGTAGAGGAGGTAGACACCTGAAATATGATGTGATAATTCAAAGTCCGATTCAACAAATGTGACAATAGCCTTATGAGTCCTAGCATCCATACTAATATTATAAATGCGAAAGTGTGTCTGCCTGTCTGTTACCTCTTCACGCTTATACCGCTGAAGCGATTTAGATGAAATTTGGTAAACAGATAGTTTGAATCCCGGGAAAGGACATAGGATAGTTTTTATTCCAGAAATCACCCTTTAAGGGGGTGAAAACGGGGTGAAAGTTTGTATGGGAAATCAATAACCGCTGAACCTATTTAGATGAAATATAGCATGGAGATAGTATGAATTGTGAGGAAGGATATAAAATAGCTTTTATACCCAAAATCAAATAGTAAGCAGATCGATGAGAAAGCAGTTTGGATAAAAAATAAGCTACCCAAATTACTAATTCCACGCGGACGAAGCCGCGGGCAAAAGCTAGTACTACATAAAGAACAAATTGACAGTAAGAAAGTTGCCAGAAGTACTTCATAAAGCACAAATCGTTCATTTAATAATGAATCTTAAAATGTTGAAAATAGTTTCCAAAGTAGCAAAACTGTTAACTCTCATGTAGGTCTTAAGAACTTCATCTGTTAAAAGTTTTTGTTAAAAAATTAATTTTAAGAGCAAGCTTTTTAGCTAACTGTACTTTTTGTTGACTGGACTTGCATTGTCATCCAACTTACAAAAGTATACCAAATTTCAAGTGAATCCGACCACCGGAAGTGGGTGAAATTGAACTTCCAAGATTTGACCCGTACATACATACATACATTGCAAGTTAATAAAAAGCTATTAAAAAACGTCAGGATTCAGGATGATAGATATAATGCGGATTTTTTTTTATAAATAAAATTCATGGGCTTTATGGGATTCATTGTTTTCATTTAAGTTATGATCCTGAAACATTAAATGTCATCTATATTTTAGTATAGTAAAATTACATAAAGTTTACCACTGACAGATGGTTTGCCTTCATTTCATATTCAACTTTAACAACCTACAAATAAAGCCAATTTTAGAATACTGTTACCCACGTTTGCACATTTTGTAATAACTACTTTATTTGTATAAAAATAAAATAAAAATAAAAAATAAATATCACGGGACAATTCACACCAATTGACCTAGTCCCAAAGTAAGCTTTGCAAAGCTTGTGTTATGGGTACTAAGCAACGGATAAACATACTTATATAGATAAATAAATACTTAAATACATAGAAAACATCCATAAGTCAGGAACAAATATTTGTGCTCATCACACAAATAAATGCCCTTACCGGGATTTGAACCCAGGACCTCTTGCTTCGTAGGCAGGGTCACTACCAACTAGGCTAAAGCGGTCGTTAAGTGGGCGGTATGGTGTTAAAGTTGGAAATGAAATGAAGGCAAGGAATCTGTCAGTGGTAAACTAAAAGTAAACGTATTGTATCTACCAGTTTTACTTAATTAAACTTGGCTATCTAGAAATTTTACCATTTCCTTCAGTAAAAAACTAGAGATGAGAAGACCCCAAGTAGTCGCAATGACGTCACAATAGGGTAGTTTGGTGAGAAAATAGAATGGTGTTGATGAAAACGAAAAACTAAATTTTAATAGTCAGGATAAAAGTTTGGAGGAAAAAATCTGCAATGGGGGCAAAGGCTGGTATTTAAACTTCTTCCCTCGCACGACAAAGATCTGGAATCAGCTTTCTGCGGCAGCATTCCCGGAGCGTTACAACTTAGGTATCTTTAAAAAACGAGCCTACCAATTCCTAAAAGGGTCGGCAACGCATCTGTGATGCCCCCCGTGTTGCGGGTATCCATGGGCGACGGTGATCGCTTTCCATCAGGTGACCCGTCAGCTCGTTTGCCACCTCTTATATATAAAAAAAAAAGTTCGCAGTAGGAAGGATGACGCAAAGCGCCTCGTACAGACCACTGGAATACTAACCACATAACCTTGGGGGGAGGCCTGTGTTCAGCAGTGGACGTTTATCGGCTGAATGATGATGATGAGTCTGTTTGAAGCTGGTGACTCAGCACGAGCCAGCAGGAGCGAAAGAAACCCAATAGATAGTGTGCAGGCAAGTTTGATGACTATGTCCACTCCTGCTGACTCGTGATGAATCACAATAAGCCTGCTGGAAGGATTATTAAAATTAGGGGGAGAGAGGGGTCGATTGGGTAGGTAGCGATTCAAAAATAATTAAAGAAAATCGCTAATATTTGCACGCTTTTCTTTTCTCTTTTTTATTGGCTGTTACGGAGCCAGTGAGATACATCTTTGGCCTCATCTGTACTTTTCAAAAGGTGAGATAGGGGTCAATAATGGGCCATTATTTTATTACCTAAAAAAAAACTTTGTGGTGCATATCTACACCGTGAAATTTTAGTGGTTGTTTTCCCGAAACGAGGTGATTTAGTTTCGATTGTACAATCGATTTATAATTACTATTTTGACTGGAGTCAAAAATCCAATTGTGAAAAACGAAAGTCGAAAATGACCGCAAACCAATAGTAACGCTTCGTTGGTACAAGTAGCGTACGATCGTACAATAGGTTAGGTACCAACGAAGCGTTACTATTGGTTTGCGGTCATTTTCGACTTTCGTTTTTCACAATTGGATTTTTGACTCTAGTCAAAATAGTAATTATAAATCGATTGTACAATCGATACTAAATCACCTCGTTTCGGGAAAACAACCACTAAAATTTCACGGTGTATATTATTATTTTTTTTTATATAATAAAGGCTTGCGTTTGACCACAATCACGCCTGATGGAAAGCGAAGATGAGGCCTAAGATACGATGGGCTATGATGGATGGATGAATGGATGAATTTGATTATGTAAAATAGATTTTATAAAATAAAACTAGAGAATTTAATGTTCGTCAGAAGTTTGGTAGGTTAAAAATTATTCCCGGAGCCTCCTGGGCATTCCAGGAGAGTTGGGAACCTTGCTGGTGTTAGTTAGAATGTTATTATCATAGTCTAGGTTTACCTATAGGCTTGTCCCATCTTGCCAACTTTGCATATGGAATTATTTTCTCCTTAAATAGTTTCACTCTTGTCTCGTTTACATCTAGTTTGTCTATGATTGGTCTAGTTTCTATCACAGCCTTCTGTCTATGGTCACTCTGGGTTGAGTGAACTCTGTAACTATTCTTAAAATATAAACCACACAGACATGATTTTTGTAGATTTTTGGTTGCTATTTGTACATTTATTATTTGTAGCAACGGTAGTCGCAGTTTGCTGTAGGTTTGAAGCGTCGCTTTCAACATTTTGCGGTATTTTTTCTTATACCATTATGGCCTGAAAAATGAAAACAATTTTTAAAGTATTAATACTATTAATAATTATGATAACTAAAGTAAAGTATATCTAGTTTAGTTTCCCAGTAATTTAAGATAATCTTTATTCCTTGGCTACTGATTTCGGTCTAAACATAGCTATTTACGGCGTTCACAGGGAAAATAATATACGAAACCCAGATGACATAATTCTAACCTATAAAAACAATATCAGCAAAATTACAAACCTTTCAATAACTGTTATCTGACGCGCAGTTACCAACGTATTATAGTCGTTTTATTATTAAAAAAAAACGTGTACAATAACATGTTTATTGCAATATTTTCAAGGATACCTACGTTTCAATGTCAATGTGATTCAACGAAGTACAACAATAACAATTAAATACTTAAGTATGTATAAAACAAACACTCAACATTGATCTCTAGAAAACTATGAATTTGAATATATTTTCATTTAATAAATAAATCACAGTAATGTAAACTTAAAAGAATTTGTAGGAAAATCATGGGAAATCGAATCGAATATACCGCGCGTGACAGCTCCACCACCACTAAAAAAAAAGTAATTTAATTATTTTTAATCTGTCTGTTCCCTTTGGGAAAAGCTAAAGGAGCTTAATCCATACTGCCATCTCTTACAGAAGGCCGAAACCTTGTGTTGTCCTGAGTCATGACATTGTGGCTAGAACTAGAATGACACATGTTATGGTGCTGGCTGTACTATTTATTCCACCTTAATCTTAAGGCGCATCACCAAATCAATTTTGAATTTTAATTTACCTAAATTATTGGCTTTTAACCATGGAAGTAATAAGTACTACGTAAAACGAGCGTGAGCTCTATCTCTGTGCATCTTGCAGCTAAAATAAAGTAAAAAAAACCTTATGCTAAGGTGGTAAGAGTCTTGTTGCGCGCAAAATAAAAATTAAGCGGAATGAGAGGGCAAACACTGAACGCTGTGTCCCGTTCTAACAGTGACTTAGAGTTGCCAGAGTTAAGTTGATTTAAATCCTTTCGTTTTTTGTAGAAAAATATGCGAATGATGTACCTAATGTAATGAAGTAAAAACATTTGCTTCTAAAATGTTTAAATAAATTTGGATGCTTAGGTACGTACAAACAATGCTGATTCTAATAAGTAAATTGATTAACAATTTATGCTTTATAAAGTGCTGACGGCAGCTTTCTGGTATAGGTACGTATGTAGGCTATTATACGGAGGCACTTTTCTTGCATGATAAACAACTGTTGGGCCTCAGTGCATTTCCCCACAGTGCCACGCCATACCGGAGCCAGGCAAACGCGTACGCGTAATAGGCGGATAGTGCACAATCAAAATCCGTGTTCTTTTTTAGTAGGTAAGTACCTACGCTGTGTATACACAAACTTCGGTAAATCTCGCTAAACTTCGGTATATTTTGAATACGATTTTTCCAATTTATAATAATAATAATAAATATTAGGGGACAATCTTACACAAATCGACCTAGTCCCAAACTAAGCAAAGCTTGTACTATGGATACTAGACGACGATAAACATACTTATATAGATAAATAAATACTTAAATATATATGCTTGAATCTATCGTTATACCAAGCAATTTAAATTCAGATACCTCTTCTATGGCGTCACTATTGTTTACCTGTAATCAGTAGCGTAGCGTAGCGTAGGGGGGCGATGGGGGCGACCCACCCCAGGTGGCACGTTAAGGAGGCGGCAAATATTTTGTAAATATTTGGACAATTCCATATTAGATTCGGTAAGCAGACGTAACTGCTAATACAGTAAAATAAATTATATTTGAATTCCATATTGTAGTTTTTTTAAATTGGCTAAGTAAAATTTTTTGAAGTAGTCAGGTATACAAGAGGGCGGCATAATTTTCTTCCAACCCGGGTGGCTGACACCCACGCTACGCCACTGCTTGTAATTTTAGTTGTAATGAATCTTTTTGTGTGGATATAAATTGCATAATTTTTGTTTTCTTTAAATTCGTTTTTAAATTATTGTCGCCTAGACATTCTATTACAGTGTTCAGTGTATTTGTTAACCTTGTGTTGCATTCAGAACTATTTCTGCCGTTTATCAATATTGATACGTCATCAGCAAAAATGATGTATTGAAGTCGACGCCTAAACATGAGCCAGCAGGGTTGTTAGAAGATCAATAGATAGTATGTAGGTAAGGTAGATGACCAGATCCACTCCTGCTGGTTCATAGGTAGGTACTGATGCTAAGTATACTACTACGTGCTAGCATTTTAATGATTTCAAAATACAAAAGACGTATTTTAAAAAGAACCCCTTTGCACGAGTCTGTAGCATGGACTAAGATCCCTTAACCTTTCTCAGGAGACGAAATGAAAGCGTAAATTAAAAAAGAATCAAGCGAGTGTCAAAGTGGTGTCAAATAAATTAATATAAATAAACACGAAAATATATGTAATTCGTCTCAATAAATAAAGAAAATATGTAATTTGGATTACATAAATCATCTCAATTAATAAATAGTTTAAGCAGCAAAAAATTCCAATCAAAAGTAAGAACTATGTCCTAACCACGTCCTAACTTATTCATATAAAACTGTTTTTATCATTTATACGTCAGAATAAATAATCTATGCTCACTGAGATCAAAACGTTGAATAAAACCCATATATGACTTAGTAATTTTAGTGACGTTTTCTCTATATTTTCTCAAACTACCCGTTGAAAAAAAAAAACTATCGCTTTTTCACACCTACAAAAAATATCTGTTTATATTCCCTTAAAACGCAAGATAACCGAAAATCCATAAATCTATATACAACCGTTTCTTTTTAGGTAAACATGGATGCAAGAAAGTCAGTTAAGAAGGTTAAGAAAAAGCAATCAACTATTAATATGATAAGGTGTAACTTCTGCTCAAAGGTATGATATTTTTTTACTGTCTATCATTTTAAACATGAAACTACCGTGAGACTCACTCATAGTGAAAATAAACGGATCACTCACGTCTTAAAACGAGTTTAACTCGACATGTTTCGGGCTAATCCGTAGCCCTTCCTCTCGGAGTCGCACGTCACGGCGGCTGCCAAACGTGCACTGCGTGCTAACGCCCTGGTCGCGCGGCTACTCGACGCAACTGACAGCGACACACAACTACCCCTATTGTCATTGTCAAATGTAGGGTAGCACACAACACTAACCACATCACTTTGTAAAGGTTCGCTCACACTCACCGTTGACCGTCCACCGTCACCGTCTATCATTTAATTAAACCAATTACTGAATACTTGCTCCACCAATAAACAGGGAGCTTTTTACTGTGCATTGTGCAGAAGAAATACGAAGAAAGAAGAAGAACTTAAAAAAATAAACTATTTCAAAAATTAACAAACAATGTTTTTATTTATATTATAATCCTAATTTTTGCCCAATATTTACAAAAGCTTCCAAAAAGGTTTTTACTTTTTTGTTCCAATAAGTTACATTATTTTTGTGTGTAGAAAAAATAATAAATTATACTAGGTAATCATATCCACATAAATATTGAGATCACTACTTCAAATCCGCTCTCTAGTCATCATACAATGAGGTTGATTTTCCCTTGAAAAATAAGCAATAACTGACTCAACTCGCTATCTGGTAAGCTGCAAAAGCCATCAGAGTTATACAGCAACAGTCCGTCAAAAAAAAACATTGATTTCTGTCACAGGTGTTCAATGACAGAGGTGCCCTTTCAAGTCACGAGAAGGTTCATTCTACAGAGCATCCATACGAGTGCTCTTTCTGCGAGTATGCTGGAAAAACACAGAAGTATCTGAGTAGACATATCAAAGTGAAACACAGCGGGAACAAGGAGTTTGGGTGTGATGTTTGCGGGAAAACATTCCATTTTGGATGCAAATTGAAGAATCACATGAAGGTACATACAGGTAGGTAAATCGGACCAAAGGAGTGGTTTACCATGGTTAATTCGTCATCTAACTTAACAAATTTTAAAGTTTATTCACTTTTTTTTTAATTATTCTAGTCCATAGCCATGATATTATAAATGCGAAAGTGCATCTGTTTGTTGCCTCTTCACGGTTAAACCGCTGAACCTATCTAGATGAAATATGGTATAGCAATAGTTTAGAGTCCTGGGAAAGGACAGGAACTATGTTACTAGCAACTATTAACAATTATGGACATGTGTTCTGTAATAAATAAAATATAATTATTATTATAGGATAGTTTTGTCCCGGAAAATTGTATAATCAGGCTGTTCATATTTGTTTTCTCTAAATAAATAATTAATCCATTATATAAAAATCTCGTTCTTATTATTGAACTCCTCCAAACGGCTTGACTGATTTGAAATTTTTTGTCTGTATTTGGTAGGTCTGAGAATATTTCGTAAGCTATTTCTTATACCCCTATTAATCGCAGACGAAGTCATGGGCAACAGCTCGTTTCTGTATAAAATTGGTTGTTTGGTAGAGATTGCATTGAAGCGATAAGACCGCCTATTGTCTGCCTGAATTTTTAATTTTTTAATGTCACTGTAACTGTACTGACCACCTCATACTAAAAATGAACTCTATTCACCCATAATAGAATTCATTTTTAGTATAAGTTGTTAATTACTGGCCACCCATCAATAACTGGCCACGTTATGCTAAATTGAATTCTGTTTGTAGGGGGACAGAGTTCATTTTCAGTATGAGGGGGCTAGTTATTGGCGATTTACCCTTTTACTTCTGTGGTTTCACACTTGTTTCACAGATTGATTTAGTACTACAGAAACTCTAAAAAATTTTTTTTCCAGGCGAGAAACCGTATAAATGTGGCGAATGCGGCAAAGCATTCAATGCGTCGTATTCGCTGACTACCCACAAATTGATACACACCGGTAAGTCATTTTTTTAAATTTGCCTGTCACAGTGTCCTCCCAAAAAACAAAAAACTGGGCAAGTACAAGTGGCTGGAAAGTCGGACTCGCGCACCGAGGGTTCCGTACAAATTTTTAGGTATGTCAAATTATACGCCGTGAACAGCTCATCAAAGGTAAACAGCCGTAACTATAATAATCCAGTGTTAGCAGAACCCTGCTTTTAACTAAAATGTATGCAGTGTGAGATCATTTGACATCGGTTCGTCAGGACCCCCCTTAATACAATACAATACAAATATTCTTTATTGATCCCCAAAAAAATACAGAAAAAATATTCATAACAATAAAAAAACAAGGCAGACAATAGGCGGTCTTATCGCTCAAAAGCGATCTCTTCCAGACAACCATAATACTGGATACATGTACAAATATGAACAGGTTTATGTAGGTGGCGGAAACAACAGACAGGAGAAATGAAGAGATATTAATCAAAATATTAAAAACAATACAAATATACAATATTTATATACATAAATAAACAATATTTATTTAATATTTAATATAATTATATTTACAAGTTAAGTATGAAGTATCTTTTTCTATTTATTTTTTTATTTTCTTCAACTTTTTTTTTTTTTTTTTTTATTACTTTTACGGTCATCCCGTGAAACCATATATTCATACTTAACTTGTAAAAGTTGGCCTAGTAGCGCCATCTCTTGGTCCAGGTGAGCGGGTAGCTCCGAAGGAGTGTTGAAGTCTCTCGGTAGAGGGCATAACATAGATGCGCTTTATCACTGCCTAAATGTGATTATAACAGACTGAAGTGTACGATGTATGGGAAAGATTCGTCGCTAACTTCTAGACCAGTGATGGTGTAGGGGTAAGCACGCAGCACGGAACGCTGAGGACCTGGGTTCGATTCCCAGCATTGGTCTTTTTTCTGGGGTTTTTTCTGTGCATCTATGTTTCAGTTTGTATTTAGTTTGAAATATATAATTATATTTTTACTATTTTTTGTTGTACCGGCCACAGTAATACATAATCGGTGAAAATTTCAAGTGTCTAGTTCTTTGATCAATTATAACTGTAGATCCACAGTCGCGCGCCCGAAAATGTCCGAGCCGAATGAGCGCCACTTTGATAAAAGTGGCCTTCTTTTTTCTCAGGACGTTGCGTGAAATTGTCAAGTTTAGCTGTCAAGTGTCAACCGAAATTCGACTGTAATGAAGTAAAGACTAGGTTCAAATTTCTGTGTAGGTGATGATTTTAATTGTTATGCGAACAAATAAAAAAGTTCGGACATTCTTTGAAGAGGATTTTGTTCGGCAATGTGTATCTTCAGTTATAATTGATCAAAGGTCTAGTTAACGCTATTATAAAAATCGAGTTAGAAACGCTGAACAAACACGTTTCTTGTATGACGACCGCCTTTAATTTTTAACTTTATTTTATTTTTAGTATTTGTCTGTACAATTTCAACTATCTAGCTATCACGGTTCATGAGATACACCCTGCTGACAGACAGACAGACGGACAGTGGAGTAGTGAAAATAAACGAGCTTAAAGGCATGTTTAAAGAGACAGTGGAGTCTTAGTAATAGGGTCCCGTTTTTACCCTTTGGGTATAAAACGCTTAAAAAGAACATTCTTACTCATACAAATATCTGCCCCGACGCGGGAATCGAACCCGGGACCTGAAGCTGCGTCCAGGTTCTCTACCACTAGGCCTCTTGGTCGTCATTGTAACACGGCCGAAGCAGTGAGTAAAAGCTAGTTTATTCAACTAGTATATGTTTATTCATGTATCATAATCATAGTATATTGACTCGCGGGAGATATTCTGAACGCAGGGAGTCCGGAAAGCAGTCTACTGGCTTCACGCATTGGCCTGCGTTCTCCACGAAGCTGAAACGGAAAAAACAAACACGTCACTCCTGCAGTGCCGCAGCGTGGAATAAAACAGGCCAAGTTAAATAAATAAAATAAAATAAATATCACGGGACAATTCACACCAATTGACCTAGTCCCAGTGTAAGCTAGGCAAAGCTTGTGTTATGGGTACCAGGCAACGGATGAACATACTTAGGTATAGTATAGATAGATACATGCTTAAATACTAGTGACCGACCGAAACACGATTTTTAGCCGAAACCGAAACCGAAACCGAATATTCGGTTTTTTTCTGATTTCGGCCGAAACCGAAACCGAAACCGAAATTTTTGAAGACGTATCATATCAAACAAAATATTCAAAATTACTGTACAGATCGTAAGGAAAAGGTTATTGCAAGGATTTCTTATATGAGAACAGTTACTTTTTTTGTTAAACAAAATAAAAACGTTTATTTTTAATGAAAAATGTCTTGGCATTGGTATTATATTATTCAAAACAAACAACCTATTCTTATCACGTCTAAACTAAATTCACAATCCTAATATCAAACGTATTGTTCATTAATCACAGCATAAAATGCAGTAACAAATAAAATAAACAAAATAAATAAATATTAGGGGACAATCTTACACAAATCGACCTAGTCCAAAACTAAGCAAAGCTTGTACTATGGGTACTAGACGACGATAAACATACTTATATAGATAAATAAATACTTAAATACATAGAAAACATCCATAACTCAGGAACAAATATTCGTGCTTATCACACAAATAAATGCCCTTACCGGGATCGAACCCTGGACCTCTTGCTTCGTAGGCAGGGTCACTACCAACTAGGCTAAAGCGGTCGCCAAACAGATTCTAAAAAGTAAATAATAATTTAATAAATAAACAACACTCATACATACTACTGTCGCTGGTCCCAGCTGGGCCGCGGCCGCTGATGCATTACCTATACCTACCCGGCCGAGCGTGTCGAATTAAGCCGAGCGCTCCCGATGCGAGAGCCGCGAGAGGCCGCGAAGTAATTTCGGCCCGGCCGAAGGTTTCGGCCGGATTCTGGCCGAAACCGAAACCTCGGCCGAAATCACTTTTTTGGCCGAAATTGGCCGAAACCGAAACCGAAACCGAAACTTCGGTCGGACACTATTAAATACATATTAAACACCCAAGACCCGAGAGCAAACATTCGTATTTTTCATACAAATATCTGCCCCGATACGGGAATCGAACCCGGGACCTCAAGCTTCATAGTCAGGTTCTCAAACCACTAGGCCATCTGGTCATCTAAAAAAAGAAAAGTAAAGAAAGAAACAAAGAAAATTTATATTTAAAGTGTACTAAATATACACCGTGAAATTTTAGTGGTTGTTTTCCCGAAACGAGGTGATTTAATATCGATTGTACAATCGATTTATAATTGCTATTTTGACTAGAGTCAAAAATTCAATTGTGAAAAACTAGTGACCGACCGAAACACGATTTTTAGCCGAAACCGAAACCGAAACTGAATATTCGGTTTTTTTCTGATTTCGGCCGAAACCGAAACCGAAACCGAAATTTTTGAAGACGTATCATATCAAACAAAATATTCAAAATTACTGTACAGATCGTAAGGAAAAGGTTATTGCAAGGATTTCTTATATGAGAACAGTTACTTTTTTTGTTAAACAAAATAAAAAACGTTTATTTTTAATGAAAAATGTCTTGGCATTGGTATTATATTATTCAAAACAAACAACTATTCTTATCACGTCTAAACTAAATTCACAATCCTAATATCAAACGTATTGTTCATTAATCACAGCATAAAATGCAGTAACAAATAAAATAAACAAAATAAATAAATATTAGGGGACAATCTTACACAAATCGACCTAGTCCAAAACTAAGCAAAGCTTGTACTATGGGTACTAGACGACGATAAACATACTTATATAGATAAATAAATACTTAAATACATAGAAAACATCCATAACTCAGGAACAAATATTCGTGCTCATCACACAAATAAATGCCCTTACCGGGATCGAACCCTGGACCTCTTGCTTCGTAGGCAGGGTCACTACCAACTAGGCTAAAGCGGTCGCCAAACAGATTCTAAAAAGTAAATAATAATTTAATAAATAAACAACACTCATACATACTACTGCCGCTGGTCCCAGCTGGGCCGCGGCCGCTGATGCATTACCTATACCTACCCGGCCGAGCGTGTCGAATTAAGCCGAGCGCTCCCGATGCGAGAGCCGCGAGAGGCCGCGAAGTAATTTCGGCCCGGCCGAAGGTTTCGGCCGGATTCTGGCCGAAACCGGAACCTCGGCCGAAATCACTTTTTTGGCCGAAATTGGCCGAAACCGAAACCGAAACCGAAACTTCGGTCGGACACTATGAAAAACGAAAGTCTAAAATGACCGCAAACCAATAGTAACGCTTCGTTGGTACCTAACCTATCGTACGATCGTACGCTACTTGTACCAACGAAGCGTTACTATTGGTTTGCGGTCATTTTCGACTTTCGTTTTTCATAATTGGATTTTTGACTCTAGTCAAAATAGTAATTATAAATCGATTGTACAATCGAAACTAAATCACCTCGTTTCGGGAAAACAACCAGTAAAATTTCACGGTGTATATATTTTATTGTTTGTTTTTTATTATTATTTATTAAATTTTATATTGCACCACCTGCTGAAATGCATTCCTTGCTTTCTTTCTTTCTTTTTTAAAGGTTGCCTGGAAAAGATCGCTTCGAAGCGATAAGGCCGCCCATTGCTTACCTTATTTCTTTTTTTCATGTACTTGTTTTTCTGTATTGTATAATTTGTGGTGTACAAAGAGTCATTGTATTGTATTTTATTGTATTCTGTGAATATTTCAAGCGTCTACCTGTTACCGTTATCCATATCGAGCAAAAACGAGCAAAAAAATCACGTTTGTTGTATGGGAGCCCTCTTAAATATTTATTTTATTCTGTTTTTCAGTATTTGTTGTTATAGCGGCAACCAAAATACATCATCTGAAAATTTCAACTGTCTAGCTATCACGGTTCGTGAGATACAGCCTGGTGACAGACGGACGGACAGCGAAGTCTCAGTAATAGGGTCCCGTTTTTAATCTTTGGGTACGGAACCCTAATAATAAATAATAATAATAATATAAAACTTAATTCTAAACAAATTAAAAGTGAAGAATGACACATGCCTGAACTTGGAGGATCCTGTGTCTCAGGCGAAAACAGGACTTACACAACTAGACATAACTACATGAATTAAGTTAAATATAATTAAATTAACACTTGCAGAAAAAAAAGAAACCGCTATGTAGGTAATCTTAGTACTAAGGTAAATTAGGAAACATTATTAACAATAACATAATAAGACCTATATCAGAACAATGTTTATTTAAACAAGGTCAATAATTTATACATATATTAGGTACTTAAATCCGTGTATGATGAGTTATTCAATATTGCTTGTTATACATTTTTTTATTAGGTTCGACAATCAACCATCAGTGTCATCAAAAATTGTGAACTAGGTTAAAGTCTAAACTTAAGAATAATTAGCGTGTACGAGTAAATTTTCAACCTTACATTTTACTGACTCAGATACACAGAAATGATCTAGGTCATCGATCAAGTTATCATTCATACAAATAAAACGAAAATAAAATAAATAAGTAAAAGGAAAGTTCTGAAAGTAAACTTGGAAATGGCGTTCTTAGGCGTGGGCGAAATCGCATCAGCGAGGCCCTTTTTCCTTTCGTTCCCCAGGGCCAACCCAGTGGCGGTGCAGTACCTAAATTTTGTCTGTTCAAGATATATATAAATGGAAAATAATATCAGACAAATGTCCACCTCTAGCGGCTTGGCAGATGTGAACTCTTTTCATCGCGTTTTTCATCACAGTTTCCTGCGTTATCTCAGTGACTGTTTCCCGAATATTTTGTTTTAATCGCTGAAGGTTCACTGTCCTGTTAGTTAGCATTAGTTGAATACTCAAAGGTTAGCATAGACACGTCCCTTTAGATAGCCCCACAGAAAAAAGTCAGGAGTTGTTAAATCAGTCGATCTCGGGGGCCAATCAATGTCACCGCTCAATCAATTTTCTTAGAGTTTCCGCAATACATGATTGGGTTGAGCAGAACGTTTCAATAATTATAACACGTTGTTCACTCGTAAAACGCTCCATAGCAAATTTGCCGTATCCACACAAAGTAATTTTCATGCAACAACTGTCATATTTGCCGCCAAAACAAAATGGCGGCAAATAAAAGTTGTACACCTACCTCCAAGTTGGCCACCCTGTAGTATGAACACGAAAGTGTGTGTGTGTGTGTGTGTGTGTGTGTGTGTGTGTGTGTACGTATGCGTGCGTGGGTGCTATAATGGTCCTGTATCGGTAAATAAAACCCACCCAGGTATGCAGTAGCAGCCAGGCACGAACAGCGTGAGGCAGTGGCGTGACCTGAGAGTTATACTGGACGCGTGGGACCTTAACTTGTGCTTCAATAGCGCCCGCTTCAGGAAATACAGTAGCCTCTTCACGTCGCCTACACCATGGCGGAGGTTTATGTTCTTCCCTAGGAGCTTCTCGAGGATTAGCTGAAAAAAGGGATTGTCTAAAAAAAACAATGTTTTAAAAGCTTTTTATTAACTTGCAACGTAATCTAGGTATGTATTAACTGGTCAAATCTTGGAAGTTGAACTTGACCCACTTCCAGTGGTCGGATTTACTTGGAATTTGGTATACAGGGTGTAATATTTAGATCGGTCGGTATGGAAAAGTTTGAAACAATAAGAATGTTGAATTGAAAAAAAAATGGTAGTCATTTCGAACACCTACTGAAATAAATGAAAGGATATGAAAACAATGCATTTTATTAATTTTAGAGATCATGTTTCGTAGTTAGAAATAGTGTTAGTTTTATTCTTCAAAACGTCCGGATTCGATTCCCGAGCTGAGTAAAAGTTTTTTAAAATGTATGAATGCAGTTTTTCTTGTTACTAAAATCAATGGCATGGTTCCTAAGAACAGATCTTCGTATGTCTTATAGTTTCAGACTTTCCCATACTGACCGATCTCAATGTTACATCCTACTTAATACTTATGTAAGTTGGATGACAATGCAAGTACAGTCAACAAAAAGTACAGTCAAAAAAGCGAAAAAGCTTTGATTAGAAATGATATTTTTAACAAAAACTTATTTTAAATTTCTAGTTATAACACTTATACAGGGTTATTTGTAATTCACTGACATCCTCTTAACCCTGAATTCCTGTCACTCAAACAAATGTTTTTTGTTTTACGACTTTTTAAAATGAAGCACTTTTTCCCCCATACAAATACACAGAGTATCGTAAAAATAAGAGGTAATCTCAAATTTTCAAAACGTTATTACACCAAAAATATTAAGTTATGACAAAAGCCGTAAAACAAAAAAACATTTGTTTAAGTGGTAGGAGTTTAGGGTTAAAAGGATGCTAGTGAATTACAAATAACCCTGTATCTATTATAAAAATCCGCGATGTTGTACAGACTGTCAAGTCCCTTTTATCGTCCTTGATTATGTTTACCTATGTGCATTAATATTAAGTAAATGTCTTCAAATTTATACCGACGTCAATTCCTCTGTAAATTTGTATTTCCCATGCGCATGCCTGTTCAGTATCTTCGTGAATATGCTAACGAATTCGTCTTCGTAACTTCTTCTGCATTTCGTTAACTTTTTATAGTACAAAGGTTCCAGTTTCTTTCTGACGAACAGCCTGTAATATAAATTGAGTTGAGAAGTAAATCCAAGTTTTTAAAAGATTATATATTTCGTACTAAATACAAACTGAAGTATAGATGCACAGAAAAAACCCCAGAAAAAAGACCAATGCTGGGAATCGAACCCAGGTCCTCAGCATTCCGTGCCGTGCGCCATAGATGTGCGTGCATGTGTGTGTGTGTAACATAGATGTGCGCTTGTCACTGCATAAGGTGATGATTTAGCAGACTGAAATGTATGATGTATAGGAAAGATTCGTGTCTAATCTCTAGACCAGTGGTGGTGTAGGGGTATGGCACACGGCACGGAATGCTGAGGACCTGGGTTCGATTCCCAGCATTGGTCTTTTTTCTGGGATTTTTTCTGTGCATCTATATTTCAGTTTGTATTTAGTACGAAATATATGATTTCAAGGGATGACCGTAAAAGTAATAAAAAAAATGAAGTTGAAAAAATGAATACAAAAAGATACTTCATAGCTAACTTGTAAAAGATTATACACGGTGATTTTTAAATGGTATACAGGAACCATTTTTTCTTACTCAGTAAACGAAGGCAATTACGTTTCAGTTAGAAGTAAAACAAACATGATGTTAAGAATTCTTTTCTTTTATTTTTGCATTAAAAGTAAGAATTTGGATGAAATAAATAATGTTTATTTCAAGTAACTATCATTTAATCGCAATTGGGAATGTCTAAAAAAAATTACCAGTGGTTTTTATATTTTTTTTGTATAGAAAAGTCAATTGTAAGAAACTAATTTCAATATTTTGTCATTTAGTTCTCTACTTTTTTCAAAATTAATTATTGAAACTATTTTAGTTGATGACGTCAGATTATAATTGAGGGCTCCCACAATGCCAAATTTCTAAATCTATCTAAATGCGTACGATAAGGCAACCCCTTTAATTATTTTTTGCGTAGTGGTACACTATACACTGTGTCACTTTACTGGCACTGACAAAGTGCTAGATGTCAGACAGCGGGTCCAAATCAAACTCCGTAGTATAATCCACGCGTAAATTGTGAAGAATTCTAACCACACAGAATTAAGTACGACTTGAACCGGTCACGCAATTTACACCAATGTCAAATGAAGGTCATTGCTTATTTTTTATATAATAAATTCATTACATAATATTAAAATTAAATAACTACAGAAAACGATTTAAAAAGCATTTATCTCGAAATGATTTCGATTTTTCATACATTGCAAAAAAATAGACATCCCCAATTGCCTGCAATTACATAATTAGTAAAAAAAATGGTTCCTGGATACCAATTAAAATTCACCGTGTATAACAATGTAACAACTTGAAAGGAAATATGGTTATTATATACTCTTTGAGTTTCATAAATAATAGTTACTATTTTTTTAAAAGCGTTTTTGGATAAAAAGACTCGTCGAGATTGTTTACCTTATTTCTAATGCTAAAAAAAACCGGCCAAGAGCGTGTCGGACACGCCCAAGGTAGGGTTCCGTAGCCATTACGAAAAAATCAAGTAATATTTTTCTAAGGATTTCGTATGTGTACGGAATCATCCAAGTTTAGGTATGTTTTATACCTTAGGCTACTATTTACTCTTAAACTACAAATAATTTCCAAGCAATCTTAGCCGCTATAATTTTCCTAGTAAATTTGATATATTTACTACCCTTCTGAATTTTTTCAAATTTTTCCACCCAACAGTTAAATTTTAGAGGGGGGGAGACGACCGATTTTAATGAAAATTTTCACTTTAAAGTTGAATATTTCGCAAACAGATCACTGAATAGAAAAATCATGTTAGCAACCCCACAATGATTTTAAAAGACCTATCCAACGATACCCCACACTATAGGGTTAGCCGAGAAAAAAAAAATCACCCCCACTTTACGTCTATGGGAGGTACCCTAAAAAATTTTTTTTACTTTTTTTTATTCAATCACTTTGTCGGCGTGACTGATATATATATTGATGCCAAATTACAGCTTTCTAGTACTAACAGTCTCTGAGCTTAGCCGCGGACAGACAGACAGACGGACAGACATGGCGAAACTATAAGGGTTCCTAGTTGACTACGGAACCCTAAAAACGATGTATAGGTTTACGGAAGCAAAACAACGGCTAAATGCTAGTCTATGAGCTATACTAATATTATAAAGAGGAAAGATTTGATTGTTTGTTTGTTTGCTTTTTAATAGGCTCCGAAACTACTGGACCGATTTAAAAAATTCTTTTGCCGTTAGAAAGCTACATTATCACTGAGTGACATAGGCTACTTTTTACCGCGGGAAAATACCTTTTCCTACGGGAAAATTAATTTATCGCGGGCGAAGCTGCGGACTCAAGGCTAGTTAAGAATAATAAACAAACATATACACCGTGAAATTTTAGTGGTTGTTTTCCCGAAACGAGGTGATTTAGTTTCGATTGTACAATCGATTTATAATTACTATTTTGACTAGAGTCAAAAATCCAATTGTGAAAAACGAAAGTCGAAAATGACCGCAAACCAATAGTAACGCTTCGTTGGTACAAGTAGCGTACGATCGTAAGATAGGTTAGGTACCAACGAAGCGTTACTATTGGTTTGCGGTCATTTTCGACTTTCGTTTTTCACAATTGGATTTTTGACTATGGTCAAAATAGTAATTATAAATCGATTGTACAATCGATACTAAATCACCTCGTTTCGGGAAAACAACCACTAAAATTTCACGGTGTATATGAATACTCATTTTATGCGTATACAAATACGACTAACAATGATGAACGTATGACAGGAGATACACTTGGCATTGAAGATGTACTTCGTGTAATATCTAGCTGTGCCCGCGACTCCGTCTGCGAAGAATTCTTTTATCGCTGTCCCGCGGGAACTACGCCGTGTCCAATAAGATTGGATACAATATGTTTCGAGCTGGTGTCAAATACATGAAGCTCCAAATTTTTTCTATTTTTAAAATTAAAATAGATACAGAAACAAAATACAGTCATTTGAAATATCTGCCATGTTTTAATAGTCTCTGCCTATCCCCTCTGCTGGGAAGGAGGCGTGATTGTATGTATGTAATATTCAACATCATCATCCCAGCCTATACTGCAGGGCACAGGCCTCCTCTCAGAATGAGAGGGCTTGGGCCGTAGTTCCCACGCGGGCCCAGTGCGGATTGAGAACTTCACACACATACATTGAATTTCTTCGCAGGTTTCCTTCACCGTAAAGCTCATGGTAAATTACAAATGTAATTTCGCACATAAATTCCGAAACCAGTAGGTCACCACGGCTTTTGTGTTATGTAATATTAATATTAGTTAAATGACCTGCAATTGGACATGTTGAGTTTCGCCAGCTCTTCCTGTACCTCGTTGGCAGCTATATTGTTTTCTAAAACCTTCTCGCAAATGACGTAAAGGTTGGTTGTGTTTTTGGCGCGCACAGAGGGTGCTGTTCCTTCGCCTGAGTAAATAACGTTGTTGTTGTTGTTGTTGTTGTTGTTGTTGTTGTTGTTCAAGTCTTCAATTGTGTGCTGTTCTTGTGCTAACATGTTGTTCACGTTTATAAGTTTTGACCTGTAACAACAAATTGTTTAATTGGTTCATCATCATTTCTGCCGTAGGACGCCCACTCCTGAACATGGTACTTAGGCATCCCTCATTGATACCCAATCCCCAATCATTACGGTTGGAAGCGACTTGCATCCACCTTGAACCTGAGGCTTTTACCAAATCGCGTCCATCTTGTTGGTAGATGTTCCATGCATGTGCCAGTCCGTGGTGTCCATTGTAGAACTTTTCGAACCCAACGGCGACCTAAGGTGGTCTGCGTGTTATATGGCCTGCCCATCGCCATTCTACGACGGTGACCCTTGTTCTTCTACGGATATCCTCATTCCTAGTTTGATCTCGTAGAGAAAGCCCGAGCATAGCACCTTTTACACGTGTAGCTTGTGGGTAAAATGCACTAAAAAGACGCTTAAGGCCTTGCGGGTCCAATATAACAACGGATTCAGGATGCTGATGGGACTGCCACGCTGGTGTAGTGCTTCAGGGATGTTTGCGGAGGCGAGGATCGGCAGTTTTAGTGCGATCCTTCGCAAGAGAACTGCCTCCCTGATGTGCCGGGTGCGTGACAGTCCCAACAGCCTCCTGCAGCTGGTTTGGACTGACCCTGCCTGTGTGACGAGTAGGCACTGGAACTCTGTGCATATGGAGTCCAGGGGTGGTATTTATAGTTTAATGTAGTAATAAGCCCTATTTTACTTACTTAATAACTAATAAGTCATGTAAACTAACACAATATGGACTTGTTCTGAATTAAATCATTATTATTATTATAGCCCTCTCCATAGGTCGCTTAGCAACTCTAGAGTATAGGCTCAGAGTTGTTATAAATAGTCCAGTTCAGTTTAATTGGTTGATTCAAATCAAAGTCAAGATATAATTTAGGCTATACCACTGGGGACCAATATACCGCAATGTCTCAGGTCAAAAGTCTTTGACCAGTGTGTGTTGCCAGTGATGACTTATGACACTGAGACGTGGCCGCTAACGATGGGCCTCATCAGATAGCTCAAAGTCACTCAGAGGGCGATGGAGAGGGCTATGCTCGGAGTTTCTCTGCGGGATCACATTAGAAATGATGAAATCCACGCAAGAAATAAAGTCACCGACATAGCTCGAAGAATCGCCAGACTCAAGTGGCAGTGGGCAGCGCTCGCTTGTAGAACTGATGGCGAGGCCAAAAGGGTGGGCAGGGCTTGTTCGTAGACCTGATGGCGAGGCCAAAAGGTTCTCGCGTGGCGTCCACGGACCGGAAGCATTGTAGGTAGGGCTCCAAGAAGATTCTAGATATGTCGGTGACATTAATAAAATAAATATCACGGGACCATTCACACCAATTGACCTAGTCTCAAAGTTAGCAAAGCTTGTGTTATGGGTACTAACTAGTCAACCGATAAACATATTTATATAGATAGATTCATACTTAAATACATATTAAACACCCAAGACTCGAAAACAAACATTCGTATTTTTCATACAAATATCTGCCCCGACGCGGGAAATCGTACCCGGTACCCCAAGCTTCGTAGTCAGGTTCTCAAACCTCTAGGCCATTTTGTTCGTCAAACTTTAATAAGTATGTAAGATTGATTACCTTTCTACGGCATAAACGACGTTATTGCAGTTTACAGGGCAAGAGTACCCGCGGATGTCCCATCTTGCGTGAGAGTCTTCGCAGTATACTCTACCTTCTGACAAACATAAAACACGTCAGAATATTTTGGACGTTAATACACACTGCTGCTCCAAATGCGCTGACGCCCCACAAATGCAGTGACGCGATTTATGCATCACTAATAGCGTAGTTTCTAATCAGTTGTTTATATTATAGTAGAAATTGATAAAAATGCAACGAGTGTTTTTTTGAGTTTTTCTAAAAACGCAACTGACGCATAACCAACGTCACAAGACTACGAATAAGAACTGAAGAATAAGAGTAATTTATTTGCCTAAATTCAGCACAAAAAGGAACAGACATTAAAACTTAAATACGTTTACGTTTATTTTGTTTAATACTTAAATACGTTCACGCTGCGTCTGCGTATTTTGAACAGCGGTGAGATGGCACGCGTCAAAAACGTGACGTATGAGTCGCGACTTGTGTCACCGCGTTTACGACGCGTCAGCGTATTTGGAGCACTGGAGTGGTTTAACAATTAAATTTATGTATAAATAGTTCCCAAGCATTATTACTAAACAAAAGTAACTGACTCACTTGCCTACGAAATTTTGGTTAAAAATAGCGGCCAATGCAAAAAACAACATTGTATTGTGAAATCACTACAACCTTTATCATTGAAACTCGTGCTGACTTAACAGTACTTAAATCGCTCAATTAACTTTGACTGCTTATTAGTGATTGCTTACGGTTAATTTAGAATTTAGATGTAGGGTCAACGTCGTAAATAAGTGATTACTTTTGTACCCTGTCACTCTAACGTCATGTTTCAAAAGCCATACGAAATTATGTAACGACTAAAAGCGACAAGGCACATAAATGATCACTTATTTGTGACGTTGACTGTACGTCATGTACAGTCAAGGAAACTGACTCACGTACAGTCAACGTCATAAATAAGTGATCACTTTTGTACCTTGTCGCTTTCAGTCGTTATATAATTTCGTATGGCTTGTCAAACATGACGTTAAAGTGACAAAGTACAAAAGTGATCACTTATTTATGACGTTGACCCTACCAGGCTGAACCCTTTTCATCGCAAATGTCATGTTGACATTAATAATAATAGTACATTAAACCTGCTGAAAGACATTCCTTGTTGTTTTCCTTCGTAAAATGGTTGCCTGGAAGACATCGCTTCGAAGCGATAAGGCCGCCTATTGCTTACCTTGTATATTTTTCCATGTATTTGTTTTTCTGTATTGTTTTCTGTGTGGTGTGCAATAAAGAGTCATTGTATTGTATTGTACAAGAGGCCGGCAATCCCTGTTCGTGGCCGAGGCTTGTATAGTGCTTTTCTCAAAAAAATCCAAGGAAATAATACGATTGTTCAACTTATAATATGTACCTACTACCTAATCTTTGGATTTGGGAGGCAGCAAGTTCGACATCCGCTCCGCTTCCGCTCTTAGATGTGGCAGTGTGCAAACAATCTCCATGTCACTTGACGATGAACTCATATCGGCAACAACAACACTTATTTTAATTAAAAACCACTCGTTTTAGATAATAAATCGTATAAGTATTGTTTTTAGGGTTCCGTACCCAAAGGGTAAAAACGGGACCCTATTACTGAGGGTCCGCTGTCCGTCTGTCACCAGGCTGTATGTCACGAACCGTGATAGCTAGACAGTTAAATTTTCACAGATGATGTATTTCGGTTGCCGCTATAACAACAAATACTAAATAATAAAAACCGGCCAAGAGCGTGTCGGACACGCACAAGGTAGGGTTCCGCAGCCATTACGAAAAAAACAAGGAATATTTTTTTAAGGATTTCGTATGTGTACGGAATCATCCAAGTTTAGGTATGTTTTATACCTTAGGCTACTATTTACTCTTAAACTACAAATAATTTCCAAGCAATCTTAGCCGCTATAATTTTCCTAGTAAATTTGATATATTTACTACCATTCTGAATTTTTTCAAATTTTTCAACCCAATAGTTTAGATTTTAGAGGGGGGGGGGGGGACGGCCGATTTTAATGAAATTTTTCACTTTAAAGTTGAATATTTCGCAAACAGATCACTCAACAGAAAAATCATGTTAGCAACCCCGCAATGATTTTAAAAGACCTATCCAACGATACCCCATACTATAGGGTTAGCCGAGAAAAAAAAAATCACCCCCACTTTACGTCTATGGGAGGTACCCTAAAAAAATTTATTTTACTTTTTTTTATTCAATCACTTTGTAGGCGTGACTGATATGTATATTTATGCTAAATTACAGCTTTCTAGTACTAACGATCTCTGAGCTTAGCCGCGGACAGACAGACAGACGGACAGACATGGCGAAACTATAAGGGTTCCTAGTTGGCTACGGAACCCTAAAAACAGAATAAAATAAATATTTAAGGGGGCTGCCATACAACGAACGTGATTTTTTTGCTCGATATTGATAACGGCAACAGGTAGACGCTTGAAATATTCACAGAATATTTAGTTATTATTCACTTTAAAAATAAATTATTAAATTAAAATAAAACAAATACTTCAGGGGGGCTCCCAAATAACAAACGTGATTTTTTACCCGTTTTTATAGATAATGGTACGGAACCCTTCGTGCATGAGTCCGACTCGTACTTGGCCGATTTTTAATGGCTGAACGCTATGATGCCGTGTCACAAATTTATTTGGAACGGAATATAAAAAAGAACATCTTGCTGAAATTCCATCAACGACCTCTCGTCTAGCCGCACCTAAAAAGTTATACTTCGCAGCCTATTATAAGAACAATAACATCAATATGTCATTGCATGTTTGAGAACTTTGAATGTTTGTTTGCAGGCGAGAAGCCGTTCCGCTGCCTCTACTGCGCATACGCATGCAGGGACTCCTCCACGCTGCGCAAGCATCAGGCGCGGCACACTGGCACGGAGAAGATATTCGGATGCAAACTGTGTGATGTCACGTGAGTATAAGTGACGGGGGCTAGAGAAAGAGAGAGAGAGAGAGAGAGAGAGAGAGAGAGATTGACGACCGGATAGCCCAGTGGTTAGAAAACCTGACTATGAAGCTCGAGGTCCCGGGTTTGATTCCCGGTCGGGGCAGGTATTTGTGTGAAAAATGCGAATGTCTGCCCGAGTCTTGGATGTTTAATATGTATTAAGTAAGTATTTATCTATACATATAAGTATGTTTGTTTATCCGTTGTCTAGTACCCATAGCACATCCTTTGCTTTTTTTTTTTTTTTTTGAATGAGTCGCCAGAGGGGCCAAAGACGCGAAGTCTTTGCTATTTTTTACTTTAGGGTAGGAAGAGTGACTTGTGCTCGGGAAAAATCCCTTCGGACGAACTGGGAATGGAGGGCCCAGACAGTGTCCGACTTGCACGGACTAAAAAACCCGGTCACAAGTCCCCTTCTCTATTGATTATTAATACAAAAAACGTGTGCTTTATATTTTGAGGAGGGGAGGGGTAGGGAGGGGACTTAACACACATCCTTTGCTTAGTTTGGTACTAGGTCAATTGGTGTGTTATTTATTTATTATTTATTTATGACTAAAGGTTAAACGTACGTATTTTTATGGGAATTCCCGGAAATTTCAATTATATTGTAATTTTTAGGGTTCCGTAGTCAACTAGGAACCCTTATAGTTTCGCCATGTCTGTCCGTCTGTCTGTCTGTTCGCGGCTAAGCTCAGAGATCGTTAGTACTAGAAAGCTGTAATTTGGCATGAATATACACATCAGTCACGCCAACAAAGTGGTAAAATAAAAAATAAAAAAATAATTTTTTTTAGGGTACCTCCCATAGACGTAAAGGGGGGGTGATTTTTTTTCACGACTAATCCTATAGTGTGGGGTATCGTTGGATAGGTCTTTTAAAACCATTGCGGGGTTGCTAACATGATTTTTCTATTCAGCGATCTGTTTGCGAAATATTCAACTTTAAAGTGAAAATTTTCATTAAAATCGAGCGTCCCCCCCCCCTCTAAAATCTAAACTGTTAGGTGGAAAAATTTGAAAAAATTCAGAATGGTAGTAAATATATCAAATTTACTAGGAAAATTATAGCGGCTAAGATTGCTCGGAAATTATTTGTAGTTTAAGAGTAAATAGTAGCCTAAGGTATAAAACATACCTAAACTTGGATGATTCCGTACACATACGAAATCCTTAGAAAAATATTACTTGATTTTTTTTGTAATGGCTACGGAACCCTACCTTGTGCGTGTCCGACACGCTCTTGGCCGGTTTTTTTACATGAAATCCGTGATGCCCTCTATCACCTGATTAAAAGTGAAAATGAGGTCAAAGGTGTATGTATATCTCTGGATCATCTGGATCTAATTAAAGGCTGGTTATCTATAACTTTCAGTTGCAAAAGCAAGTCCGCTCTGAAGCTGCACGTGGCGGAGAAGCATTTGGAAGTGGACGTGAGGAAGCACGAATGCGACGTCTGCGGGAAACGGTTCAAGGTCAAAACCACTCTGAGCATCCACATTGTGAGTACTGTCACAGCACGGACATGTTAATAATTAGGCTGTTGAGGATCTACTACGAATGAGAGAGAGAGAGAGAGAGTGACAGGGAGTGAGAGAGAGAAAGAGATAGGGAGAGAGGGAGTCACGGGAGAGATAAAGATTGGGAAGGAGGGAGTCAGCAGGGCGGGGAGGGAGAGGGAGAGAGAAAGACGGGGAGGGAGGGAGAGAGGTGTGGAGGGAGATGGGGGGAATGTAGGTATTATAACACCGAAGGTACGAAAGACCGAATGTATTAAAAATGGTCCAAAAACCCGACTAGGTTTTTTTCTGAAACCGTAAATTTCTGACAATTTATTAAAACGGCATCGTATAGAACCACTATTAGGTCAGTTTTCTAACAATCTTAATAAGTTTACGGTTTTAGAAATAAAAACCTTTCGGTATGGGTTTTCTTTATGTATGTATGTAAATACATCATAATACATAAAGCAAAAATAAATCAAAAAACAGCAAAACAAAAAGAGTACGAAATTATTTTAATACATTCGGTCTTTCGTACTTCGGTATTATAATAATATACATACCTGATGAAAAGAGAGAGGAAGACTTGATACCCGTCGTGTTGCGGGAGTCCATGGGGGACGATCATTGCTTCACTTCAGGTAACCTAGATGCTCGTTTTACCTCTCTTACATAAAAAAGACAGAGATATTTCAGTATAATATAGAAAAAAAAAACTTTTTTTTTAGCAAGCCGTTCACGACAGGTCGCGGACGGCGAAGTGTGAAGTTTGCGGGATCGTTTTGAGCAACAGAGCCAATCTATCTAGTCACATGAGGACGCATGTCGATGACAAGCCGTACGTGTGCAACGTCGAACTGTGCGAAAGGCGATTTAAAGCTACTGTAAGTAATTAAGCATGTAAATATCGTCGGGTGACAAGCAAAAGTCACTAAGTACCAAATACCTGCTTAAAACAAAGCTCGTATCTCAGTATGAAATTACTAACTAGATACGACTTTTTGAAGAGCAGCAACAGAAATTTTAGTGAGTTTTGCTTGTCATCCGGCGATATTATTTCCATTATTGTATATTAAGTTGTAGCTTATTTTAGGGATATACACTATATTTTCTTTGATTTCACGATCATCATCATCATCTGTTCTATCACTCAAACAAATGTTTTTTGTTTTACGACTTTTTAAAATTAACACTTTTTTTCCCATACAAATACACAGAGTATTGTAAAAATAAGAGGTAATCTCAAATTTTCAAAACGTTACTACACCAAAAATATTAAGTTATGACAAAAGCCGTAAAACAAAAAACATTTGTTTAAGTGGTAGGAGTTTATTGTTAAAAGGATGCTAGTGAATTACAAATAACCCTGTAGTGCGTCCGAAATCATCCAGCTAAATGCGATTCGATGCTGATAGATGTGACTTCACCCTTTAGTTCTTGCGCGGATTTCATAATTTCTAATGCGATCCCGCAGAGATATTCCGAGCATAGCTTCTCCATCGCCCTCTGAGTGATCTTGAGCTTCCTTATGATGCCCATCGTTAGCGGCCACGTCTCAGTGCCGTAAGTAATCACTGACTGACTGTGACACACGCTGGTCAAAGACTTTTATTGACTTGAGACCACAGAAATAATAATAAAGAGGATAGAAATGCCTTAGTTCCTATTTTCTTCCGGAACTCGTGTCGCTGCTTCATCCCCTCTACTTACTGTGTTAATGCACACATGCAAAAGACCGGAACCGTACTACGCAATCACGCACACAATTACTAATATTTTTGCTTACAAACAATTATGAACCTTACACCTTAGAGATACCCACATTTACACAACGGCGCTCTTTATTGGCCGCGTCGGCATTATGTCTGTACTAGTCGTAACCTGTTTTTTTGTCCGTACCACGAACTTTTGTGCAAGACGGAAGGGTTATCAAAAATTATTTTACATTGCTGCGTATAATTCAAAACGATCTGCGTTTTTATGGGCATGAGTAGCAATGGTATATGAAGTTTCGTGTTAATAACGTGTTGACCAATATTTCATAATGAAATATTTTCTCAAGTTGTATTTTGATATAAACCGCATTATTACATTAAATTAATACATACCAATGAAATGTAATCCCCTTATTAGTGTAATTACACAGTGTGGACGAGTTTCCGCAATTGCTAATGCTGCAAAACACCATTTTAAAGCACTTGTTGTCATACCCACGTTTCAAATAGCACTGAGCCGCAAGTCGCGCGCTTGTGACCTACGAGTCGCAAGCGCGGCGCCAAGGTCACGCGTTTAAGGCACTTCTATCCTCTTTATTATTATTTCTGTGCTTGAGACACTGCTAATAATAAATAACAGTAGGATTCAGGGAGTCAATTTTCGTCTATTTCAGAGTTCCCTCCGCAAGCACATGCTATCCCATTACCCGGAGAAGCAGTTCGCCTGCGAGATATGCCGCAAGCGTTTCATAAAGATGGCTGACATCAAGAGGCATCTGAACACCCACAAAGCCAAGGTTAAGAGGGTCCAATGCGACTACTGCGGTGTCCGGTAAGATATTTGTTAGGGCAGGGCATCCCGGGCAACAACATAGCGACATCCCGCACAATATTAAAAAAAATAGAGAATAAGAGATAAAGATAGGGAGAGAGAGAGGGGGGAAGGAGAAAGAGAGAGAGATACACAGTAGCTGTTGCTCGCAACTCCGTCTGCAAAAAATTCGTTTGTCTATGCACTTTTCAGGGATAAAAATTATCCTATGTCCTTTCGCGGGACTCAAACTATCTCTATACCAGATTTCATCTAAATCCATTCAGCGGTTTAAGCGTGAAACGTTAACAGACAGACACACTTTCGCATTTAAAATATTAGTATACTAGCCTTCCGTACGCAGATTCGCCCGCGATAAATTAATTTTCCCGTAGGAAAAGGTATTTTCCCGCGGTAAAAATTAGCCTATTTCGCTCAGTGATAAGATAATGTAGCTTTCTAACGGCAAAAGAATTTTTGAAATCAGTCCAGTAGTTTTTAAGTTTATTCGTTACATACAAAAATACAAATCTTTCCTCTTTATAATATTAGTGTAGATGGATGCGAAGGTAACTCTGTTTTGTTAAAATTTTATCCAAATCGGTCGAGTCGTTTTAATGTGAAGGAGTAAAAAATACTTCCGCCGATACACAAACTTTGCATGTATAATATTAGTAGTATTTTTACCGATATTAACTTTAATTTGATGTCTTTTACAGGTTTTTGAATAAGACTTATTTAACCAATCACATACTGAGAAAGCACAGTAGAACAGAAAAGAAATACATATGCGATGTCTGTGATTTTATCACTACTAATAAACCGAGTCTCGTCATGCACATCAAACATCGGCACAAGAGGATGTTTGTGAGTATCGTTCTATACTAGCTGTTGCCCGCGACTCTGTGCAATTTTCCGGGATAAAAACTGTCCTATGTTCTTCCCAGGGTCTCAAAGTATCTCCATTCCAAATTTCATCTGAATCGGTTCAGTGGTTTAAGCGTGAAGAGGTAACAGACAGACAGACACACTTTCACATTTATAATATTACTAGCTGTTGCCCGCGACTCCGTCTGCGAAGGTAAAAAATAGCCTACGACCTATTCTCAGGCCCACCGAATGCATAGAGAAAATTTCATAAAAATCGGAGGAGTTCGGTAACAAACACCGTGACACGAGATTTTTATATATTAGATTATGGATGTATGGATTCGATTTACTGTCCTTAAATACGAAAATGACAATTTTTAGGGTTCCGTACCTAAAGTGTGCCAATGGGACGGGTGTGTATACCGAATTACGAAAAACCGAATTTCACAAAACCTATGAATGGAAGGCCGAAAATTAAAACTCCGAATGTTTGTATGACCCAAAGTTCAAAATCCCGACAATACGTTTGTCCAAAAGCCTAAAAACCCGGAGACTACAATCCCGAAAATTGATATACCTACACACGAGAGACCGAAAAGTTATAAAAGTCTCCTTTTAGTCAGCGAGCAAGCGAAGCGAGCGAGCAAGACGTTTCGGAGCAGAAGCGACTCGGATAGGTTAGGATCAGAAGGCTAAGGGGAGATCGAATCGTAGCGTAGCTCCCGCCTTAGCCTTCGATGTTAGGTTTTTTTTTTGTAAGAGCACAGAACTACTACTATGATTTTAAAACTTTTTGCCAGTAAAATTTTAAATCTTTTATACACCGTGAAATTTTAGTGGTTGTTTTCCCGAAACGAGGTGATTTAATATCGATTGTACAATCGATTTATAATTACTATTTTGACTAGAGTCAAAAATTCAATTGTGAAAAACGAAAGTCGAAAATGACCGCAAACCAATAGTAACGCTTCGTTGGTACCTAACCTATCGTACGATCGTACGCTACTTGTACCAACGAAGCGTTACTATTGGTTTGCGGTCATTTTCGATTTTCGTTTTTCACAATTGAATTTTTGACTCTAGTCAAAATAGTAATTATAAATCGATTGTACAATCGATATTAAATCACCTCGTTTCGGGAAAACAACCACTAAAATTTCACGGTGTATTCGGATCCCTATTCCACCTTTTTATGTTCGGCTCTCCTCCCATAGGTGACATCATAATTGGTCTTCTGTTTTCGGGATTTCGTACTTTCGGATATTTGAAAATCAATATTTCGAGCTTCGGTAGATCGGTTATTGGTAGGTCGATATTTCAACTGTAGGTATTATGATTTTTCGGTATTATAATACATACCCAACGGGACCCTATTACTGAGACTCCGTTGTCTGTCTGTCCGTCTGCCACAGGGCTCTATCTCTCGAGTCGTAATAGTTAGACACTTGAAATTTTCACAAATGATGTAAAATGAATAGTACTCTTGATTTACTTACCTAATTTTGCAGTTGACAAAATGTAAACTGTGCGAAAAGAGATTTCTGCGCGCTACCTATCTACAACGGCACTATTGGAAAATACACGAGTTTGAATACGAAATACCGAAAAGGGCGAAAAAGTAAGTGTTAAAATTGTTTCTAGGTGCAACTTTAAAAACCTTTAAAAAAAAAAACCACCGGAAAAAGCTGAAAGCAAAAAATAATAAATCTTTTTTATTTAACCTTAATAACTAAGTTCTTAAACTAATGTAAGTATACCTGTAATTTTGAGCCGGTGCCAAACACACTTTGCAATAAAAAAAGTATTATCAAAATCGGACTACCCTATAAAACGTTATACATTAAACAAATATATACGCGTCGACTTGAGTAGTTACCTCTTCCGTTTTTTTCGTCGGTTGACACAAGCTAACATGAATTAACATTTTATTTTAATTTTCCCAGGCAACCTAAGAAGAATGTTATAAAGGAAGAACCTTTAGATGATTTGGATGATGTTAGCCAATATATAGACTTAATACCGAAGGAGGAACCAATGGACGGTAAGATAGATTAAGATATCGGCGTCGTCTGTGATGCGATTTGTCGCCAGAGCCTTCGTCATCGCAGAATGAATCCCTCTCTCTAATAGCATAAACATTCAAAAGTCGCTGTGAATTTAGAATTTTTCAATTTTTTTAGCTGAAGACGTGTTATCAAATTTAGCAAAAGAGAACCAACTCGAGGATGTATCTGAAACAGTACTTGAGGAGTTGATCGACCCTCTTAAGAAGAAACATCAGCGGGTTTTGAGGCAAACGCTGGACTACCGGCGCCCAGGTAAGAAAATACACACATCCACATCGTAACTCCCTATCTATACATATAATAAATCTGTAACAAGTCGGTGTCTGTACATTGAAAATATTTGAGAAAAACTGTCACTAGGGCTATTTATTAGCACAATAGAACCCAAAACAATGATTTTTAGAATTATTGTCTGTTTGTCTGTGCGTTTGTGCGCGCTAATCTCAGAAACGGCTTAACCTAGAAGGATGCGGTTTTCACTGATATGTTGGTATTTTCTTGGATTAACATTTAGTGTTTGTTTCATTTGAATCGGTTCACAAATAAGAAAGATACGTCTATTTTAAGAATTTATCGAACAGGTTTTTTTGTTTGAACGCGCTAATCTCAGGAACTACTGCTCCGATTTGAAAAATTATTTTAGTGTTAGATAGCACATTTATCGAGGAAGGCTATAGGCTATATATCATCACGCTAACACCAATAGGAGCGGAGCGGAGCGGAAGAATGTTTCAAAATCGGGGGTTTTTGAAGTAAAACTTCTATAGGCACGCTTGACTTGGGAGTACGGTGTTGAATGTGAACGCGGGTGTGCGGGGGGGGGGGTATTTTTTTTATATCAAGGAACTAAGGAGAGCCATAATTGATGAAAAAGCAAATTGGATAAAAAAAAATAAGCTCATAGTGAAAATAAACGGATCACTCACGTCTTAAAACGAGTTTAACTCGACATAAGCTGCCCAAATTACTAATTCCACGCGGACGGAGTCGCGGGCAAAAGCTAGTACCTAATATGTTCAGTAGTGATAAGCCTATATCAACCTGCTGCATCATGTTTACATTGATCATCATCCCAGCCTGTATACGTCCCACTGCAGGGCACAGGCCTCCTCTCAGAGTGAGAGGGCTTGGGCCGTAGTTCCCACGCGGGCCCAGTGCGGATTGGGAACTTCACACACACCATTGAATTTCTTCGCAGGTGTATGTTTACGTTAAAGTAGGTATCGAAATCGTTACTTTATTACATTTAAATTTCGAACATCTAAAAAAAATCTAATTTGGTTGTGATTAACACCATTGTAAAAGTAGTAAGTGCGACATGCTACTTTGGCAGTGAAATTTCAATATTACACGTATAGAGTTAGGTAAATATTATCTTTAAAAAAAAATTGCATGTTATTATTATGATTTTAATTATTTAATTTAACTTATTTTATTATTTAACTGAGAATATATTATTATTATTCTCTTTATTTATATTTTTTTCTTAGGTTAGATTTTTACAATAATTATACAAAAAGTAAAATATAAAACTATACATACAAATCATAAAATCATTATAAAAACCTAACCTAGGGTGCCACCGGCAGCGAGGCGGGGCCTAAGCTATCGGTGGTTAGGGCGACAGAGAGAGGAACCTCCTGACTATCCGCGCAGTGTCCAGGAGTACCGCCTTCTGTATCTGACCCTTTATCCAGCCATCTAGCGAGAGTCTCTTGAGGTGTTGGTCGAGACTCTTCGCTATCAGCCCGTTCGCAGAAACGACTATCGGGACAATGATCGTCGAATCAACATCCCACATGGCGGTTATCTCGTGAGCTAGGTCAAGGTACTTGCTGGCTTTGTCCTTCTCAGCTTTCACGAGGTTCTCGTCATGGGGGATGGTGATGTCGACGAGCACTGCCTGGCGTTTCGATCGATCTGTCAGCACGATATCAGGCCTATTGGCTATAATAGTCCTGTCCGTGATAACAGACCGATCCCAATAGAGCGTGGCACGACCATTTTCGAGAACTGGCGCAGGTATATACTTATAGTAAGGCACTTCAAAGTCCACAAGGCCGTATAGCAGAGCAAGTTGCTGGTGAATAATTCTGGCTACAAGGTTATGTCTGTGCAAGTACTCACCGTTAGCAAGATGACCACAACCGGAAATAATATGCCTGAGTGACTCCCCGGGACGGCGGCATGCCCGACAAATGTCGACCGTACCGTCCTTCAGGATATACCTCCGGTAGTTGTTCGTCATGATAACTTCATCCGCAATTGCACAGACAAAACCTTCGGTTTCCCCGAAGAGATCCCCGAAACGTAGCCAGTTCACCGACGCGAGCAGATCTACATCTGGCCCTGTGAGTGCCTTGTAGAACCGCCCGTGTAGCTCCTTGCTCTTCCATACCGCCTTGCGGTCCTCGATGCTCATTACTTTAAGTCGGCGCCAGTTCTCGTTTGCCAAGGAAAGCGGGGTGAAGTTTTTGTCTACTGCTACTACGTCGCGATGCACCCCACACTCGTTGTTTAGGAAATAATCCCTGAGATTATACACCTCGCGGTTGTGGAGGTCTTTGGCATTTAAAAAGCCACGACCTCCATACTTCCGCGAGATGTACAGTCTCATAACAGACGAGCGCGGGTGAAGCAAACGGTGCGCAGTGAGCAGTACACGAACTCTTCGATCCAAGGTATCCAACTCAGTCTGAGTCCACCTTAGTATGCCAAAGGAGTAAGTAAGCAAGGGCATTACCCAGGCGTTGAAGGCGCGCATCTTGTTGCCGCCCGACAAAAGACTATTAAGTACTTTTGTCAGACGACAGAAGAAGCGCTCCTTCACCGTCTGCTTTACGACCTCACTCTCAATACCCAATGACTGTGACATACCAAGATACTTATAGGTTTCTGCTTCGGAAATAGATCTGAGGGACATTGTATCAGAAAGCTGCAAATTTGTTGAATTTACAACTTTCCCCCGCTGTACATGCATAACTGCACACTTATCGACACCAAATTCCATGTTGATGGCGCTACTGAAAACTTGTTGTTTTCAGTAGCTCCAACAGGTCATGTTTATTTGGTGCAAATAGCTCAAGGTCATCCATATAGAGCAGATGAGAAATGACCTCACCCCCTCTTCGAAGCCGGCAGCCTAGCCCTGAATCCTTCAGCAGGGTGCTGAGCGGATTCAGCGCTAGGCAGAACCACATAGGACTCAGGCTGTCACCCTGGAAGATCCCTCGCTCAATCTTGATAGAGTCCTGTGGGCCAGAGGGGCCGTCTCCTTCCCCCGGTTGACGAAGGACTGTGGTCCACTGTCCCATGCAAGCGCCTAAGAAAGATCTCAGGACTGCATCAATTTTATACAGTTCTAAGACCCTCACCAGCCATGAATGGGGCACCGAATCATAGGCCTTCTTGTAGTCAATCCAGGCGACCGAGAGAGCCCCTTTGTTCCGCCGGACTCGTTGACAAATGGTCATGTCTATGAGGAGGAGCTCTTTAGTACCACGAGACCCAACCCTACATCCATTTTGAGCAGGGGCCAAAACGTTGTTGGCAACAATGTGCGTGTTAATTTTTGCTCTCAAAATGGATGTTAGGAGCTTGTACAGCGTAGGCAAGCACGTGATGGGTCTGTAATTTTTCGCTTCTGTGGTACTACCGGACTTATAGAGCAGGGAGGTAATACCAGTTGTAAAGAAAGATGGTAGGGATCCGAGCTCAAGGGCTTGCTGGAACTGTGCTGCCAAACGCTGGTGTGAGCATCGAAACCATTTCAGCCAGAAGTTGTGTAATCCATCCGGCCCAGGACTTTTCCAGTTCGGAGCCGACCGGATGGCACAACTAACGTCATCGGGGCTAATGGTAACAGGCCCCATAGGTTCGATGGACTCGCACTCACGTTCGACAACACCTATCCATTCACCCTCGGTGTGCTCAACAGGTACCGACCAGATATTACGCCAAAAGTCAATCATGGCAGTAGCATCCGGCCGCCGTTCGTCGGGCACACGAAGATCGTCTCCCTCCCACTTTCGGTATACCTTCCTTTGGTCGCTCTGGAAAAGGCGATTCTGCTGGTATCGGTCCACACGCTTCCTGTAGCGGCGAATACGGCTTGCCCATGCATAGACTTTCTGCTTCAGAAAGTCGATACGTTCCGTTACACAGGCCATATAGTTGCAGGGCCTGATGTCAGTCCCCACAAAGGCCTGGGCCACGAAGCGCATTACTCGGGGGCGGTTGTTGCCCCCCCTGAAGCAGATCAGCTTTGCAATGAGAGTCCTGAACGTATTGATACGCCGCTCAGTCCGCACTTGCCATGCAGGGACACCCCCGGTGGTCCTAGGTGCTCGGTCAGCGTCCGGAAACTTGACGCGAGCAACACGGCACGCCGCGATGGCCCCACAGTACATGATTGAGTGAGTATCAACTAAGTCTTCACTAGCCCGTAAATACGGGTCTAGCAAATCATTCAGGGCTCCCACTAACGCTAGATTGCGTCTATTCAACGGCAAGCGAGGTAATCGTGGCCTAGGATTACCCGTGGAGCGATACTGCGTAATCGCCTCCTCCAAAACCCTCCTCAGTTGCTCATTGGCCTGGGTACTTACACTCTGATTCGCACAGACCTCTTCCTCGACACTGGGATCGACCCGCGGTACCCCCGGTGCCAGATCGGGTGCGGGCACCGGAGTCGGCGACGTAGCGGGCGGATCCCGCGTCGAGAAAGAGGCCGCGCGAACAGAAAGTGCTTCCAGGCGTAGCCGATCAAGTGTGGCGTCATCCAATCGTTTGTGTCGCTGGATGACTCGCACCTGATCCGACAGACGCTGCGCAGACACGGTGATGGCGGGTTCAAGGGCCTGGAACAGAGGAAGCATCCGGACACGATACGCGGACAAATTGGTTCCCCCCTCTGTAGCCCCAAAGTACGCTCGCATGCAGTTCTCATTCATTTGTTGAGTCCATCGCATGCGGCGCACTACACCACCGACAGCGGGAGCCGTAGGCGGGGCGGAGTGCCCCGTAGGCCCCAAGCGTGCCAGCAGCGGTGGTCGTCCTCGTCGCGCAGGTGGTCGTGGCGCCGGGGACGGCGGCCCGCGCTCGTCGCTCGACTCGCTGGTGTCGGGCGCTGTGGCGAATTCGTCGCCCGACGACGATGGCGAGGAGCTGGATGCCGCGGGCGGAGATGGTGGGCGTGCGCGTTGTGCCGCTTGTGAACGTGTCCTCGTTATCATATTATTATACAAATATTTATATTTATATTATTATTATTATTATTATCGAATTTAATTCTTGTACGATGTTACTAAAACGAAAACTAAAAGCAAAAAAAATGAAATAAAATTTGAACCGACTACAAACAAAAAGCGTGAAAATATCTTTCTACTAAACAGTTTGGCGAGCCTTTTTTTTTTTTTTTTTTTTCACCTGATGAAAAGTGTAGATGAGGCCAAAGGTGTACCTCACTGGTTCAGTAACAGCCTATTCACTCTAGCCTTGAAGAGACCTAGGTTGTATTTATCAGGAAATACAGACGACGGGAGCGAATTCCATTCTCTAGCAGTTCCATTATTATTCTTCCATTTGACCGCATCCAACGTAGAGCTGCTCGATTTGTCAGTAATCAGGCACTCTCTGGCCTACTCGATCCTTTGGCTTTGCGGAGGGATGTGGCGTCTCTCTGTATATTATACCGTATCTATCATGGGGAGTGTTCTGACGAACTGTTCGAATTGCTGCCTGCGGCTAAATTCCACTACCGCACTTTGAGGAACCGTTTGTCTTTCCATCCTCACCATCTTGATGATTGGCATTCTAGTACCGTGCGTTTTAAGCGAAACTTCTTTCCTCGCACGACAAAGATCTGGAATCAGCTTTCTGCGGCAGCATTCCCGGAGCGTTACAACTTAGGGATCTTTAAAAAACGAGCCTACCAATTCCTAAAAGGGTCGGCAACGCACCTGTGATGCCCCCCGTGTTACGGGTGTCCATGGGCGACGGTGCTCGCTTTCCATCAGGTGACCCGTCAGCTCGTTTGCCACCTCTTATATATAAAAAAAAAAGTTTGCATTAGGAAGGATGACGCGAAGCGCTTCGTACGGACCACTGGAATACTAACCACATAACCTTGGGGGGAGGCCTGTGTTCAGCAGTGGACGTTTATCGGCTGAATGATGATGATGAGTCTGTTTGAAGCTGGTGACTCAGCACGAGCCAGCAGGAGCGAAAGAAACCCAATAGATAGTGTGCAGGCAAGTTTGATGACTATGTCCACTCCTGCTGACTCGTGATGAATCACCGACACTGAAAAAAAAAAGTAAAAAAGATACACACAGTCGAACATAGAACCACCTCCTTTTTTTGAAGTCGGTTAAAAATTACCTCGACCTTTTGACCACATTGCATTGGATTGGGTCTGTTCGTGACCGCGGCCGCTACAATGTAGTATTAATATAAGATTTTTATATATCTTAACGGTTATCAATACACCGTGAAATTTTAGTGGTTGTTTTCCCGAAACGAGGTGATTTAGTTTCGATTGTACAATCGATTTACAATTACTATTTTGACTAGAGTCAAAAATCCAATTGTGAAAAACGAAAGTCGAAAATGACCGCAAACCAATAGTAACGCTTCGTTGGTACAAGTAGCGTACGATCGTACGATAGGTTAGGTACCAACGAAGCGTTACTATTGGTTTGCGGTCATTTTCGACTTTCGTTTTTCACAATTGGATTTTTGACTCTAGTCAAAATAGTAATTATAAATCGATTGTACAATCGATACTAAATCACCTCGTTTCGGGAAAACAACCAATAAAATTTCACGGTGTATAGTGTTTTTTTTGTCTTATAATTTTATACAATAAAGAGCTTATATACATTTTTCTTCAGAATCGCTTAAATATACGAGAGATGATGATACAGAGGCTCAAGTCAAAAGGACAGTGAAAGAGCTCTTAGAGAGAACGAGACAGAAGAAGGCGACACTCTCCTTGGAGCGAACGAGACGAAAATACAACAGACTCATGAAGAAGGCTCTCCAGAACAATGCGATCAAAGGTAGGAATTTCTAAATTAACTTCACCGAAATTAGAACACGTTTATGAAACCAGAAAAGCACAAGCCGGGGTCGGGAATCGAACCCGGACCCTCGACGTTCCGTGATGCGTGCTTCACTAATACACCAACCTGTGTGCCAAATTTTATCAGGATCCGTCAAACCATTTTAGCGTGAACACACATCCATCCATCCATGCAAACTTTCACGTTTATAATGTTTGTAGGATGCGTAACTCTCTCTCTCTCTCTCGCTCTCTCTCTCAGTGTGAGTGTCTCTATCTGTATATATCTATTGTAAAACATTACAGACCAGATGGCCTAGTGGTTAGAGAACCTGACTACGAAGCTTGAGGTCCCGGGTTCGATTCCCGTGTTGGGGCAGATATTTGTATGAAAAATACGAATGTTTGTTCTCGGGTTTTGGGTGTTTAATATGTATTTAAGTATGTATCTATCTATATAAGTATGTTTATCCGTTGCTTAGTACCCATAACACAAACTTTGCTAAGCTTACTTTGGGACTAGGTCATTTGGTGTGAATTGTCCCGTGATATTTATTATTATTACCCTAGTTACCTATTACTGAGACTCCGCTGTCCGTCCATGTGTCTGTCCGTCTGTCTGTCTATCCGTCTGTCACTGTATGCCGCCCATGATATTTATTTATTTATTATTTATTTATTTATTACTACTTCTTTTTTGTTTTCAGAACGGCAAAAAATTCAATATTACAACAAGAAAATTTGTAAAACCGAAAATGTACCAAACAATGCAAATGCTGGAGATCCAAATGTCAACAAACAAAAGAATGAATTATTGGTAGAACACTTTTCAATAGATCACGCCGTAGACAAAACAAATGAAGCTGCAAATGATACAGAGCAAGCCGGAAAGCATAACACAGAATACAGTCAAACTCTTAATAAAAATATGTTACTAGAAGAGATTCCGACTTACCAAGATCCTGTAGTAAATATAGATGATGGAATCACTGAAGAGCTACCGGATAATCAAGACTCAAGTGGTAATATAGTCGTTAAAAACACAAATGAAGTCATAAGCGGTGCCGAGCAAATAGACAGTACAACTGTAGAAGAAAACGATCAAGTTGAAAAAGTGAAAGGAAGAAACAAGAAATTGAAACTAAATATACACCAGTGCTACGTATGCTTCAAGGTAAACAAATTAATAATGCATCCAATTTAATTGTAGATTTTGCTATTGGTTACATTTTACGTTGGACTGATGACCTTAGGAGGACAGCGGGCAGTGGATGGATGAGGGAAGCCCAGGATCGCGAATGTTGGCGCAATATGAGGGAGGCCTACGTCCAGCACTGGACGGACAATGGCTGTAGATAGATAGATAAGATAGATTGTAAATTTTTGGACTTTGTGCATTTTGTTCAGAAGCGGACAATTTCTGCGAAAATTGCGTTTTCAAATTACCGTTATGTGATTTGTCCAATATTCTTTTCAAACTTGACATAGCCATTTTAAAACTTCTTTTTTACAGCTGTTTGAGGCAAAGGAAAAGCTACTGGAGCATTGCAAAGTTCATTTCGACGTGAGCAATATAAAAACATGGAAGAAATGTCCTCTATGCAAATACACTACTGACATGAGCGTAACCAAACACCTAAAACAAGTGCACGACATAGAAATAAAAGTGCCATACGGAACATTCAAAGACGATAGCAATGATATACTAAAATCCAAATATTACTACGATGTGGGCGACGAAATAATAAACAGAGTAGAGATAATACCAAGTTTGAAAAATCTAAATCGACATGAATATAAGAAAATAGATAAAGCTAACAGAAAAAACAAAGATAAAGGAGTCACTAGAAATAAATTGGTTAAGAAAGGTAAGGAATGGATCGTGGTTAAAGAGAAAGTTAAAATAAAAGATTGTATGCTTCCAAAATTAGATGACACTGCTACTTTGAATGTAACTGGTGGTTATATTGAGCATATGAAAGAACTGTATCGCGTTAACAAGAAGAAAGGTGTCAAAATGCTGTTTCCCTGTGATTCCTGTGACAAAGTTTGTCAAACTCTCAGCGCTTTAAAGCTTCATGGACGAAAACATCAAGTTAATCCCAAACCTTATAAACCTAAAGTTTGGAAACATAAAATTAATGGTAAAAAGAATAAATCAAATGAGGCTGAAACTAAAAAGAATAATAAAGGTAAAATAAAAACTATTATAAACAAGAATGTAGAACTGCCAAAGCTAGACAGAAGAACGAAACAAGCACAAAATGAGTCTTATAAAGAAGCCAATAGAAAATCTAAACCAAAGCCTATAGTCCATAAACACAGATGTGAAAAGGAACTTAAAGAATTCTACGAAAGCAACATCAAAGGCGGTGATATAGAATTTTGGCAGTTCCTTAAAATTTACAATAAAATGAGTAGAGAAAATATCAACGATTTTTCGGATTTGGAAAAAACTAGAGAATTTGGATTCCATACTGAAGTACCTCTCAATGGTAATACGGAAGTAGAAAAAGATACAAGTAAAAATGACGCTGCAAGTAAAGTCAGTGTAAACTATAAAAACAGGAGAGTACTCGAATTTAAGAAGGCAAGATTAAGTAGGAAAGAATTTGAGAAGAAGAGGAATAAAATGAAGAAGAAATTGAGAGAGGAAATAAGGCTTAGAGTTGAAAGGGAGGAAAACTAGATGAATTAGGTAATATTTTAGGTTCTTTATAGTTTGCCCGAATTTTATATGCCATAATGTATTCATAATTTTCATTTGCCATAAAGTAACTTATTTCAGAAATAGTAGAATTATTTACTAAAAAATCTTGAAAGCAAAACTGTCCTACTCGTATATATTGTCTGCCAAACGTCGATATGGTAAGTGAAATTATGATAAATGAAATTATAGGAAACGTCGATTATTTAATGAAGAAATATACCTAAGAAGCATAATAATAATAACTAGTGCAAATATTAGGTTTAAGAGCGCGCGCAGACAGAGAGCGGTCTGGAGTTCCGAGTTCCGCGTTCAGAGTTCTGTGTTTTGACCGCTCGAGAGTTCCAGTCGCCTGCTGTGTGCGTTATCGTAAGAGACTCAGTACACTCGAAAGAACGCAGAACTCCGAACGCGGAACTCAGAACTCCAGACCGCTCTCTGTCTGCGCGCGCTCCGATAGTATTAATTGATGGGTTATGGGAAGCATAGATATAATTAAAGGTATTAATGAGTAAGTACTTTTCCTACTCTTGGGTCCTAATCAACTAATCACGCTATATTGTTTAATTTACATCGACGTCTTAGGGTATGGCGAGCCCTCGGACACCAACGAATATAAGGCCCCGCATTTTCTTCTGGCACCATAATAATATAATGAGCGATAATATACAGGGTTCGAGGATATATATCATGATATATATCCGATATATATATCAAATGATTTTTTATGATATATATCAATACAAAAATGGTTTAAAAAAATAATATTATTAAGTAATTTTTGGCGTTTGTTACTGTATTTCTACTTCCCAGATGTAGATGGCGTTGGAGTAGAGTTAAAAAATACTCCCTAATAGTAAGTTCTAATCCATAAATGGCAATGCCAAAAAAAATTTGTTACGAAAGACTCAAAAGAGTAAGTTCTTTTGTATTTATTCTATTATTTATCACAAAGAAAGTAATTGACAAAGTGCAGAAACGATGTAACACATTATATGCAAATAGTATACATAAATAATACAATAAAATAATAATATGGCTTTCATACAAAATGGATATATATCAAACTTTTGATATATATCGGATATAAATTAATTAATATCACTGGACAATTCACACCAATTGACCCAGTCCCAAAGTAAGCTAAGGAAAGCTTGTGTTATGGGTACTAGGCAACGGATAAACATACTTATATAGATAGATACATACTTAAATACATATTAAACACCCAAGACCCGAGAACAAACATTCGTATTTTTCATACAAATATCTGCCCCGACGCGAGAATCGAACCCGGGACCTCAAGCTTCGTAGTCAGGTTCTCTAACCACTAGGCCATCTGGTCGTCTAAATACGTCTATATATATCATAAATATCCGATATTTTGATATTTATAATAAATATCGGATATTTTCGAACCCTGATAATATATATTTAAACCTTTGCATGTTTTTCTTTAACGTGGTGTAAGCGTACCGTAGCAGTGTAGACGCTCTTCTTCCTTTACATACGTTTGATTCGGTCGGCCTAGTTCGGACGACGACGCCCGAACCCGAACATACTTTGGCCGATAACGGATTAGTTGGATACGTACCGTTGGCGCGGTCCAACATTTTGGTCTCCATACATAATTATGTATTTAATTCTTTGTTACTTTGTTAAATTAGTTATGTAGATTAAATAAATAACGTTTGTTTAAAATTTGTTTTATTCCCTTATAATATAAAATTACATACTTAAATAATAAAATAAATGATTGACTCACCCTAAATCTAAATCTTAATACTATTCACATTTATACGGAGTGGTTCATTTTAGATAGTCTGTCTGAAACTACAGAATATTAAACGTATAGATAAATTACCGAGAGCGTGGAATTGCATATGTACTATCGCCCCAGACGTCAGCTTGCCATTTTCAAAACAAATTTGCTTGCAGCCGTTGAAGTTTTTAGGGTTCCGTAGTCAACTAGGAACCCTTATAGTTTCGCCATGTCTGTCCGTCTGTCTGTCTGTCTGTCTGTCTGTCCGCGGCTAAGCTCAGAGATCGTTAGTACTAGAAAGCTGTAATTGTGCATGAATATACATATCAGTTACGTCAACAAAGTGATAAAATAAAAAATAAAAAAATAATTTTTTTTAGGGTACCTCCCATAGACGTAAAGGGGGGGTGATTTTTTTTTCTCGTCTAATCCTATAGTGTGGGGTATCGTTGGATAGGTCTTTTAAAACCATTGCGGGGTTGCTAACATGATTTTTCTATTCAGTGATTTGTTTGCGAAATATTCAACTTTAAAGTGAAAATTTTCATTAAAATCGAGCGTCCCCCCCCCCCTCTCTAAAACCTAAACTGTTAGGTGGAAAAATTTGAAAAAATTCAGAATGGTAGTAAATATATCAAATTTACTAGGAAAATTATAGCGGCTAAGATTGCTTGGAAATTATTTGTAGTTTAAGAGTAAATAGTAGCCTAAGGTATAAAACATACCTAAACTTGGATGATTCCGTACACATACGAAGTCCTTAGAAAAATATTACTTGATTTTTTTGTAATGGCTACGGAACCCTACCTTGTGCGTGTCCGACACGCTCTTGGCCGGTTTTTTTGTATGGATTGGTATGGACAGATGTCTAGCCACTACACGCAAACTGGGCCTTTAACCTTTTCGACGCCAACGACACATATATCAGCACCGCAGGTTCTACGCCAACGACTGATATATCAGTCACGACGTGCAGAGCGATATCTATCTACATGCATTTCCGTAGGGTTCAACTTCGCGTTTGACATTCCAATGTCATGGCGTATGGGTGAGAGCTGTTGTATTTGACAGAGCGTTGAAAAGGTTAAGGTGCCAAGCTGGCGTCTGGGCCGATGGTACATAGTGGTATTGTGTGTTTATAGGCATTGGAGAGAGATCTCTATATTGTTGTCTTGCTCTCACTAAAGAGGAATGCCTATAAACACAATACCACTACTTATGCAATTCCACGCTCTCGGTATTACCGTATCGGTTTACCGGCGTATCGGTCCGATACTGTACCTACTGCATCACAAACAACACGACACAAATGTAAATGCGACTTAAGGCGGTTCACCTATGATAGGCTTATTTTCTAGAACGTCAAAACTGAATTCTCTTGCTCTCTGTGACATCCATTAGTCCCCATGCAACTGTAAAAGAGGAATAATGTGTTACCATCGAAATAGGTTGATTTAAAATATGATGTCTGTAGCTAAACCGTTTAAATGAGTACTCGCTCGCGCGGTACAGGGGCGGGGGGCAGACGGCAAAGGGGGCCGGGACGGCCAGTTGCGCCACAACACCAAGGTAATGCACCAAGAATATTGGACAAACCTAGTAACCTACAGGCAGACCAGAGAAGCTCTTCCGAAGATCAACCCCGGATTATCCCGCAAACTTCGCGGTTATGGAAGATCTCAGCTCCGACTACTGGTCGGGGCTCTAACTGGACATGGCTTACTTAACAAACACTTACACAATTTAGGTGTTACAGACAGCCCCCTATGCAGAGCGTGCATGGAGGCGGAAGAAACGGCCTCACACGTCCTGCTGGAGTGTGTTAGTGTGGCGAGCTACAGGGCGCTACACCTCGGGACACCGAGGTCGCTCCAGGAAGTCGTCGGCAACGTGAAGGGTCTGCTAGGCTTCCTTATGGAGTTGGGCTGGCACGAACAGTGCCTACAACCAGTTACGCAAAATAGGCGCGTAATAATAATAATAATAATAATAATAAAATTTCCTGTGTTTCAGGTGTAAAATAAGGAATACATACAAAACAAGTCTTAAATATTTAACCACATTAAAAAACAAAAGAAAAAAAAAAAAAATCTTAACATTTATAACATAGAACTACAACTCTTACAAACTATATACCTATCTAAGCATATTTATTTTAAGACTGACAATAATTTTTCTGTATCCTCATAGGGCATTTGTTGAAGTGCTGTTTGGAGAATAATCTTAACTTTATTATAATTAAGGGAGTAAATGTCTAATTGGGCGTTTAATCTATTGTAAAGAAGTGGTGCTAGGAATGCGTAAAATCTAGATGAGAAGGGATGTTTTTTGTTTATATTTCGAGGGCAAACAGTATCTTGCCGTCGTTTTTTTGTCATATTTATATTATAAGGAAGTGTGGCGTGCTGTTTTAGTACTGTGCTTATTATAAATAGTTGTCTGACAGTTAGAACTTTACAGGATTTATAAAGGAGGTCCGTTGGATATAGGAAAGTGCGATTAGTAGAGACTTTGAGAATAGCTCGCTGTGCTCTCTCAATGGTTAGCATTGCCGATTTATGTGTACCACCCCATGAAGTAATACAATAAGTTAGTAAAGATTGACACAGAGCGAAGTAAACTTGTCTAATAGTTGTAGCATCCACACATAGACGTCGAGTTGCGGAAAATTAGCCCGTTATTACCTTACCTTACCTAAGGGGGCCGGGAGAGGTGCCGGCGTTAGGCACACGAGGCGCGCTCTCCGCCCGCACCTCTCCCGGCCCCCTTTGCCGTCGTACCCCCCCCCCCCCGCCCCTTTACCGCGCGGGCGAGCACTCATTTAAACGGTTTAGCTATAACTTTACTGAAGTTTTTCTTGACATAGCTAATTTCAAGTAATTTGGAAGACTAAAGTGGGTACAGTAAAATTACATAAAGCTTACCACTGACAGATGGTTTGCCTTCATTACATATTCAACTTTAACAACCTACAAATAAAGCCAATTTTAAATACTGTTACCCACGTTTGCAGATTTTGTAATAACTACTTTATTTGTATGGTATTAAAGTTGGAAATGAAATGAAGGCAAGCAATCTGTCAGTGGTAAACTAAAAGTAAACGTATTGTATTTATTACCAGCTACGGGCTTCCACTATCGCACGTCGCGCCGTAAGTCTGCGTTCCACCGTCACCACCTTGATGAATATACATCTACAACTGTGCGTTTCCGTCGGCATTTTCTGCCACGCACAGTTAAATTGTGGAATCAACTCCCGTCTATGGTGTTTCCAACTAACTATGACATCGGGGCCTTCAAGAAAAGAGTGTATTGTTCCCTTAAAGGCCGGCAACGCACTAGTGACCCTTCTGGGGTTTCTGGTTCTCATGGGTGGTGGTGATCGCTTACCAACAGGTGACCCACTTGCTCGTTTGCCTCCCTCTATCAATAAAAAAAGTTAAAAAAAAACATATTTGGCTGTACCACTTGTTTGACGCGCATTCTTCATCTCTCTCTGTGACCAACTTAAATGGTTTGGCAGAAAGAAATAGTGAATGCGATATTGCCTTCCTCAACATTTGCAGAATCATCAATAGTATCGATGGGTGTTACAAAATAACCCCTAAAGCCTGAAACCCCATGAACAGTAAATAAAACTGTAACTTTTAGCACTGTTCTTTTTTGTTGTAAAAAAAAAAAATAAAAAAATTTTATTTAGCCTATTTTTGTGTCCCACTGCTGGGCAAAGGCCTCTCCTCTCTTGCTCCACTCCTGCCTATCAAAGGCGAGCTCCCGCCATCCCAAAAAAAAATATATACTAATTTAATTCTTTACTGGAGTACTTTCATACCCTTCAGTTATTACGGATAATTTTGTAACACCCTGTATTTATTAAATTGAGTTTATTTATATTGATGGCAAGGTGAAACTATAAACTTGAAATAAAGTCAGTTACCTAGCTGTTTAACCTATGGCCTCTATACACTTAGAATTTATGTGTGAAATTATATTTGACAACTAGCTGTTGCCCGCGACTCCGTCTGTGAAGAATAAGGGTATGAAAAATAGATGTTGACCGATTCTCAAACCTACCCGATATGCACACATAATTTCATGAGAATCGGTCAAGCCATTTCGGAGGAGTTTGGTAACAAACACCGCAACACATGAATTTTATATACACCGTGAAATTTTAGTGGTTGTTTTCCCGAAACAAGGTGATTTAGTAACAATTGTACAATTGATTTATAATTACTATTTTGACTTGAGTCAAAAATCCAATTGTGAAAAACGAAAGTCGAAAATGACCGCAAACCAATAGTAACGCTTTGTTGGTACCTAACCTATCGTACGATTGTTCGCTACTTGTACCAACGAAGCGTTACTATTGGTTTGCGATCATTTTCGACTTTCGTTTTTCACAATTGGATTTTTGACTCTAGTCAAAATAGTAATTATAAATCAATTGTACAATCAAAACTAAATCACCTAGTTTCGGGAAAACAACCACTAAAATTTCACGGTGTATTAGATTGACTGACATTTAGACTTAATTTTTTAGAAATAGATTATGGATGAACTCACTGCTTCAGCAATATCGATCCAATCCATAGCTTTTACCATGTCATCATTCTTTGAAGGTTTCTTGTCCCAATTCCAATAGACAAACTCTTTGAAGCCACCTGCCACCTGTTGGTAATTGGCAAATTAATTTCTTACAATGACAAGTCAAGTAGGTATTACGTTTTGAACTCCACATATCATTTTTGCTACACACAAAATTGATTCTTATGCAGATGTGGGTAGGTTAATTTGTTTATTACCGTATTGTCGTCTATACACGACGCTGGCATTCAAAAGGTTTTAGCACTAAAGCTCCAAACGCACAGACAGCAGAGGCGTGTTTTCTCTTGGTCCTAGAAAGATGAAATTGTGCAGCAGATTGTATTAATTCTCATGGGAGCTCTGTATCAGAGGAAAATCCACAGGCCTCATCATCATCATCACAGCCTATATAAGTCCCACTGCAGGGCACAGGCCTCCTCTCAAAATGAGAGGGGTTGGGCCGTGGTATTCACGCGGGCCCAGTGCAGATTGGGAACTTCACACACCATTTAATAGCTTTGCAGGTGAATGCATGTGTCCTGACGATGATTTCCTTCACAGTAAAGCTCAAATGTAATTTTGCACACCATGGCTAACCACGGGCCTAAGCATGTAGTCTTAATATTTATGTACTCTCATGCATGAAGATTATTGTTTAGAAGCAGAGTACTCAAACATCAACATTGTATGCAATATTTACATGGAATTTGCGTTCGGCATCTTCAGACAATGGTCTTTTGGTTTCAGTCACGATGACCGCTCTATATCCTTCGGGAAAACTCATTTTAGTGCCATCCAAGGGATGACCCCGAAAAGAAGCTGTCAATTCTGTAAAAAGATAATGTACACAGAAAACTACAGTTTAATAATAAAAGGCGTCGTGGGTTTACCAAGCATTGTTTATTTATGTAAGTAAGCATCAATAAATCATGTCTAATTGTAATTACCACCATTTTCTTCGACGACATATGGCTCGAAGTATTTTTTAACATTTGCAGGTCCGTCTTCTTCCACTTTACATGGCACGTAATGAGCTCGTTGTTCAAAAGCCTCTTTGTTCGTTTTTTGCAGCGTATTTTCTACATGAATCGACATATTTTGTCTACTTTCCCAATCGTTCGATCGGTAATAATGAGGTTGAGGCTTGGTTGAGGTTATCGTTATCGTAGCGTAAATTAAATACCCGCCAAATATTTTGACATTGACATTTGACTGACATATGACATTTTCTGTTGACGTACGTTTAAGAATCCAGCAGTCCAATAATAATTATAGTTATGTTAATTTATTATTTCTAATTCAATCTTTCATTAATTAGATTTAAATTTAGAAAGACAATAACAATACAAAAACTACATAAAATAAAACTAAAACTATAAACTAAAACTACATACAAACTAAACTTATAAATAAAAATGTTGCCCAAAATTACTGCCAAGTGGTAAGGTGCCCAGAAGGCTGGCAGCATTGCCACGCTGTATGGCAATGCTTATTCTTTGTGCTAAGAAAAAGCCAGCCCTCTGGTCACCTGAAGCTGCAATCAATTTTGACGACAGTGATTTAAAGATATTTGATGCACTCAAACCCCAAGGACCCATGGTTTCAACCCCAAACGGCTCAAAAATGTAGGCACTACTGATGCCTACATATTTGCGCTTCTTGAGGCATTCCGCAGAGTCAGCAATATAATACAATATGCAATATTAATACTACATTACTGCACAAGCAGAAAATTATCTGAAGCGACTGGTTATCGTAAGCTTGAAAATGTTTAACCCTTCTGATGCCTTGACATAGTTAAAGACACAACCTTGAGAATAATAGGCTTTAATCAGCTAAAAATATGAGGTCCAGAAATGACATAGTTCGTGACAGATATTAATAGACAATATTATGTCATTCACCCCCCCTTTCTGGAACAGACGAATCCCTTGTATAGTCCTGGAGGTAGGCAGGGGCACGACGTACTCGGGTGGAGCGGCGTAGTACTGGTGCTGGTGTTGCAGCAGGCGGTGGGTGCTCGGGCACTGCCTAGTCACTGTCATTGTTGCCAGGATGTACCTCTTCCTCGTCCATTGAATAGTATTGCTCAACTTCATTCTCATCGCCACTGTCTTCCAAAGGAGGTAAAGGAGCAATATGTCTATTCGATATAGTCGTTTCTCGGCCATCTGGCATTCTTACGTGTGAGTATGAAGGATTTGCTTGTAAAAGCTCCCCCTCTTCGACTAATGGGTCATATTTGGATTTCCTTACATTTCTTTTGATGAGTATTGGGCCTGGTGTAAGAAGCCAAGTTGGTAAAGCCTCCCCGTTACCTGATCTTCGTGGAAGTATGAACATCCGTTCATGCGGGGTCATGTTAGTAGATGTGCACAACAGAGAGCGTATAGCATGCAGGGCGATGGGTAGGCTCTGCTCCCAATCTTCGATATCGAGATTTTTAGACCTGATGTAGAGCTGAATAGTCCTCCAAAGCGTTCCGTTCAATTTTTCAACCTGGCCGTTCCCTTCAGGGTTGTAAGGAGTGGTTCTGCTGGTGGATATTCCCAGAGAAGTCAAAAACGTCTTTAGTTCTTCATACATGAAGGAAGCACCTCTGTCAGAATGAATAAAAGCAGGTGTTCCGTAAGTGAAAAATAAGTTTTTCAAGCAGTTTATGATGGTACTGGATGACATGTCCTTGCAAGGATATGCAAATGGGAATCGGGAATATTCGTCTATGATCGTTAGTATGTACTTGTTACTTGTCCTAGACGGCATCGGGCCTTTAAAGTCTAAGCTTATTCTTTCGAATGGAGCTAGTGCTTTGATGAAATGGCTGCTGACATTATGAAAGCGTGGCTTTATCTCTGCACAAATTCGGCAAGATGATGTCATTGCTCTAATGTCGTTAACTGAATAAGGTAAATTTTTTGCTCGAACCCAGTGTGCCATCCGCGCAACGCCGGGATGACATAGAGCATCATGTAATTGATAAAGTTTATTAGTGTTGATGCTCGCACTTATTCGCGACAGTGTGTCAGCTACTGTGTTATCTTTTCCAGGGCGGTAAACAATGTCATACTAGGGGCGTTCAATAAAAAGTGAGAATGAGTATGTTATAAACAACTTTTACTAAATGTCATTTTATTTTTCGACAAGGTCACCTTTTAGCATAATACACTAAGTATATCTTTTTTCTAAACTTAAAATTCCATTTTTAAAAAAAGGTCTCATCTTGAGTACTTAAAAAATCTTGTACTGCAGCGACTACCGCGTCGTCGTCTTCAAATTTCTGGCCTCTCAGGTATTGTTTCAATCTCGGAAATAGGTAGAAATCACTGGGAGTGAGATCTGGTGAATACGGAGGATGCTTAAGGATATCGAACCCATCATCACGAATTGCAGCCATTGCAACGACGGACTTGTGTACCGGGGCATTGTCCTGGTGGAACAGCACAACTTTCGAGAGTTTACCTCGCCGTTTTTCGCGGATCTCATTGCGCAAAGTTGCTATTTGTTTGGCGTATAAACTGCCCGTAATAGTGGCTCCATGCTCGAGATACTCAATCATTAATACCCCTTTACCATCCCAAAAAACAGAGCCCATGACCTTACCGGCAGATGGGCTCACCTTGAATTTCTTCGGAGTTGGAGATGATGGCCTTTTCCATGTCATAGACTGCAGTTTCGTTTCAGGGTCGTAATGATGGAGCCATGTTTCGTCCATTGTTATAAATCGCGCCAAAAAAAGTTCCCGGTCTTGCTGTATCAGGTTCAAAGCTTCTTGACAAATCTCTAGTCTAGTTTGTTTTTGCGTGTCAGTAAGCATTCTTGGTACCCAACGCGCAGATACCTTTTTCATACCCAAGCGTTCATGTAAAATATTATGCACGCTCCCCGTTGAAATCTTTACATTTTCAGCAATAAAACGAACTGTGACACGACGATCCCCAAAACTGAGTTTTCGACTTTTTTCACAATTTCTTCAGTTACTGCTGTAGTAGGGCGTCCAGAGCGGGGGTCGTCCATTGTCGCTGTTCTTCCACGTCTAAATTCGGCGCACCAACGTGCGACTGTCGAATACGGAGGAGCATTAGACCCTAAAGTGTCCCGCGAATCCAAATTGACTTGGTCCGTAGAAAAATTTTTCAAATACAAGTATTAGATAACGGCGCGCAGTTCAATTTTCTCCATTTTCGCTAACGTACTCAATATTGAGAATATTGAGAGCATTGCAAAGAAATAACCGTATATTTTTTTAAACAAAAGACAGTTAGTTTTTTTTTTCATAGCAATCAGCTAGATAGATTAGCTTTACCGGCCAGTATTTAATTTCGTAATATTAAAAGAGTTTGCATCTCATTCTCACTTTATATTGAACGCCCCTCGTATTTATAACACGACAGTTCAAGTCGCCATCGTTCGATTTTTTCATTTTTTATTTTGCTGGAGTGAAGCTGGCTGAACATGAATGAGACTGACTGTTGGTCAGTTACTAATATGAAGTGTCGACCAGTTAGAAAATGTCTCCACTTGCGCAATGCCTCAACAATGGCACTTGCTTCTTTTTCAATTGATGAGTGACGTCGTTCATGGTTTGACAATGATCTTGAGAAGAAAGCCACAGGTCGTCCGTTTTGTGTGCTATAGCATGTTCAGATGCGTCAGTCTCGACTGTAAAAGTTTCATCGTTATTAATAGCAATAAGCGCTGATTTAGAAATGTCATTCTTTAAATTTTCGAAACAAGCTACAGCGTCTGCGTCTAAAGGGAATTTGGAAGATTTGACAAGTGGGTTAATTTTTTTAGAAAAGTTTCTTATCCATTTTGAATAGTGAGCGAACATTCCGATGGTTCTTTTAAGAGATGCAGTATCTGTTGGTATAGGAAGATTTGTCAGTGGACTCAGTCGATGTTTGTCTGGTTTAATGGCGTTTTTGTGGATAGTGTAGCCAAGTAAATTTATTGTTTCGGTACTAAAGACCCATTTCGTTTCATTTAAAGTGAGATTATACTTTTTCACGGCGTCCATGAATTTCTGGAGGTTTTTGTCATGTTCGTCTTTTGTTTTGCCACAAATTGTGACGTCATCCAGATAAGCGTAGGTTCCGTCTAGATTCTCTGACTTGATGATAAAATGCAAAGTGCGCTGGAAGGCAGCTACGCCATTTGTAATGCCAAACGGTATTCGAGTAAATTGGTATAAGTTGTTACAAGCTTCAAAAGCTGTATAAATCTTTTCTTTTTCTGATATAGGCACTTGATGGTAGGCGCTTTTTAAATCAATTTGACTGAAATAATTGGCTACTTTCCTAACTAGTCAGTCTTTTATATTATCAAAAAATATTGGACACGTATTTTTTATTTTGTCAATTAAACAAAAAATTACGAAGATATGGCGCGTTGAAGTTTCGCGTGACGTCACTTGTTCCTACACTTTGTATGAGCGTTTTAGGAACAAGTGACGTCACGCCTCGTCACGCGGAACTTCAACCCGCCATATCTTCGTCATTTTTTGTTTAATTGTCAAAAGAAAAATTACGTGTCTAATATTTTTTGATAATGTAAAATACGGACTAATAAGGGTTATTATTTTTTTTTACCTAGGAAACATCCCTATTATTTTCGGCCACTTTAGATACAATAGATTCTATATTAGGTAGGGGAAACGCATCCAGTTCAGTGAATCTATTTATTGTACGTGAGTAATCTATTACTAGGCGTTTTCGATGCGAGATCCCGTCTGTGACCAACACTTGTGCGCGCCATGGTGAAACGCTTGGCTCAATGACACCATCTTCTAAAAGTTTTTGTATCTCTTGCTTAATAAATACCTGATCTTCTTCACTATATTTTCTTGATTTAATAGCTATAGGTTTGATATCAGGTGATAAGTTGGAAAATACTGAAGCAGGTGGAACAGAAGATTCCATTACATTGCAAATCAAAGGTTCTCTGGTGCCGCCGAATCGAAATTCCAAGCTGGAGTGGATGTCCGATAATAATAACGTCCGCGCACAGGTTGTTTACGACGAGTAGGGGCTGTCGTTTATAAACGTGTTTGTCCAGTTGTATAGTTGCATGGCATATCCCTTCCACGAAGGATGTATGATTCAATGATGCAAGAGTTATGGTTTGTCGGTATGGACTCTTTTTTAAATTTAATGTTTGCGCGAAACGGCTATCTATGAAGCTAACAGAACTACCTGTATCAATTAGAGCATCAGCTCGAAAATCATTTAGTATTATAGGTAGTGTAGCCTTCCGTAAGCTTGCTGGTGATGCGGCTGAGAATACGGTTGCAACAGAAGTATCTGGGGTCTCATCGTTGTAATTTCCGGTCACAGCATTGGATGTGCTAGCTGTACCGCTACGGCATACGTTTGCGTAGTGTCCTTTCTTGGAACATAGCTGACATAGAGCGTTGACAGCTGGGCATTTGACACGCTGGTGGACATTTCCACCGCAAAAGAAGCATCTTCTTCTTTGAGAGTTCAGTGAAAACGAATTTGTTTTTCGTTGAGATTCTTTGCTATCGATAGCGTTGACAGGTAAGTGTTGAAGATTGCGTGCGTATGTTTGCGAGTTATCGACGGCCATCTCGAGTGATAGAGCTTGGTTTCTAGCGTCTTCTAAGGACAATTTAAGGTTTTCAAGAAGTCGCTGGCGTATTTGCGAAGAACTGATACCAGCAATGAAAGCATCACGTATAAAATCGTTACGATTTTGCTCAGCTTTAACATCTTGAAAGTTGCAATTATGAGCGAGTTCTTCTAATGCACGAATGTACTCGTCAATTGACTCGTCCGACCGTTGTTTTCTGGTAGAGAGCACATGGCGGGCATGTATTTCATTTTTTGGCTTAATGTAAATGTTTTCAAGAGCAGATATAGCCGATGCGTATGTGTGAAAAGATGGTTGGTGACAAATAATTGACTAGTAGCTTCAATTTTAGCGAACTAGATAGCGCTTCTGGAGCTTCAACGACTAGGAAATTGTTAAACATATACCGCCAGTGAGTCCATTTCAGATCAGCAGCCGTTGAAGTCGGATCGACGTCAAATTTTTCGGGTCGAAGGAACCGAGATAAGTTACCAACTTTTATATCAGAAGTACATGTATTTTCTTTCGACGTTTCTTCTTTCGATTTTTGAATGATTTTAGCTGATTAAATTGACATAGTTAAAGACACAACCTTGAGAATAATAGGGTTTAATCAGCTAAAAATATGAGGTACCTATAGAAATTACATAGTTCGTGACAGATATTAATAGACAATATTATGTCATGCCTTGTACCGGATCCGTACCCAATTTAAGGCTTTCTAGGGGGGGCACACTTACATATATTATATCACACTTTTCATGCGACTACAGCGATCGCTGGTTGTTTGGTAAAGAACTAAATTAGCGGCCATCTTGGTTGACTTGTCAAACTTGTCAGTTACTGTCATTCATCGGCCATGGCCATGGCGTACCAAATTGTACGGTCAAGGACTTTAATTGATAGGCCACTTGCCAATGTTCGTATTTTAGCCGTATAGTGCAAATCGGGTTTAGCCGCTTATACAGCTCGCGCGATAAGAGTTTGGCTTTGACCGTTATTGCGCATTGGGTATCAACGGGGGTGCGGGGTATGCGCAGTAATCCCCTCCACCCGAAGTTCAAAGCCAAACTCTTATCGCGCGAGCTGTACTTCGTATATGCTGATTTGAATTAGACGGCTAAAATACGAATAGTGGCAATTAGCCTACCAATTAAAATTACGCGTAATTATAGCTGTACATCACTACCAACATATACGTATAGATAGGTATACATCTATAGATACGTCACATTAGTTCTTCACCAGGGCGTAGGGCAGCAGCACCTTCCATACATGCATATTTGACCATAGAGTTGCCACTCTTGTTCATATAATATTACAATACTCCTTGGGCTTTCTTTTGTATTTTTTTTAAAATCTGTATCATTGGATTTATATGAAACTGTTGAGGCTAGAATGCACGACTTTTTTTTTTTACTTTCGGCATACGAAAGGTTAACACATCACTGTATAATTAATTTGTATTGTGCAGATGAAGTGGATGTTTGAATTATCGCAATAATTTTAATTTTGAGAGCATACTTCGTAAATATTTAAACTTATTACTCAATATGGCAACTTTTGTCTGTTCAGAATATTATTTCTTTACCTCAGACGCAATGGATTTGTTTTCCAATCCCAATATTGTTATTGAATTTTTCACTTCTACGTAATATCAAAATAAGTTAGTTCATATATATCTGATAAAATGTGCGATATAAATGATAAAAATCTTTCAAATACACACAAAAGTCTCAAGCTAATTGCTCTCTGAATAATGGTTTCTAAACAAGTGTTATAAAAATAGACCTTGCCATAGCAAAAAGTGCAAAAGTCAAGAAACCCAGTGCAAAATGTCAAAACGGTCCAAATTTATAAGTTCCTTTAATTTCACAATAGTATAGAAAATTAGGTAAATCTGCAATATTGTATTGTTATCAGACCATTAATATGACCGTGAATTTTATGACGATACTTGTAACTACCTACACGTAATCAATCGGATGTTCCGGTTTATAATACTGATCTAGATTGTTTGCACAGTTGTGTTAAAAATATTATTGTTATCGTTATTTACGTCATTGTAAATAATTTGGCAGCGTTCCCGTGTTTGTGTTACGCTTTTGTTGACTCACAGTCGTTTGAATCGCCCAGCGAGTGACTGGGGACCGTGCGACCTTGAACCTACAACAGCTGTTTGTGAGTATATCCTTGCTTTTATTAATAAATTAAAAAAATAACAGTACTTTATAAAACTGTTCGCTTTATTTTTGTGAAAAGTACAAGTAAATAGTAAGTAATGGCACGATTTAGGCGGCAAAATAAGCTAAAAGTGGAAGCTTCCTTTCAAAATTTCGCAATAATTACCCATCACCATTGCTTACTTTGTTTCTAACTATAATAGACTCTTGTAGGAAAATATTTATTATTTCCCAAAATTAATCCTTTTAATTATTTTATGATTTTTTTCTTGTTTTAACCATAAATATTTATATTCATCAATGCAACTTTCAAAAGTTTTACTAGTGGTACAATCTATTTTAAACTATATATATATATATATATATATATATATATATATATATAGTAGGTATATATATATATATATATATATATATACCTACTGCTGTGTTTGTATGTGTGTGTGTGTGTGTGTTAAAACATCAAAGGAGGGTGGGCAAATTATTGGTCTATGTGACCCATAAGGACAAGCGGTATCTCACTAGATAGCTTATTCTAAGTTGTAAAACTTTTACTACGGCAGGTAGTCCCAAATCTTTGTGTGAAATAAGTTATTGCCGCATAAAAGTAGTTTGAGTTGAAATTATTATGTAGGTTTTTCGATACTATGTTCCTGTATTGCTTTACAGATTATAAAAGTTTTGTAACTGTCTATGATTTTGTGTCATAATTTTGTTTTTTATCTTGCCATACTTATCTTTTCTTTACGTAGCAATTTGAGATTTCCAACCATACAAAAAGTTGTAGAATATGAAAAACCTTTCCAATGATATATGGCTTGTTGGTCCCCCCTAGGCCAGAGTCCATACAAATCTACCCTTCCTCCTTTTAGGATCTTAATTAATTACAATATATTAAAAACTATTTATGACATAATCAAGTTATTTAAGATATATATATAAATACTTTTTTTTTGTTTACCAACACAAACGTCTGGCCAAGTAGAAGCAATGCCAAGAGCGCAGAGAAGATTCTGTTGCCAAGTTCAATTTGGCTGTTGGAGTAAATTCGTGTCACCTTTCATAAAATCACTGGCTTATAAAAAAAGCAATAAAAAAACGTTTGGCTTTGTTCTAAACATATGCTGGCTGGGATCCAGGGATTATTTGGAATCTATGGGAAGCTAAATAAAACTATATTCAAAGTCTTTCCTATAAAGGCACATAAGGTCCGTTCCCAGGGCTCCATACCTCACGGGGGTAGGGTTGCCATTTGATACTGTACCAACATAGTTGCATAACTACCTATACATTAATGACTAGCAGCCCGTCCCGGCTTCGCATGGGGTAGACAATTATTTATTTTTGGAAATTTGGATATAAAACACTTTTTTTCACAAATATTTTTATTTATTAAAAAATTATTATTTATTATTTATTAATTATTACAGACGTGCACGCCCCACTCCTGTATTTCAGTGCCCCCTCCACCCCGCCCGCCGCGATGCCCGGCGCGCTTTTCAGACTGCATCGCAAACAACGGCCACGGCGCTATGGCGGTTTTGTTTACTGTTTGAATTTTTTAATTCGTAATATCTTTTGAATGGGAAAGTCCAATTTAAATAATTTAAAAACTATTTTATAGGTAGTTAAATGGTCTTTACCATTAAATAATTTATTTGGATAAGGATTAATATAAACACATAAATAGCATGGTTTGAATTTGGTTAGCATTTTCATTAATGTTTAAAATGAAAAAAGTTGTTGTAGTGACATAACTACAATAGTTGGACATATGCTACCGCGGAGTTTTTTGTAGACATTATGATGTTCTTCAATATTGTTGTACATTATTTTGTTCTATCGCTAATAGTTTCGGCAGCGCATTCGACGAAAGACATTTTAAGACTCATTTTTCTACACCTTCGGTTACATTGTTCAAATTTTACCAAGGATCCCTAATTTTTTTCAAAATGAAATGTAGCCTATGTCAAATTGGAAGAATGTAGCATTCTATTGGTGAAAGAATTTTTTAAATCGGCCCAGTACTTTTTGAGCCTATTCATTACAAACATACAAAAATAGGTACAAATCTTTCCTCTTTATAATATTAGTGTAGATAGGTAATTTCAAGAGACTACTACAAGTGTAATATTATTATTTGATACCAAATAAATTATTTTGTATATTCCTTTTTTTTATGTTGAACAATAATGCCGAGTATTTGACTATTCGCCATGAGGAATGGCGAGTAATCGGTATTCGACTATTCGCCATAACAACTATTCGCGGCATCTCTACTAATTTGTATTGTGCAGATTATTGTAATTAGTATGAGTGTGACTGTTGGATCACTTCCCCTTGTACTGTACTGTACGTATGTAAAACTCTTTATTGTACATAAAACATGAACATTAACAGTTAACAAGAGAAACAGATGTGCAAAGGCGAACTTATCCCTGAAAGGGATCTCTTCCAGTAAAATTGCCTTCCCTCGTCCCTTGTTTTAAAAATTGGAATTTTCTCTGAACTACCTACTACGGTACTTACTCAATCTTTATATTTTTTTTTACTGAACAATTTTTAAAATATTGTACGGAGGTACGGAACCCTTCATGTACGAGTCCGACTTGCACTTAACCGATTTTTCTAAATAATTTCTAAGCAATGTCTGGCAGTAGCATGGTTCTTACATACCTGAAATATACATTATCAGTCAAAATTTCCCAGTAAACTGTCATCATTTATTGCACTTACATATAGATAACACAATACATTACTAACAAAAATTCTATGAAACATCAGACATATCATTCAACCTTGATACTGACATTTACATACAGATAAGATTGAAATAATTGCAAATTCAATATAGATTTGTGTCATTGACCTTTTTGTATCTATTAATATTTATCCCTCTTCTGAAAGTGCCACTCCATTACTGGAGGTAATATTTATAAGGTACCATAATACCATCTACACATACATATCAAAGACAGAACGGACGGACGGAAGACGCAGTGTAGGTAGGCCTCCAACAAGATGGAGCGACGACCTGGTTAAGGTTGCCGGATCGCGTTTGATGCGGATGGCGCGTTACCGATCTGTTTGGCGAGCCTCGGGGGAGGCCTATGTGCAGCAGTGGACGTCTTTCGGCTGAAATTATTAGGCCGTGTTCAAACCAAACTGACTGTAAGCCGCCGAATGTGTGTGTAAACGTGAAAATAAACGGTATTGTATGTCAGCGTCAGCGCATCAGCGTAATAGCGTATTGTCGGTTAGATGTAACGACCGCTTTAGCCTAGTTGGTAGTGACCCTGCCTACGAAGCAAGAGGTCCTGGGTTCAAATCCCGGTAAGGGCATTTATTTGTGTGATGAGCACGAATATTTGTTCCTGAGTTATGGATGTTTTCTATGTATTTAAGTATTTATTTATCTATATAAGTATGTTTATCCGTTGCTTAGTACCCATAACACAAGCTTTGCTAAGCTTACTTTGGGACTAGGTCAATTGGTGTGATATTTATTATATTATTAACTAGCTTTTGCCCGCGGCTTCGCTCGCGTGTACTGTGAGTATTACAAAGAACCAAGATATCAAGCAAGCAAGCATACAGGCAAGCAAGCAAGCAGGTCCACAATTGACCGAAAAATCGGTGAACATACCTACCTACGTAAAAAAAAAGTGGAATGCATAACCTCCTCCTTTTTTAGAAGTCGGTTAAAGAGCCCTTTGCGGCCTACTTACAGTATAAACTAATGAATTTTGAAATTTTAGCTTTCTACAACCAGTAAAACGCAAAATCCCGTTTTTTCCCGTTCCCGTAAGAATTTCGGGAAATGTTTTCTTAATGCTCCCCTACACTCCCCAAGGAACCCACTTGCCAAATTTCAGCTTTCTATGAACAGTAAAACGAAAAATCCTGTTTTTCCCGTTCCCGTGGGAATTTTGGAAAGTCCTCTCTCAATGCTCCTCTAAACTCCCCAAACAACCTACATGCCGAATTTCAGCTTTCTACGACCAGTAAAACGAAAAATCCCGTTTTTTCCCGTTCCCGTGGGAATTTGGGAAAGTCCTATCTCAATGCTCCTCTACACTCCCCAAACAACTTACATGCCGAATTTCAGCTTTCTACGACCAGTAAAACGAAAAATCCTGTTTTTTCCCGTTCCCGTGGGAATTTTAGAAAGTCCTCTTTCAATCCAGCTCTACACTCCCCAAGCAACCTACATGCCGAATTTCAGCTTTCTACGACCAGTAAAACGAAAAATCCCGTTTTTTCCTAATCCGGTGGAAATTTCCGAAAATCCTTAAAACTGTTTTTTACTATTATAATTACCTACTTCTATGCCAAATTTGAAGAGCCTAGTAATTATAGTTCATAGGATCCCGTTGAACTGAATATATAAATCCCGTTTTTTCCTTATCCCGTGGGAATTATGAAAAATCCTGAAATTAATGTTTTAACTAATGTAATAACTACTTGTGTATCAAATTTGAAGAGTCTAGTTATTATAGTTACTGAGACAGGGTCACTCGGAATCGAATATATAAATCCCGTTTTTTCCCGTTCCCGAGGGAATTCCCAAAAATCCTTCCTTAGTGGATGCCTACATTGTATAAGGTATCTATGTGCAAAATTTCAAGTCTCTAGGTCCAGTGGTTTGGGCTGTGCGTTGATATATCAACAGTCATTTAGTTTATTTAGACATTTCAACCCCATCGCACCCCATCCAGGGAGATGGTATTTTACGTCTGCCACGTCGGATTTTAAAACCGTTGTTGTTTTCATAACCAGCGACCCGATAAACCATAGAAACAACACCCATGTTGATTTTCAGACTTTGTTACCCCTTTCCCCCCTTTTAGGGGTTGAATTCTCAAAAAACCTGAAACACGTGTTTACTCATTTATCATTAGGAGTACTTCTGTGAAGTTTCGAATAAAATAGTCGAACTAATCTTGTTTCCCCATACAAACTTTGGACCCCCGTTTCACCCCCTTAGGGTGTGAATTTTGAAAAATCCTTTCTTAGTGCATTCCTAGACCTTATAAGGAACCTACATGCCAAATTTTGAATCTCTAGGCCCAGTGGTTTGGGCTGTGCGTTGATATGTCAGTCAGTCAGTCAGTTTCTTCTTTTATATATATAGATTAGCCTGGAGAAGTGTCCCACTGCTGGGCAAAGGCCTCCCCCCATTTTCGCCATTCATCCCGATATTGAGCGGTGTCCTTCCAGTCTTTGAGGTACACGTCTAGGTCGTCCCGCCAACGCCTCCTGGGCCTGCCTCGTCGCCGCCATCCGTCCTGTGGTATCCAGTCCGTGGCTAACCTAGCCTACCGATTTGGATCCATGCGGCTGGCGTGGCCTGCCCAGTCCCACTTAAGCTTGGCAGCCTTGGCACCCACATCGGTAATGCGTGTTTGGGAGCGCAGTGAGGTGTTTCGAATCCGATCAATCCGCTTCACCCCGAGCATACTGCGCTCCATTGCTCTTTGGCAAACCTTCAATTTGGTCTTCTGTAACTCCGTCAATGACCATGTTTGAGCACCGTAAGTTAGGACAGGCAGTATACACATATCAACGAGTCTCCGTTTTAGGGTTAGAGGAAGATCGCCCTTCATTAGATCTTTCATTGACCAATAGCTCTTCCAGCCGTTTTGGATCCGTCTTTCGACTTCTCGGTCCTGTCTGTGGCTGAAAGAGACTAGTTGGCCTAGGTAGGGATACTCGTCGACATAGTGTAAAGACTGCCCGTCTACCTCTACCTTACGTTTCGTGCTATTGGTCATTACTTGAGTTTTAGACCGGTTCATTTTCAGACCAACTTGAAGGCTTGCAGAGCTTAGCTCTTGTAGCATTGACTGCAGCTCCGATGCAGATGAGGAGAAAAGGACAATGTCGTCGGCGAACCTAAGATTTGTTAATCTTTTGCCGCCAACAACGATGCCCTTGTACTCCCACAAGGCTGACAAGTTTCTGAACACTTGCTCTAGTGTACTCGTAAAGAGTTTAGGGGACAGAGGATCTCCTTGCTTGACTCCTTTTTCAATCTTGAACGTATGTCCAGATGTTTGTAGTTTTATGTCTGCTGTACTATTGTCGTATATGGAATTAATGAGATTAATGTAGGTGGGTTCGATGCCTTGAAGATGAAGTGCTTCAATTATGGAGGAGTGTGTGATACTGTCAAATGCTTTGGAGTAATCAACGAAAGCTAATATGTGTGATATTTATTTATTAATTATTTATTATGTGAACGAAAAAGTGAATATGTATGGAAATACAATAAACTGCGTAACGTTCGCTCACTTTCGGCGGCTGACAGTCAGTTTGGTTAGAACACGGCCTTAGAGATGTGCCGATTATGACTTTGGCCGACTAGCCGACTAGCCCATTAGTCGGTTGTATAGAGGCCGACTAGTGTAACCGGCTAGCCGGTCGGAGAAATAAGAGACTGTAGTAGGTAAATAAAATATAATACAGTATAAAATATGTATATACAAATTGTTCCAGTCAGCACTGCTCTACGATAAAATAATAAACAAAACACTGGCCTAGGTTTTCTGGACAGGTGGGAAGGCAGGGCAGGGTATTCGAGTAGCCTCGGAGCGTCCAATCAGGATCGGGTTCAGGCTTCACCGGTGGCCTGCTCCGAGGCAGTAGAGCAGAACGTTCGTAGGTAGAAGCGGAAAAGGAAGGGCTGGAAGAAATACCCTGCTTTACTGCTTGCTTGAAGCACCTATCCAAGTCTCGTTTTAGTGCCTAGGTCAGTGAAAGAAAACTAAACGAGACTTGGATTAGGTTTCACAATTTATGTATAAGAAAATACAGAGAAAGAACGTAACAAATAATATTTACAGTACCTGCAATAGCGGCAGCCCTTTATAATACAAGCAACTCGGTAAATTAGTAATTTTACCGAGTATAATTATAATTATACAGGGTTATTTTTAATTCACTGACATCCTCTTAACCCTGAATTCCTATCACTCAAACAAATGCTTTTTGTTTTACGACTTTTTAAAATGAAGCACTTTTTTTCCCATACAAATACACAGAGTATCGTAAAAATAAGAGATAATTTCAAATTTTCAAAACGTCATTACACCAAAAATATTAAGTTATGACAAAAGCCGTAAAACAAAAAACATTTGTTTAAGTGGTAGGAGGTTAGGGTTAAAAGGATGCTAGTGAATTACAAATAACCCTGTATATTCAGAAAATCAAATTTCGGCATAAGCCTTGCAAATGACAGGAAAAAAAACAAAAGAAAATCAATAGTTCAGAATTTAGAATTTTGTTTTTCTGTAAGCGGCCAGTTGCGCACCACGGAGGTTTGCCGTGTTACACTAGTCGGCCAAGCCGATCGCGGTTTCGGGGATTTCTGTAACGCTTTGTTTACAGTTGATTCGCGCGAGTCTCAAAAGCCGGCGCTGCGCCGCCTGCGAGCATGTCGGAACCTGGGGCTGAATTCAGGAACGGCCCAACACGGTTTGCGAGCGGTAATTCAATCGTTTAGGAGAAGATAGGAATGGGTTGAGCTTGCGATGAGCCTTATTTTCCTGTTAATTCGTTTTGTAAATAAATAAATATATAAATAAATAAACAAATAAATAAGCCTCATCCCAAACCTCTCGCAAACCAGTGATATTTGGTGTTCCTGAATAGCAGTTCATTCTCATCCTTACAACTCGGCCTTACAACTTAGGGATCTTTAAAAATGAGCCTACCAATTCCTAAAAGGGTCGGCAACGCACCTGTGATTCCCCTCGTGTTACGGGTGTCCATGGGCGACGGTGATCGCTCTCCATCAGGCCCTCTCCTATATACATATAAAAAAAAAACTCGAGGAAAAACTAAATAAAAAAAATTAATCACCGAAATGTTTGTACGCGCATAAATTCCGATCGACTGCATTAAATTGGATAATTAATTTTTTGTTGCGTTTGTTATTGTCAGAAGGTTTAAGAGGTTTCATGTCATGAGTGAATTTCAATTTTACCGTGTGCAATCTTTACGGCCGGGTACTGTTTGTATTGTCGTTCATTCCGCGTCAACAAATAAGTACAGCCGCAAAAAATCTGATGCAATAATAAAGCAATATGTCCGATTTCTACCCGCAACAGGTTCAATCATGGCCGGCGATAGGATAGAGAGATGACGGTATGATGATGAAATTTCCAACAAGAATACGGGATTACCTTCTGACTCATTCTGAGGAATACCGTAGCCTTATTAACTTGTGTTCTTTAAGCTTGGTGATTAAAAGTGATTACCTAATTATGTTTTTGTTGTGATACAGTGATGTACATTCAGATTGTATGCGAGCGCGTAATATCTAGTGTTTTGGCATACCTCAGATACTGTTACAGGTTGTTTTTTCTTTTATTCTAGACTGGGAAGTGTATAGTCGGGATTTTTTTAACGACTTTTAAAAAGTGAAGGTATACATCTTTCTGCACTGCGGTTTCTGACACAGCTCGAAATTCTAATGACTTTTTTAACTTTTTACACAAATATACATAAAAGAACCGGATTAGTTCAAGTCGGTCGCGCACCGAGGGTTCCGCACAAACTTGTAGGTATGTCAAAATATTACGTAAATAGCCGTGCCTATTGTACCTAATCCAGCGTTAGCAGAGCCCAGCTTTTGAGTAAAATGTACTTACGCAGTGTGGGATCATTTTATATTGTTTAGTTAGGACCCCCCTTAATTTTTAATATTTTTTTTTTATTATTTGTTGTTGTGCCGGCCACAGTAATTTACATATAATCGGCGAAAATTTCAAGTGTCTAGTTAACGCCATTGTAAAGATCGAGTTAAAAACGCTGTAATAAACACGTTTCTTGTATCAGGACCCCCTTCCATTTTTAACTTTATTTTATTTTTAGTATTTGTTGTTATAGCGGCAACAGAAATACATCATCTGTGAAAATTTCTACTGTCTAGCTATCACGGTTCATGAGAAACAGCCTTATGACAGACAGACAAACGGACGGATAGACAGAAGGACAACGGAGTCTTAGTAATAAATAAGGTCCCGTTTTTACCCTTTGGGTACGGAGCCCTAAAAACCGGATAAGTGCTAGTGTTCCGCACAAATTTGTAGGTAGGTATGCCAAAAATATTTCTTGGAAATTAACAACTTACAGGATTTTCATAAAATAAACCTAACCTAACCTAAACCAATCTATAGATTACACGATTAAAAAGTTAGTTTTATCAATAGTTTCATAGAAAATTTTAGTAGGTATATATATTATGACCATTATGTATTTCGTCCATTATTCGTTTTAAACTTTATATATTTTGATACGTTCCCAAACAGTCGTATGTATTATAAATATTATAATCCAGTGTTAGCAAAGCCCTGCTTTTGAGTAAAATGTACGCAGTGTGGGATCATTTTATATTGGTAATACGGGGCCCCCTTACAAAATTACAAATGTAGGTAGGTAAACTACCTAGGTAAGTATAGTTTCAGTGTGGTTTCAGATTTTTCCGTGTTATGTATAAGACGGTATTACTTGCTAAATTTCATAGTTCTAGGAATTCTATCTAGGTCAGCGGAAAATCTATATAAATCTATCTATATAATAATACCTTTAAACGAGCAATTCTTGTGAGGATCTCGGAAACGGCTCCAACGATTTCGATGAAATTTGGTATGTGGGGGTTTTCGGGGATGAAAAATTGATCTAGCTTGGTCTCTGGGAAAACGCTTGGTACCGAGTTTCAGCCCGAGCGGAGCTCGGCCGCCCAGGCAGGAAATGTTTGTACGCGCATAACTTCCGATCGACTGCACCAAATTGGATAATTATTTTTTTGTTGCGTTTGTTATTGTCAGGAGAAGGTTTTTATGAAAGAAAAAAATAGAACGGGGGCGAAGCCGCAGGCATCAGCTAGTCTAATATATAAAAAACCGGCCAAGAGCGTGTCGGACACGCACAAGGTAGGGTTCCGTAGCCATTACAAAAAAATCAAGTAATATTTTTCTAAGGATTTCGTATGTGTACGGAATCATCCAAGTTTAGGTATGTTTTATACCTTAGGCTACTATTTACTCTTAAACTACAAATAATTTTCAAGCAATCTTAGCCGCTATAATTTTCCTAGTAAATTTGATATATTTACTACCATTCTGAATTTTTCAAATTTTTCCACCTAACAGTTTAGGTTTTAGAGAGGGGGGGGGGGGGACGCTCGATTTTAATGAAAATTTTCACTTTAAAGTTGAATATTTCGCAAACAGATCACTGAATAGAAAAATCATGTTAGCAACCCCGCAATGGTTTTAAAAGACCTATCCAACGATACCCCACACTATAGGTTTAGTTGAGAAAAAAAAAATCACCCCCCCTTTACGTCTATGGGAGGTACCCTAAAAAAATATTTTTTTGTTTTTTATTTTACCACTTTGTTGGCGTGACTGATATGTATATTCATGCCAAATTACAGCTTTCTAGTACTAACGATCTCTGAGCTTAGCCGCGGACAGACAGACAGACAGACGGACAGACATGGCGAAACTATAAGGGTTCCTAGTTGACTACGGAACCCTAAAAATCACGGTGTTTGTTATCGAACTCCTCCGAAACGGCTTGAACCGATTCTTATGAAACTTTTTTCTCTGTATTCGGTAGGTCTGAGAATAGGTCGTAGGCTATTTTTATACCCCCTATTCTTCGCGGACGGAGTCGCGAGCAACAGCTAGTAAACAAATAAATAAACAACCTGGTCTTGTTCACAGTAACAACATGGACTCATTCTTCAGCCTCTTCGATCCCTCCGACGGCCACCAGAGCAAGAACAAGAAGAAACAGCTGAACAAAGAACTAGACAACGTTAAGAAGAAAGCTGACGCGCCGAAAGGTAACAACCGAAGTACGAGTCTAACTAGCATGCAGAGGAATCAGAGGGTGGGAGGGTTACCATATTTTTTAAGTTGTATAATCGTTCCGTAAAATCTTCTAGTTTCATTATGCATTTTTCCTAACGTCCTCTTAGTAGATTTAAAACACGAAGTTCGGTTTTTCCGTTAAGTCGAAATACCTATATCGTCGGGTGACAAGTAAAAGTCACTAAGTACGTGCTAAGTACCAAATACCTACTTGAAACAAAGCTCGTATCTCAGTATGAAATTACAAACTAGATACGACGTTTTGAAGAGCAGCGACAGAAATTTTAGTGAGTTTTGCTTGTCATCCGGCGATATGCATAATTTAAGAGTCATCTGAATCTTATAAGACCTTTCTAATGCAAAGTTACTTCCAGGGCGGCGGAGAGGTCGCAAAGGGCAGGGTAAGAACGAGACGCTCCCAGAAGAATCCTCCTTCCTTTGCGAGCCTCACCTCAGCTCGGAACTGCTAGTCAAAGATGGCAGCTACATAGATTGCTACATCGAAGTCAACAAGGACTCTGCTCGGGAAGGTGAGGACTTTAGTTGTCATTTGTATCTTCTAGTGAAGCAGTGACGCCTAAAACAACGGCCTAATCCAAAATACTGCAGTGTGCAACTTAATACTTTAATTCCTTTAGTTGCAGTAGTTCGGTTGACTGTCCAGGACCGAACTACTGCCACACTTTATGACGTCAAACCGAACTACTGAGAATTGAAACGACTCAAAAGCGCGGTTAAGAATATAGCTAATACACAATTCATGAAAAATAAGAGCTTGTTAATTATGCTACTTAATTTCCTTGCAATCGAAGTGAAAAGAAGAGTGTAAAACTCTTAGCATTAAACCCATTTCCCTCTCGACGTAGCTATTTGAACGTCTCGGGTAAAATGGCTCGTTTTATGCTCTTGTTGTATGTACAATCTAATTTTATTTAGCTACGAGTATAAGTATCCTCGACCGTACTTTTATTTTCTACCTTAGCCCTGCCTATTTTCAGAAACAAAAACGGATGAGAAAAAACCAAAGCGACGCAATTCCGGCCGTAAGAACAGACGCTGGAGGAAGTCACCTCCGAAAGAAGAAGAGGAACCAAAAGACATACAACCGACCAGCTGGAACAACCAATCAACCATACAGAAGATTTGCACTGACATCGGGAAGAACGTGAACGATTTGAATGACTACAAGAAGAATAGGCGGAAAGAGTTCGAAGATGGCGCCGTGCTTAATGTCATCGATAAGTTGGAAAAAGTGAGTTGATTTTAAACTTAACTAGTGTTGCCGAACGATCGATACTTTTATTATCGATAGTTTTCATCTAAAGCCATTCCATCGATACTATCATTAGCTCCGAACGGGGCAATACTGTCGTTAGTATTGTTGCTCGCGAAGGACAAAACAATCGATAGTTTTGTTGCTCGAAAGTAAAGAACTATCGGTAATATCGATACTGTCGGTAGTCTGTCAATAGGGATGTTTCCTAGGTAAAAAAATAATAATTCTTATTAGTCCGTATTTTACATTATCAAAAAATATTAGACACGTAATTTTTCGTTTGACAATTAAACAAAAAATGACGAAGATATGGCGCGTTGAAGTTGCGCGTGACGAGGCGTGACGTCACTTGTTCCTAAAACGCTCATACAAAGTGTAGGAACAAGTGACGTCACGCGAAACTTCAACGCGCCATATCTTCGTAATTTTTTGTTTAATTGACAAAATAAAAAATACGTGACCAATATTTTTTGATAATCTAAAAGACTGACTAGTTAGGAAAGTAGCCTATTGGGAATGTCTAAAAAAATTACCAGTGGTTTTTATTTTTTTTTGTATAGAAAAGTCAATTATATTATAAGAAACTAATTTCAATATTTTGTCATTTAGTTCACTACTTTTTTCAAAATTAATTATCGAAACTATTTTGGTTGATGACGTCAGATTGTAATTGAGGGCTCCCCACACTGCCAAAAAGTTCTAAATCTATCTAAATGCGTATGATAAGGCAAACCCTTTAATTATTTTTTGCGTAGTGGTACACTGTAACTAGTGACACTTTACTGGCGCTGGCGCTGTCAAAGTGCTAGATGTCAGACAGCGGGTCCAAATCAAACTCCGTAGTATAATCCACGCATAAATTGTGAAGAATTCTAACCACACAGAATAAAGTACGACTTGGACCGGTCACGCAATTTACACCAATGTCAAATGAAGGTCATTGCTTATTTGTTATGTAATAAATTCATTACATAATATTAACATTAAATAACTACAGAAAACGATTAAAAAGCATTTATCTCGAAATGGTTTTCGATTTACTATACTTACATTGCAAAAAAATAGACCATCTCCAATTTGCAATAGTATTGGTTATGTTTAACAGTAATGTAACGAGGTATGTAGGAGATAAATAATGAGGCAACATTAATTTAGTTTTCGGAATTTAGCGAAATCACATTTGAAATTTACCATGAGCTTTACGGTGAAGGAAAACATCGTGAGGAAACCTGCATACACTTGTGGAGAAATTCAATGGTGTATGTGGAGTAACCGCACTGGGCCCGCGAGGGAACTACGGCCCATCCCCTCTCATTCTGAGAGGAGGCCTGTGCCCTGCAGTGGGACGTATACATATAGGCAGGGATGATGGATGACTTATTCGGATATTATTTAGTTAGACGGCCGGATAGCCTAGTTGTTAGAGAACCTGACTACGAAGCTTGAGGTCCAGGGTTCGATTATTTGTGTAAAAAATACGAATGTTTGTGCTTGAGTCTTGGATGTTTAATATGTATAAGTATGTATCTATCTATATAAGTAAGTTACCCATACATTTTATCATATTTGTCTAGTACCCATAGTACAAGCTATGCTTAGTTTGGGACTAGGTCAATTGGTGTGAATTGTCCCGTGATATTTATTTATTTATTTTATTGATTTAAACAGGTGATACTGAAAGATGACACGTACTTGGCCGGGGAGTTCAACGCCGAAGACTTGGACAACGAGGCGTGGTACAGCTCCGATGACTTCGACGAAAGTCTGGACGACACGTGAGTATAGACCATGAGTAGACATCGGCGGCTGGTAGCATTCTATTTTATCTACTGTGTTAAAAAAAAGTATTAAATACTTTAGATATATGTAATTTAATAACAATGTAGATAGATCTCTTTGAAAAAAATACCTTGTTGAGTTTCTTGTCGGTTTCTTCTCAACAGGGTTTTTCCGAACCGGTGGTAGATTCTTCGACGTTCATAGGAGCATCAATTGATGCCTAAATTGAATAAAGAATTTTGACTTTGACTTTGACTTTTAGTGGCATTTGACGTTTCTGACAGACTAGTGATGTAACCGTGTTTTTACGCGTAGGTACGAGAACGGTACAAGTCGAGCAAGGGACACCAATTAGAAAAAATATTTTTAACTATTTAATATATGATATTCGTTTTATACAGACAAATAATAATAATTGTTTGTTGCCTTTTATACACCGTGAAATTTTAGTGGTTGTTTTCCCGAAACGAGGTGATTTAGTATCGATTGTACAATCGATTTATAATTACTATTTTGACTAGAGTCAAAAATCCAATTGTGAAAAACGAAAGTCGAAAATGACCGCAAACCAATAGTAACGCTTCGTTGGTACCTAACCTATCGTACGATCGTACGCTACTTGTACCAACGAAGCGTTACTATTGGTTTGCGGTCATTTTCGACTTTCGTTTTTCACAATTGGATTTTTGACTCTAGTCAAAATAGTAATTATAAATCGATTGTACAATCGATACTAAATCACCTCGTTTCGGGAAAACAACCACTAAAATTTCACGGTGTATATACAGACAGAGACAAGACATCGCTGCTTATCTAAAAGAACGGCCTAATTCAGAATGATACGCTGTGTAATTATACACCTTATTTGCAATAGTTAAAGTATTAAGTTGCACACCATAGTATTTTGGATTAGGCCGTTGTTTCAGATAAGCAACGACATATTTCAAGGATTAACGACCGCTTTAGCCTAGTTGGTAGTGACCCTGCCTACGAAGCAAGAGGTCCTGGGTTCGAATCCCGGTCAGGGCATTTATTTGTGTGTTGAGCACGAATATTTGCTCCTGAGTTATGAATGTTTTCTATGTATTTAAGTATTTATTTATCTATATAAGTATGCTTATCGTCGTCTAGTACCCATAGTACAAGCTTTGCTTAGTTTGGGACTAGGTCGATTTGTGTAAGATTGTCCCCTAATATTTATTTATTTTTTATTAACCCTTTCGTACCTATGCAGAAAGGTACGTCGTGAACGGCTTGCTAAATAAAAAGTTTTTTTTTTCCTATATTATACCGAAATATCTTTCTGTCTTTTTTATATAAGGGAAAAGGAGCAAGCAGCAAGGCTTTCTTTCGGCTGAAATGATGATGATGATGATGATTCTCTAGACATAAAGAACAAGAAACTGAAACCATTATTATAATGTATTTCTTTTTTTTCCTTATTTTTGTACAATAAAGAGTTTACATTAGTACATTACTGCAGCGGCCGCGAAATAGGGGATTGCCGGCCGAGTAGTAATAGATGGCCGAGTGTTAACGAGGCCATCTAGGGATACGAGGCCGGCAATCCCTGCTCGTGGCCAAGGCTTGTATAGTGCTTTTCTCAAATAAATCCAAGGAAATGATACGAATGTTCAACTTATATATTCATATTTAATTCAAATTGTTTTTTTTTTGATTCCCGCCAAAATATTTATTTTCCAGCAATTTATTTGTAAGCTGTTCCAGTTAATGTTTTTGACGCAAAATATTGAGATGATTTATATTTATTCAAAAATTACGACCTTATTAATAATAAATTGTTAACAATAAACGCCAATCCTCATTTATTTTATTGAATACCTGATTAAATCTAGCCAAGTAAGATATTAAAAAGTAAATTCACAAACTAAATTTTTCTTAATTGGCAGTATGTCATTGATAGTCAATAAAAGAAAATACGACCCACTAAAACAAAAGACAATCTCTTTGCTGGCCTTGGCCAGCAATGTTTGTATGAAATTCCATTATTGTCGTCTAATTTGAAATTGGAACGAATCTTCCTCAACTGCTGTACAATGGCATACTTCGTGTTCTATTGTCACGACTATAAGGACCACATTTCCTTGGATGTTTGAGAAAACATACATACATACCATTACTTTGCAGACCCGCGACCTTACGATAGTTACGTTTGTGTAAGAAATGCGTGTTCATGCAGTTCCTCCACCTCCACACTGTACGAACACACATCACACAAACCCAACCATCACCACCACCAAACTACACTGCTATCGTAAGGTCGCGGGTGAGCAAAGTAATTGTTTCAGTTCATTAATATGGTCCTCCGCAAAGTAACGCCTGATTCAATCTATACTAATATTATAAAGAGGCATGATTTGTATTTTTGTATGTAACGATTAAACTTAAAAACTACTGGACCGATTCCAAAAATTCTTTTGCCGTTAGAAAGCTACATTATCACTGAGTGACATAGGCTACTTTTTACCGTGGGAAAATACCTTTTCCCACGGGAAAATTAATTTATCGCGGGCGAAGCTGCGGACGGAAGGCTAGTAAATTACAAAGAACAAGTTTATGAACAGCGATGGGCCCAAATTACCACCTATTGGGTTCCGCGGGATGGCCATCGAAACAGAGGCAGACCGAAGAGAAGATGGCGGGACAAATGGACGCATATCAAGTAGATTGGCAGGATCATGCTCTCGATAGGGACGAATGGCGGAAAAAAGGGGAGGCCTTTGCCCAGCAGTGGGACACTTTAACAGGCTAAAAAAAAAAAGTTTATGAGCATTAGAAGTGAAAGTACCACGTTTCCAGGGGCTCGGAGGGCTCGGAGTCTGGCGACGAGGCGACCGGCAGCCTGCCCCCGGAGCCTCGCTTCGGGAACGTCGAGTACAAGCTGCAGCTGGTGTCGCCCTGCGAGAGGAGGTTCCAGCATCTGGTCACGCAGGTAAGCGGGAAATAATACAAGTAAACTTTAAACATGAAACTGCCGTGAGACTCGCTCATAGTGTAAATAAACGGACCACTCACGTCTTAAAACGAGTTTAGAATAGAATAATTTTATTTCAGGCTGCATAGGCCCATATAAAAAATACCTTAAATACTAATATACATATTTATATTATACTTAATTACGACCGCTTTAGCCTAGTTGGTAGTGGCCCTGCCTACGAAGCAAGAGGTCCTGGGTTCGAATCCCGGTAAGGGCATTCATTTGTGTGATGAGCACGAATATTTGTTCCTGAGTCATGGATGTGTTCTATGTATTTAAGTATTTATTTATCTATATAGGTATGTTTATCGTCGTCTAGTTCCCATAGTACAAGCTTTGCTTAGTTTGGGACTAGGTCGATTTGTGTAAGATTGTCCCCTAATATTTATTTATTTGTTTTATTTTTATTAACAACTTAATTACTAACACGAGAAGACTGTGACGTGGGCACTTGCGCGGTGTCAGTTAACCGGCCACGGAATAATTTACCGTTGTCTATTGCGAAAAAATTAGAAAGTAATAACAGTAAACAAATTAAAAGCGTGATTAAAAGATATTTTATGAAAGATATATTTGAGAGGGAAGGGACGGATGCGCACTCAGACTTAGGTTATATGTAAATTAAAAACAAAAAAACTGCATGCATGGGAAATCACGATTTATATAATAAATTTACTATCTACTCGTATTGTATACTTAGACTAATTACGCGTGAGCAACTCAGTCTTTCGCTAACCGAGGCCACGCAAAATCCTTAAAATTAGGATCAAGGACTCGTTTTGCATGTTTTATAAATGTTCTTTGCTTGAAATAAACAGCTTAAAATTTAAATTTTTTTTTTTAACCGCCGGTAAGCGTCCCCTTTCGGCCAAAACTCTTCTCTTGTGCAGGTCGACAGTTGATCAGTCGGAACCCTCACCACAGATGAATTAAAATTCACGTCTCGACCCTCAGAGTGAGCTTGGTCTTCACACGCACATATGCCACGATGTCCGCGACCTTCATGGAGTGATGCAGGCGGGACACGTGCGGTCGAGTTCACCAATATATACATCGCCAACCTTACATAAATATCTATACATAGACCTTATGTTACCGTAATAAGGTCTGTTACCACACGCCACTGTTGGCGGATGTAAGCGATTAAGTATTTCGGGGAGGTCGGTTGGATGCGACGTGGTTCAGTTGGTAGAACACCCGTTGGGGCGCATACCCGGGAGACGCGGGTTCGAGTCCCACCGGCGCACCCGGAAACTTTTTCGCTTTTAAATCTTAGGTTCGGTGAGCAGACGTAACTGCTAAAAAAACTTTTTAACAAAAAAATTAAACCGCCGAAATAATTGAAAAGCAAAAAATAATACCTTTTTTGTTTGACCTTAATCTAGGTACCAGTTTGAAGTCGGTGCCTCAGCACTTAGCCAGGAGGAGTGGACCTATAATCGTCTACCTGATTGGCTTCTATCACTCTTCCTGGCTCGTGCTGAGGCACCGACTTCAAACTGGTACCTAGATTAAGGTCAAACAAAAATGGTATTATTTTTTGCTTTTCAATTTTTTCGGCGGTTTAATTTTTTTGTTAAAAAGTTTTTATTTTATACTTTTTTCCCATCCTTGGGGCGAATTTTTTTTCCCAATTTTATATAATACCAACTTCAAGGTATACCCTATCCAATAAAAAAGAATTATGAAAATCAGACTACTCTGTAAAAAGTTAGTCAATCATCCCCTGTTTTCCTGCCCTTAGGGTAGGCATATTATTTCCAAATTTACATGGGACCATCCTTGAGGTATACGCTTTCCAATAAAAAAAGAATCATCAAAATCCGACTACCCTGTAATAAGTTATGCGTGGTCATATAGTACAATCAGTAACTGAACAATCAATCATCCCCTGTTTTCCTACCCTTAGGGTAGGAATATTATTTCCAAATTTAAATGGGACCACCCTCGGGGTATACGCTTTCCAATAAAAAAGAAACATCAAAATCGGACTACTCTGTAAAAAGTTATGCGTGATCATACATAAAAAAAAAAAAACAAATATACGTCGACTCGAGAACCTCCTCCTTTTGTTTTCGTCGGTTAATAAAATAAATAATATTTGAAGGTCTGTGTATATATATTTATGAAATGTTGGCTGTATAGCTATTGGTGAACTCGACTGTACAGCTGTGTCGTCGGTGTCGCGGGACGCAGCAGATGGTTCGGTCCATCATGGAGTTTTAACTCGACATATTTCGGGCTAATCCGTAGCCCTTCCTCCGGAGTCGCACGTCACGGCGGCTGCCAAACGCGCACTGCGTGCTATCGCCCTGGTCGCGCGGCTACTCGACGCAACTGACAGCGACACACAACTACCCCCGTTTTCATCATCACTTTTATTGTCATTGTCAAATGTAGGGCACCACACAGCACTAGTTAACAACATCACTTTGTAAAGGTTCGCTTACACTCACCGTTGACGCAGTACGAATATTCAACACTGTTTTCCAACTCGGGGGTACTGACCAACCACTGTCCCGGTTGAAATTTGGATGACGACCAATCTCGATGGCTTCACGCACCTTCCGCGGAATGAAAAACTTTTCTCTCGCAAGTACGGAAGCCTTATCAAAACGAATGTAGTAAACTTCGCATTTGAACGAAAAAGCCGTGGTGGCTTAGTAGTTTGAGCTATGGTCTCTCGGGGGTCGAGGGTTCGAAACCGGGCTTGCACGTCTGAGTTTTAATTAAAATAAATTATGGGACGATTGGCACCAATTGATTGTTTGTATTTTTTGAGCCTCTCATTTTATTTGTTCCCTGTACTTGGTTTGGAAAGACTAAGTGGTATTAAAATGATATCTTGTCAGTTACGTAATTCACAAAACCAAAATCTTGAGAAAACAGTTGGTAATTTTTGAGTATATTGAATTATGTAATCCAATACACTCAAAAATTATTAACTGTTTTGAGCGACATCTCTTGTCCGGGTGAGCGGATAGTTCCGAAAGAGTGTTGATGTTTCTCGTTGAAAACATGAAACGTAGATGTCGCTAGTGTCTCTGCGTAAAGAGACTATAGAAAAACAAACTGGAAAATGTTGATATATAGGGAAAAATTGTGTCTTAACTCCTGACCATTGGTGGTGTACGGGTATAGGCACGCAGCACGGAATGCTGAGGACCTGGGTTCGATCCCCAGCGCTGGTCTATTTTTCTGGGTTTTTTCTGTGTATCCATGTTTTGTTTTGTATTTAGTATAGAAATATTTATTAACTGTTTTCTCGAGATTTTGGTTTTGTCAGTTAGTGATTTCTTGCAATAAGCCAACGATTTAATTTACCTTAGTTGAAATGGCGTCTCCGTTCCGGCGGCGGCAGCGCCGTGTACCTCCTGGGGGTGCGCGACTGCGGAGCCCTGCGGGGGCTTCGGGCCCGCGCGCTGAGGGGCTCCCTGCACACGCTGCGCCGCATGGCCGCCGCGCTGGATGCCACGCTCGCGCACGTCACCGCGAGAAGAGTGCGGCAGCATCGCGCTGTCGCTGAGGTTTATATTAGGAAGGTGGGTGGGGTTGGGCATGAATTGTGGTGGGTGGGTCGAGCATGAATGTGGAAGAAGTTTGGTGGGTGGGCTGGGCATGAATGAGGAAGAGGTTTGGTGGGTAGGCTGAGCTTGAAAATAGAAGAAGTTTGGTGGGTGGGCTGAGCATGAATGAGGAAGAGGTTTGGTGGGTGGGTTGTGCATGAATGTGGAAGAGGTTTGGTGGGTGGGCTGAGCATGAATGAGGAAGAGGTTTGGTGGGTGGGCTGAGCATGAATTATGAATTGTGTGGTGAGGTGTGGTAGATGGGTTTGAGCATAAATGTGGCGAGGTTTGGTAGATATAAATATGTGATGCATGTGAATCTCTCCCCCTCTACATCTCTTTCTATCTCTGTCTCCCCTGCTCCCTTTTTCAACAGGGTTTTTCATGGTAGATTCTTCCACATTCATTAATGTTTGATATCCTTCTGCGGTCCACGTCAAATTCTGTTTCAATGAACTTTAAACTTTATGTCACAGGAGTGCATTTCAGTTGTCCGCCATATTTAATTTATTTAAATAAAAAATTTATTTAAATAAATAAATTGAGGCTTTCGCTTTTAGTCCAGCAGTGGACGTCTTTTAGCGGATTATGATGATGATTACGTTTGTTACAGCTAGCAGATACTCAGCAGAGTGTAGAGTTAAGAGTAGCAGTCATGGGTGCCAACGAAGCTGGCAAATCTACCCTCATAGGTGTCCTTACTCAAGGTAATTTGAACCATATAACTTATGCAAGCATGCAAGCAAGCATGCAAGCAGGCATGCTAGCAGGCATGGAATCAGACATGCAAGCAGGCATGGAAGCAAGCAAGGATGCACGGAAGCTTACCAAATTTCGCCTAAATTAATTAAGCGGTTATTGAGTCTCCATACGAAGTTTCACCCCCATTTTCACCTCCTTATAGGGTGATTTCCGGGATAAAAATATCCTATGTCCTTTCCCAGGACTCAAACTATCTGTATACTAAATTTCATCTAAATCGGTTCAGCGGTTTAAGCGTAAAGAGGTAACAGACAGACAGACAGACACACTTTCGCATTTATAATTGTATCTAATATATAAAAATCTCGTGTCACGGTGTTTGTTATCGAACTCCTCTGAAACGGCGTGACCGATTTTTATCAAATGTTTTGCATACATTCGGTAGGTCTAAGAATAGGTCGTAGGCTATTTTTTGTACCCCTATTCTTCGCAGACAGAGTCGCGGGCCAAAGCTAGTATACAGGGTAATTTTTTAATCAGTGCACAAATTTTGATACGGGATTCAGTATCGTTGATAGATCACGATTATCTGTTCAAGATTTTTTTTTTAATTTTGAAATTTGGGTTCATAGTAATTCATCCAATAATTGGTCGAGTTACTATGAAAAACAAAATAAATAAGTGATTAATATTATAACGAAAAATACTGAGTTATTTAAACGACACTGAATCACATATTATTTGTGCACTTAATAAAAAATTATGTATGTATGTATGTAAACTCTTCATTGTACAAAAATAAGGAAAAAAAAGAAAAACATTATTGACAACCGTTGAAATGCATGTACAAAGGCGAACTTATCCCTTTAAGGGATCTCTACCAGTGAACGTTTGGGCGGATGAAAGGAGCATAATTACCCTGTATAACAAGATTAAGATTATATTTTGACTTCGACAGGCGAATTGGACAACGGCAGAGGCAGCGCCCGACTGAACATGTTCCGCCACCTCCACGAAGTGAAGAGTGGGAGGACTTCCTCGCTGAGCCACGAGATACTGGGGTTCGATGCTCAGGTTCGTAAAATGTAGTCGTTTAGGTTCACTTCGTCCACATTCCCATTTCGTCAACATTCCCATGTCGTCCACATTCACAATAATAAAATAATAATAATAAATATTAGGGGACAATCTTACACAAATCGACCTAGTCCCAAACTAAGCAAAGCTTGTACTATGGGTACTAGACGACGATAAACATACTTATATAGATAAATAAATACTTAAATACATAGAAAACATCCATAACTCAGGAACAAATATTCGTGCTCATCACACAAATAAATGCCCTTACCGGGATTTGAACCCAGGACCTCTTGCTTCGTAGGCAGGGTCACTACCAACTAGGCTAAAGCGGTCGTTCAGACAAGACACCCACATACCGAACGGGATTACTGTATAATAAAATTCAGCCCTTACGCACTAGCAAACAACCATGTAGGTCACCAATAGAAATATGAAATAATAAAAATTGTATACTATTGCCTAAATACATATTAAATTTCATTTTGTTTTACTTTCATTTTGACGTGACAACGTCTAATAAATCGATGAACGCCGGCTGCACGCACGAAAATGGATGACTCAGTGTAACGTACATAACGCATTGTCCCGTTACGCGCGAGCCGATGAACGATCGGAGCGAGAGCGCGGCACGAGCGAGCGAAAGGCACAATCGGCAAAACTATGCAATCATTTCATCAATGTTTTGTTATGACATTGTCACGTTAAACTATCGTCCGTAAACCGACTTTACAGACAACCGGTTTTTTAATTTTACTTCTGATTTTATTTTACGCTTATTTTTATTTAGTGCGGACGAAATGGGAATGTTGACTAAGTAGAAATGTGTACGAAATGGGAATGTTGACAAAATAGGAAGTGGACGATTCAGCCGTCAGCCATAAAATTTCACTGTCGTCTCGAACACTTAAAAAAATATTTCCGATAAATAATAGGAGATAAAAATAAAACAGCTGCAGTTCCTCGACCTTTAAGACGACTGTCGAAAAAAAATTTAATTAGCACCTCTTTAAACTTTACACAGCCAATTGAAAATACATATTTGTCTTTACAATACGTTTACCTACTTTTAGTTTACCACTGACAGATTGCTTACCGTCATTTCATTTCCAACTTTAACACCATACAAATAAAGTAGCTATTACAAAATCAGCAAACGTGGGTAACAGTGTTCTAAAATTGGCTTTATTTGTAGATCCTTAAAGTTGAATATGAAATGAAGGCAAACCATCTGTCAGTGGTAAACTTTATGTAATTTTACTGTAACATTGGATACATTCTGTTCCTCCCAGGGCAACGTGGTCAACTACGGGTGTTCTGAGCTCATGACTGCCGAGAGGATAGGGGAGCGAAGCGCCAAGCTGGTGTCCTTCCTGGACCTGGCGGGGCACAGCAAGTACCAGCGGACCACTCTCCACGGCCTCACCGGGTACTCGCCGCACTACGCCATGCTGGTCGTAAGTATTATTAGCCCAATAGCACAGAATAAGTAATAAAATGAAAATGAAAAAATGAAAAAAATGAAAAAATGTTTATTTCGTTTTAAACCTTACATACCTCCTTTTAAATATAAAGATATCTGTGCCAGGAGGTCCCGCTCCTCTATAACTAGGTACAAATTATTATATAAAAAAAAACATAACCCTCCTTGGACAGTCGGGTGATAGAAAAGAAATAAAAACAAAATAGACAGGTACATGGAAGATTTTGTTACTTATATGTATTGAACCATTAAACATAAACATAGTGTGTGTGTGTGTGTGTGTGTGTGCGTGCGTGCGTGTGTGCGTGTGATTAATAGTACTAATACACTAACGTACACAAGGATCACTCTCGAACAAAAGTCAACTTTCGAGCGTTCATATTCCGTTGGACACCGCTGATCCGAAACCAAGGGCTCAGGGTTCCCACTCGCCGATGTTCGGTAGGTATAATAAACAAAGCCGTGGTGGCCTAATGGTTTGACCTATGGCCTCTCAAGCAGAGGGTCGTGGGTTCGAGTCCGAGCTCGCACCTCTGAGTTTTTCGGAATTTATGTGCAAAATTACATTTGTAATTTACCATGAGCTTTACGGTGAAGGAAAACATCGTGAGGAAACCTGTATACACCTCGGCAGAAATTCAATGGTGCGTGTGAAGTTCCTTATTCGCACTGGGCCCGCGTGGGAACTACAGTTCAAGCCCTCCAATTCTGAGAGGCCTGGGCCCTGCAGTGGGACGTTTTAGACTAGCATGATGATGATGATGATGATGATGATGATGATGTTGATGATGATGATGATGATGATGATGATGATGGTGGGTGATGATGATCATGTTGATGATGCATGTTTGAGAAAAACTCTATACAAGCCTTGGCCACGAACAGGGATTGCCGGTCTCGTATCCCTAGATGGCCTCGTTAACACTCGGCCATCTATAACTACTCGCCCGGCAATCCCCTATTTCGCGGCCGCTGCAGTAATGTACTATTCCCGTAGGAAAAGGTATATTCCCGCGGTATAAAGCAGCCTATGTCACTCTGTGGTAATGTAGCTTTCTAACGGCAAAAGAATTTTTGAAATCTGTCCGGTAGTTTCGGAGCTTATTCAATGCAAACAAACAAACAAACAAACAAACAAACAATCAATCAATCAAGTCTTTCCTCTTTATAATATTAGTATAGACTGCTAAAAAATAGACATCCCCAATGAGGGTTTTCTAGGAGAGGCTATTTGGCGCTAGTATCGTCAGGTCCGTTTGTCAACTTTGACATTTGTTGTACGGGTGTAACGTCAAATAGACCTTACGATACTAACGCCATCTAGCGATATTCCACCTGTCCTGTCAGAAGACCCTCATTATATGGTTTTGTCGTCAGATCTCGGCCACGGCGGGCATAACGCGTATAACGGAGGAGCACTTAGGGCTGCTGTTGGCGCTGGACCTGCCGTTCTTCGCTGTGGTCGGCAAGTGCGAGCTGGCGCCGTCCAGCGTGCCCGGCGTCGTGCAGGGACTGGCGGCCATCTTGGAAAAGGCTAACAAGGTACGTGATGTACACAAAGTGTCTTAGGTTCATTTCGTAAACATTGCCACTCCGTCAGCAATCCCATTTCGTCCACAATCAATTCCCAATTCGTCCACTTCCCATTTTGTCAATATTCCCACTTCGTCCATATTCCCACTTGGTCAACATTTCCACTTCGTCCACATTTCCACTTAGTCAACATTCCCATTTCATCCACATTCCCACTTAGTCATCATTGCCATTTCGTTTATATTCCCACTTCGTCCATATTCCCACTTCGTCCACATTCCCACTTTCTCCACATTCCCATTTCGTCCACATTCCCATTTCGTCCTTTTCCCACTTCGTCCACATTCCCACTTACCACAGACATGACTACTTGACGCTGCAAGTACCGATGCTATTTAGTTTGATGAAAGATGCAACTTGTGATAATCGTGGGATGTAATGATTAGTGATAAATGATGACCGAATGGTCGAAACGCTTAAATATTTATTCACGTGCACTATTTTGTTTTGTTTCAGAAACCCCTCCTGATTACGGACGAGCACCTAGCGCGAAACTGCGTCGGGCCGCAGAAGCTCATTCTTGACACCATCGACGGCATAGACAGCACAGAACAGAGAGAGAGAGATGAAGAGTGAGTTTCAATTCTTTCAAGTTCAAATTTAAGTCATTAGGGTTTTATTGTTTTTAGGGTTCATTAGGGTTTAGATGGCCAGATGGCCTAGTGGTTAGAGAACCTGACTACGAAGCTTGAGGTTCCGGGTTCGATTCCCGTGTAGGGCAGATATTTGTATGAAAAATATCCATTAACCATTTTTAGAGTTCCGTACCCAATTGGTAATAACAGGACCCTATTACTGAGGCTACGCTGTCCGTCCGTCTGTCCGTCTGTCACCAGGCTGTATCTCGGGAACTGTGATAGCTAGAGTTGAAATTTTCACAGATAATGTATTTCGGTTGCCGCTATAACAACAAATACTAAAAAATGGAATAAAATAAATATATAACGGGGCTCCCATTCCCATACAACAAACGTGATTTTTTTGCTCGTTTTTGCTCGATATTGATAACGGCAACAGGTAGACGATTGAAATATTCACAGAATATTTAATTATATATGGTACTGACTTTAAAAATAAATCATTAAATTAAAATAAAAAAATATTTAAGGGGGGCTCCCATACCATCAAAAGCTTTTGCTAGAAAATTTTGATTCGCAAAACCAAAATTGATATGGATTGCCCGGTTAGATTAGTGTAGTTGTAGAATAAAAATAGGCATGATAGTATCAGTATGAAATAAGAATTGGGAATGTCTAAAAAAAATTACCAGTGGTTTTTATATATTTTTTTTATAGAAAAGTCAATTATAAGAAACTAATTTAAATATTTTGTCATTTAGTTCTCTACTTTTTTCAAAATTAATTATTGATACTATTTTAGTTGATGACGTCAGATTATAATTGAAGGCTCCCACAATGCCAAATTTCTAAATCTATTAGAACCCTTCAATTATTTTTTGCGTAGGGGTACACTATACACTGTGTCACTTTACTGGCACTGTCAAAGTGCTAGATGTCAGACAGCGGGTCCAAATCAAACTCCGTAGTATAATCCACGCGTAAATTGTGAAGAATTCTAACCACACAGAATAAAGTACGACTTGAACCGGTCACGCAATTTACACCAATGTCAAATGAAGGTCATGGCTTATTTGTTATGTAATAAATTCATTACATAATAATAAAATTCAATAACTACAGAAAACGATTTAAAAAGCATTTATCTCTAAATGGTTTTCGATTTTCTATACATTGCAAAAAATAGACATCCCCAATTGTATGGCATGCGGTCCGGAGCTCATATGTGCATGGTTCATGGCTCGGGGTCGTGTATTATAATGTAATTAGCCTATAATATAATTAGTTCAGTTTTTTAATTAAGCAGGGTACAGCTGATGTTAAAGTGAGCGTAGTATTCGCCAATAAACATTATAGTTTGGCGAAATTAGTGTTGTAACTAGAAATATGTACCTTTTTGAGAATAAATACCAATTTAGACGACCAGATGGCATAGTGGTTAGAGAACCTAACTATGAAGCTTGAGGTCCCGGGTTCGATTCCCGTGTCGGGGCAGATATTTGTATGAAAAATACGAATGTTTGTTCTCGGGTCTTGAGTGTTTAATATGTATTTAAGTATGTATCTATCTATATAAGTATGTTTATCCGTTGCCTAGTACCCATAACACAAGCTTTGCCTAGCTTACTTTGGGACTAGGACAATTGGTGTGAATTGTCCCGTGATATATATATTTATTTAAATATATAAAATAAATAAATACAACAAACGTGATTTTTATAGATAATTGTGCGGAACCCTTCGTGCGCGAGTCCGACTCGCACTTGGCCGGTTTTTTTTTTGAAAACGACTCTTATTTGTGTCTTAAGGCTTCCGATGGAGGAGGTGCCGGTGTTTCCTGTGAGCTGCGTACGCGGCGCCGGCCTCAATGCTCTGCACGCGTACCTGCTGGCGCTGCAGCCGCCCGCCGAGCCGCCGCAGCCGCAGCCCGACCCCGTGAGTGATCCCACACGCTACCCCGCCCAACACTCTAATATGCAATTAGCAGTGTTGTCAACAAGAGTTATATAAAAAATGTATATGTAACATAGGCTGGGATGATGGTGATTATTTGGGTCTATAATGACTCCCATAAAATTTTAAGTCATACGAGGGGCGTTCAATATAAAGTGAGAATGAGATGCAAACTCTTTTAATATTACGAAATTAAATACTGGCCGTTAAAGCTAATCTATCTAGCTGATTGCTATGAAAAAAAAAACTAACTGTCTTTTGTTTAAAAAAATATACGGTTATTTCTTTGCAATGCTATTGAGTACTCTAGCGAAAATGGAGAAAATTGAACTGCGCGCCGTTACAAATACTTGTATTTGAAAATTTTTCTACGGACCTAGTCAATTTGGATTTGCAGGACACTTTAGAGTCTAATGCTCCTCCGTATTCGACAGTCGCACGTTGGTGCGCCGAATTTAGACGTGGAAGAACATCGACAATGGACGACCCCCGCTCCGGACGCCCTACTACAGCAGTAACAGAAGAAATTGTGAAAAAAGTCGAAAACTCAGTTTTGGCGGAGCGTCGTGTCACAGTTCGTTTTATTGCTGAAAATGTAAAGATTTCAACGGGGAGCGTGCATAATATTTTACATGAACGCTTGGGTATGAAAAAGGTATCTGCGCGTTGGGTACCAAGAATGCTTACTGACACGCAAAAACAAACTAGACTAGAGATTTGTCAAGAAGCTTTGAACCTGATGCAGCAAGACCGGGAACTTTTTTTGGCGCGATTTATAACAACGGACGAAACATGGCTCCATCATTACGACCCTGAAACGAAACTGCAGTCTATGACATGGAAAAGGCCATCATCTCCAACTCCGAAGAAATTCAAGGTGAGCCCATCTGCCGGTAAGGTCATGGGCTCTGTTTTTTGGGATGGTAAAGGGGTATTAATGATTGAGTATCTCGAGCATGGGCCACTATTACGGGCACTTTATACGCCAAACAAATAGCAACATTGCGCAATGAGATCCGCGAAAAACGGCGAGGTCAACTCTCGAAAGTTGTGCTGTTCCACCAGGACAATGCCCCGGCACACAAGTCCGCCGTTGCAATGGCTGCAATTCGTGATGCTGGGTTCGATATCCTTAAGCATCCTCCGTATTCACCAGATCTCGCTCCCTGTGATTTCTACCTATTTCCGAGATTGAAACAATACCTGAGAGGCCAGAAATTGGAAGACGACGACGCGGTAGTCGCTGCAGTACAAGATTTTTAAAGTACTCAAGATGAGACCTTATTTAAAAATGGAATTTTAAGTTTAGTAAAAAGATATACTAAGTGTATTATGCTAAAAGGTGACTATGTCGAAAAATAAAATGACATTTAGTAAAAGTTGTTTATAACATACTCATTCTCACTTTTTATTGAACGCCCCTAGTATGTATCATATTCATAATCAACGTTAGTCATACAGTGATTTA